>JAJEOU010000268.1:0-34341 GCA_021534815.1 Acrocephalus arundinaceus
AGGGTGGGGTGTACTTGGCCCGAAGGTGGGGCTGTAGGTGGGAGACGTGGGGCTGTACTTGGGCGACGTCGGGGTGTAGACGGGCGAGGTGGGGCTGTAGGTGGGCGAGGTGGGGCTGTACTTGGGCGTGGTGGGGCTGTAGGTGGGAGATGTGGGGCTGTACTTGGGGGATGTGGGGCTGTACTTGGGCGAGGTGGGGCTGTACTTGGGCGAGGTCGGGGTGTACTCGGGGGAGCTGGGGCTGTAGCTGGGGCTGGTCGGGGTGTACTTGGGGACGTGGGGCTGTAGCTGGGGCTGCTGGGGCTGTAGCTGGGGCTGCTCGGGGTGTAGGTGGGCGACTGCGGGGTGTAGCGGGGGCTGGACGGGGAGTAACTGGGAGAGGTGGGGCTGTAACTGGGCGAAGTGGGGCTGTAACTGGGAGAGGTGGGGCTGTAGTTGGGCGAGGTCGGGGTGTAGTTGGGACTGGTGGGGCTGTAACTGGGAGAGGTGGGGCTGTAACTGGGAGAGGTCGGGGTGTAGTTGGGGCTGGTGGGGCTGTAGTTGGGAGAGGTCGGGCTGTAACTGGGAGAGGTGGGGCTGTAGCTGGGAGAGGTGGGGCTGTAACTGGGAGAAGTGGGGCTGTAACTGGGAGAAGTGGGGCTGTAGCTCGGCGAGGTGGGGCTGTAACTGGGCGAAGTCGGGCTGTAACTGGGAGATGTTGGGCTGTAACTGGGCGAGGTGGGGCTGTAACTGGGAGAAGTGGGGCTGTAACTGGGAGAGGTTGGGCTGTAGCTCGGGGAGGTCGGGCTGTAACTGGGCGACGTGGGGCTGTAACTGGGTGAGGTCGGGCTGTAACTGGGAGAGGTGGGGCTGTAACTGGGAGAGGTGGGGCTGTAGTTGGGCGAGGTGGGGCTGTAGCTCGGGGAGGTGGGGCTGTAGCTGGGCGAGGTGGGGCTGTAGCTGGGGCTCTGTGGGGTGTAGCCCCCCGGTGACCGCGGCTCGTAGGCGGGGGACGTCGGGCTGTAGCTGGGGGACATCGCCCCACCTGCAGAGAGGGGACACGGTTGTCAGGAGGGTGTTGGGAGGGTGTTGGGGAGCTCAGTTGGGTGTTGGGGTGGGTTGTGGGGCCCTTTGAGGTGGAGGTGTTGTTGGGGTGTTGTGGGGCTCAGTGATGGGGCTGTTGTGGGGTGTTGTTAGGGGTTACAGGGTGTTCCATGAGTGTTTTGGGTTATTTTAGGGAGGTTGGGGATGTTAAGGGTTGTTTAGGGTGCTTCAGGGTGTTGTTAGGGGTTACAAGGTGTTTTTCAGGTGTTTTTTTGTTATTTTAGGGGTATTTTATGCTCTTTTGGGGTGTTACAGTTTGTTTGGGATGTTTCAGTGTGTTTCAGGGTGTTGTTAGGGGTTACAGGGTGTTCCATGAGTGTTTGGGGTTATTTTAGGGGGGTTGGGGGTGTTACAGGTTGTTTAGGGTGTTTCGGGGTGTTGTTAGGGGTTACAAGGTGTTTTTCAGGTGTTTTTTTGTTATTTTAGGGGTATTTTATGCTCTTTTGGGGTGTTACAGTTTGTTTGGGATGTTTCAGTGTGTTGTTAGGTGTTACAGGGTGTTTTATGGGTGTTTTGGGTTATTTGGGGTTCTTTTAGGGGTATTTTAGGGTGTTACAGGGTGCCTTTGGTGTATCAGGGTGTTGTTAGGGGTTACAGGGTGTTCTGTGGGTGTTTTGGGTTATTTTGGGTTCTTTTAGGGTGTTTCAGTGTGGTTTGGGGTGTTGTTAGGGGTTACAGGGTGTTCCATGGGTGTTTTGGGTTATTTTAGGGGTATTTTATGCTCTTTTGGGGTGTTACAGGTTGTTTGGGGTGTTTCAGTGTGTTTCGGGGTGTTGTTAGGGGTTACAGGGTGTTCCATGGGTGTTTTGGGTTATTTTAAGAGGGTTGGGGGTGTTATGGGTTGTTTGGGGTGTTTCAGGGTGTTGTTAGGGGTTACAGGGTGGGTTTTGGGTGTTTTGGATTATTTGGGGTTCTTTTAGGGGTATTTTAGGGTGTTACAGGGTGTTTCGGGGTGTTGTTAGGGGCTATAGGGTGTTTTGGGTTCTTTTAGGATGTTTCAGTGTGGTTTGGGGTGTTGTTAGGGGTTACAAGGTGTTTTTCAGGTGTTTTTTTGTTATTTTAGGGGTATTTTATGCTCTTTTGGGGTGTTACAGTTTGTTTGGGATGTTTCAGTGTGTTTCAGGGTGTTGTTAGGGGTTACAGGGTGTTCCATGAGTGTTTGGGGTTATTTTAGGGGGGTTGGGGGTGTTACAGGTTGTTTAGGGTGTTTCGGGGTGTTGTTAGGGGTTACAAGGTGTTTTTCAGGTGTTTTTTTGTTATTTTAGGGGTATTTTATGCTCTTTTGGGGTGTTACAGTTTGTTTGGGATGTTTCAGTGTGTTGTTAGGTGTTACAGGGTGTTTTATGGGTGTTTTGGGTTATTTGGGGTTCTTTTAGGGGTATTTTAGGGTGTTACAGGGTGCCTTTGGTGTATCAGGGTGTTGTTAGGGGTTACAGGGTGTTCCGTGAGTGTTTTGGGTTATTTTGGGTTCTTTTAGGGTGTTTCAGTGTGGTTTGGGGTGTTGTTACGGGTTACAGGGTGTTCCATGGGTGTTTTGGGTTATTTTAGGGGTATTTTATGCTCTTTTGAGGTGTTACAGGTTGTTTGGGGTGTTTCAGTGTGTTTCAGGGTGTTGTTATGGGTTACAGGGTGTTCCATGAGTGTTTTGGGTTATTTTAAGAGGGTTGGGGGTGTTATGGGTTGTTTGGGGTGTTTCAGGGTGTTGTTAGGGGTTACAGGGTGGGTTTTGGGTGTTTTGGATTATTTGGGGTTCTTTTAGGGGTATTTTAGGGTGTTACAGGGTGTTTCGGGGTGTTGTTAGGGGCTATAGGGTGTTTTGGGTTCTTTTAGGGTGTTTCAGTGTGGTTTGGGGTGTTGTTAGGGGTTACAGGGTGTTTCATGGGTGTTTTGGGTTATTTTAGGGGTATTTTATGCTCTTTTGGGGTGTTAAAGTTTGTTTGGGGTGTTTCAGTGTGTTTCGGGGTGTTGTTAAGGGTTACAAGGTGTTTTATGGGTGTTTTGGGTTATTTTAGGGTGTTACAGGTTGCTCAGGGTGTTGTTACGGGTTACAAGGTGTTTCGGGTTACTTTTAGGGTATTTTAGGGTGTTTCAGGGAGTTGTTAAGGGTTACAAGGTGTTTTATGGGTGTTTTGGGTTATTTTTAGGGGTATTTGAGGGTGTTCCAGGTTGTTCAGTGTGTTTCAGGGTGTTGTTAAGGGTTACAAGGTGTTTTATGGGTGTTTTGGGCTGTTTTAGGGTGTTACAGGTTGTTCAGGGTGTTGTTAAGGGTTACAGGGTGTTTTATGGCTGTTTTGGGCTGTTTTAGGGTGTTAGAGGTTGTTCAGGGTGTTTCAGGGTGTTGTTAAGGGTTACAGGGTGTTTTATGGCTGTTTTGGGCTGTTTCAGGGTATTTTGGGGTGGGTTTGGGGCTGTACTCACCGGGGGAGGGGATGTAGGGGCTGGAGGGGCCGGGTGACCCCGGCGAGCCGGGCGTGGGTGACCAGGCCGGGGAGTAACCGGGGCTGAACCCGGAGGCGTCGGAGGCGGCGCTGGGCGAGAATCCGGCCCCGCCCGGGGTCATCCCACTGCCTGTGGGGGAAACAGGGTCAGGGGGACCCCAAATACAGCCCAGGACCCCAAACCACCCCCAAATACAGCCCAGGACCCCAAAATCGCCCCCAAATAGAGCCTAGGACCCCAAAATCACCCCCAAACACAACCCAGCCCCGTCCGGGGTCATCCCGCTGCCTGTGGGGGAAATGGGGGTCAGGGGAACCCCAAATACAGCCCAGGACCCCAAAACACAACCTGAGACCCCAAAACCATCCCCAAACACAACCCAGCCCCGCCCAGGGTCATCCCACTGCCTGTGGGGGAATTGGGGGTCAGGGGGACCCCAAATACAGCCCAGGACCCCAAAATCACCCCTAAATACAGCTTGGGACCTTAAAACATAACCTAGGACCCCCAAACCACCCCCAGATACAGCTCAGGACCCCAAAACACAACCTGAGACCCCAAAATCACCCCCAAACACAACCCGGCCCGCCCGGGGTCATCCCACTGCCTGTGGGGGAATTTGGGGTCAGGGGGACCCCAAATCCAGCTAAGAACCCCAAACCACCCCCAAATACAGCCCAGGACCCCAAAATCGCCCCCAAATAGAGCCTAGGACCCCAAAATCACCCCCAAACACAACCCAGCCCCGTCCGGGGTCATCCCGCTGCCTGTGGGGGAAATGGGGGTCAGGGGAACCCCAAATACAGCCCAGGACCCCAAAACACAACCTGAGACCCCAAAATCACCCCCAAACACAACCCGGCCCCGCCCAGGGTCATCCCGCTGCCTGTGGGGGAATTTGGGGTCAGGGGGACCCCAAATCCAGCCCAGGACCCCAAACCCCACCCCAGAACACCCCAAACTGCCCCCAGGACCCCTCAAATGGACCTTGGGGACACAAACTGCCCCAGCACCCCCAAAAGGGCCCCACCCATCCCAGTGCCACCCAGTTCACCCCAGTTCTAACCCACCCCATCATCCCCAAATTCCCCATTTTACCCCCCCAAACCCCTCCCAGTCCATCCCAGTCCGTCCCAGTGCCCCCAACTCACCCACGCTGGGGGACCAGGCGCCGTAGGCCGGGGTGGCCCCCTGGTTCCAGGGCGTCATGGCCGGGGACATCCCCCCCATGGGGCTGGGGGCCGAGCCGAAGAACATCCCGGTGGCTGTGGGGAGAGCGGGGTCAGGGGTACCCCGAAACCGGGGGGACCCCAAAATTGGGGGGGCACCAAAATAGGGGGGACCACAAAATGGGGGAGACCCCAAAATTGAGGGGGAGACAAAAATCCAGGGGGCATCAACATCTGGGGGCACCAAAATTTAGGGGACACAAAAATCTGGGGGACACCAAAATTGGGGGGGGGATCAACACCTGGGGGGGCACCAAAACCTGGGGGACACCAATATCTGGGGACATCAAAATCTGTGGGGTACCAAAATCGGGGGGACACCAAAATCTGGGGGACACCGAAATCTGGGGGGCATCAACATATGGGGACATAAAAATCTGGGGGACCCCAAAATCAGGGGGGCACCAACATCTGAGTGGCACCAAAATCAGGGGGGGCATCAACACCTGGGGGCACCAACATCTGGGGGACCCCAGAATCTGGAGGGCACCAAAATTTGGGGGACATCAAAACTGGGGGGGACATCAACATATGGGGGGCACCAAAATTTAGGGGACACCAAAATTGGGGGAGCATCAACACCTGGGGGGCACCAACATCTGGGGGGCATCAAAATCTGGGGGAACCCCAAAATCTGGGGGGAACCCAAAATCAGAGGGAAACCCCAAAATCTGGGGGGAACCCAAAATCTGGGGGGAACCCCAAAACCTGGGGGGAACCCCAAAACCAGAGGGGAACCCCAAAATCAGAGGGGAACCCCAAAATCAGAGGAGAATCCAAAAATCTGGGGGGAACCCCAAAATCTGGGGGGACCCCAAAACCCTCGGGGAACCCCAAAATCAGAGGAGAATCCCAAAATCAGAGGGGAATCCCAAAATCTGGAGGGACCCCAAAATCTGGGGGGACCCCAAAATCAGAGGGGAACCCCCAAAATCCCAGGTGTTTCCCCATCATCCCAAGAGGACCCAGGTGACCAGGACATGGTGACAGTGGTGGCCACGGTGACGTTGGACATCTTTGTGTCACCACCCTTGAGGTGTCCCCAACTTCTCCCTTGTAGGATCCAAACATTCCAGTCCCACTGCACCCCAAAATCTGCAGGGACCCCAAAACCTGCAGGGACCCCAAAACCTGCAGGGACCCCAAAATCTGCAGGGACCCCAGAACCTGCAGGGACCCCAAAATCTGCAGCCGTCCCCTCTTGCCATGGGGACACCTGGCAAGACCTCGAAGGTCTTTGTGCCACCACCCTCGGGGTTGTCCCCAACTCCTCCTGGAGGTTCCAAGGGTTGTCCCCCGTTTTCCCAGGGGTGTCCCCAGGTTCCCCGAGGGTTTTGGGGACTCACAGCCGCCGACGCCCAGGCCGGGCAGGGCGCTGGGGATCTCCATGCCGTGCTTGCATTTCTCGGCGTCCAGCAGGAGATCGAAGCAGCCGGTGCCGGCCGGGGCCAGCTGGCCCAGCATGATGTTCTCGGACACGCCCTTCATGGGGTCACTCTCGCCGTGGGCAGCTGCCTCCATCAGGACATCGACCTGAGGGGGAGACACCCCAAAATCAGTCCTGAACCCCAAATCCATCAAAACCATCAATATCCTTCAAAACACCCCAAAATCCCAGAAAATGTCCCCAAAATCCCTTCATGGGGTCACTCTCGCCGTGGGCAGCTGCCTCCATCAGGACATCGACCTGAGGGGGGAACACCCCAAAATCAGCCCTGAACCCCAAATCCATCAAAACCATCAATGTCCTTCAAAACACCCCAAAATCCCAGAAAATGTCCACAAAATGTCCCCAAAATCCCTTCATGGGGTCACTCTCCCCATGGGCAGCTGCCTCCATCAGGACATCGACCTGAGGGGGGAACACCCCAAAATCAGTCCTGAACCCCAAAATCCTTCAAAACCATCAATGTCCTTCAAAACACCCCAAAATCCCAGAAAATGTCCACAAAATGTCCCCAAAACCTCTTCATGGGGTCACTCTCCCGATCGACCTGAGGGGGGAGTCACCCCAAAATGAACCTCGAACCCCAAAATGAGCCTCAAACCCCAAATCCATCAAAACCATCAATATCCTTTAAAACACCTCAAAATCCTACAAAATGTCCACAAAATCCTTTCATGAGGTCACTTTCCCCACCGACCTGAGTGGGGGAGACCCCAAAATCAGTCCTGAACCTCAAAATCCATCAAAACACCCCAAAATCCTAGATGTCCACAAAATGTCCCCAAAATCCCTTCATGAGGTCACTTTCCCCACCGACCTGAGGGGGGAGACACCTCAAAAGCCACCTTGAAACTCAAAATCCATCAAACCCCTCAATCTCCTTCAAAACCTATAAATGACCTTCAAAATCCTAGAAAATGTCCCCAGAATTCCCCATTTCCAGCCCCCAAACCCTAAATCCCAAACCCCAAATCCCATTCCCACCGTCTCCTCAAATGAACACTTCATGAGGGGCCCGGTGTCCTGGCGGTTGACGCCGTGCCGGGTGACGGCCATCAGGTGTCCCCTCCATGTCACACCCCATTATCACCCCAAACCCCAAACCCCAAACCCCAAATCCCACCCGAACCCCGAATCCAACACCCCAAACCCCAAATCCCATCCCAAAACCCCGTTCCCGCACCGTCTCCTCAAAGGAACACTTCGTGAGGGCCCCGGTGTCCTGGCGGTTGACGCCGTGCCGGGTGACGGCCATCAGGTGTCACCTCCCTGTCACACCCCATTATCACCCCAAACCCCAAACCCCAAACCCCAAATCCCACCCAAAACCCCAAATCTCACACCCCAAACCCCAAATCCCAATCCCCAAATCCCAAATCCCATCCCAAAACCCCATTCCCACCGTCTCCTCAAAGGAACACTTCATGAGGGGCCCGGTGTCCTGGCGGTTGACGCCGTGCCGGGTGACGGCCATCAGGTGTCCCCTCCATGTCACACCCCATTATCACCGCAAATCCCAAACCCCAAACCCCACCCAAAACCCCAAATCTCACACCCCAAACCCCAAACCCTATCCCAAAACCCCGTTCCCGCACCGTCTCCTCAAAGGAACACTTCGTGAGGGCCCCGGTGTCCTGGCGGTTGACGCCGTGCCAGGTGACGGCCATCAGGTGTCCCCTCCATGTCACACCCCAATCCCACCCCAAATCTCACACCCCAAACCCCAAATCCCACCCGAAACCCCAAATCTCACACCCCAAACCCAATCCCCAAACCCCAAAACCCAAACCCCATTCCCAGCCCGTTCCCGCACCGTCTCCTCAAAGGAACACTTCATGAGGGGCCCGGTGTCCTGGCGGTTGACGCCGTGCCGGGTGACAGCCATCAGGTGTCCCCTCCCTGTCACACCCCATTCTCACCCCAAACCCCAAATCTCACACCCCAAACCCCAAACCCCATCCCAAACCCCCATTCCCGCACCGTCTCCTCAAAGGAACACTTCATGAGGGGCCCGGTGTCCTGGCGGTTGACGCCGCGCCGGGTGACGGCCATCAGGTGTCACCTCCCTGTCACACCCCATTATCACCCCAAATCCCAAATCCCAAACCCCAAATCCCACCCAAAACCCCAAATCTCACACCCCAAACCGCAAATCCCAATCCCCAAACCCCAAATCCCATCCCAAAACCCCATTCCCACCGTCTCCTTAAATGAACACTTCATGAGGGGCCCGGTGTCCTGGCGGTTGACGCCGTGCCGGGTGACGGCCATCAGGTGTCCCCTCCCTGTCACACTCCATTCCCACCCCAAACCCCAATTCCCAATTCCCACCCCAAACCCCAAACCCTATCCCAAAACCCCGTTCCCGCACCGTCTCCTCGAATGAACACTTCATGAGGGGCCCGGTGTCCTGGCGGTTGACACCGTGCCGGGTGACGGCCATCAGGTGTCCCCTCCATGTCACACCCCGTTCTCACCCCAAACCCCAAACCCCAAATCTCACCCAAAACCTCGAATCCAACACCCCAAACCCCAAATCCCATCCCAAAACCCCGTTCCCGCACCGTCTCCTCAAATGAACACTTCATGAGGGGCCCGGTGTCCTGGCGGTTGATGCCGCACCGGGTGACGGCCATCGGGTGTCCCCTCCCTGTCACACCCCATTCTCACCCCAAACCCCAAATCTCACACCCCAAACCCCAAATCCCAATCCCCAAATCCCAGACCCCATCCCAAACCCCCATTCCCGCACCGTCTCCTCAAAGGAACACTTCATGAGGGGCCCGGTGTCCTGGCGGTTGACGCCGTGCCGGGTGACGGCCATCAGGTGTCACCTCCCTGTCACACCCCATTATCACCCCAAATCCCAAATCCCAAACCCCAAACCCCAAATCCCACCCGAAACCCCAAATCTCACACCCCAAACCCCAAATCCCAAACCCCAAACCCCAAATCCCAATCCCCAAACCCCAAATCCCATCCCAAAACCCCATTCCCACCGTCTCCTCAAAGGAACACTTCATGAGGGGCCCGGTGTCCTGGCGGTTGACGCCGTGCCGGGTGATGGCCATCAGGTGTCCCCTGGAGGTCATGGTGTCGCACAGCAGCGCCAGGTGCCGGTAGTTGACGTAGGAGCCGTCGAAGGAGATGACGTGGTAGAGCTCCCGCTCCAGCGCCTTCCGCACCGCCTCGATGCCCAGAACCTGCCCGGGGTTGGGATCCGTGAGGGGCGGGGATTCCCAAAATCCAGGGGTTTGGGAATCCCCAAAATCCAGGGGTTTGGGAGTCCCCAAAATTCAGGGGTTTGTGATTTTGGGAATTCCCAAAATCCAGGGGTTTGCGATTGATGAGGGGCGGGAATTGCCAAAATCCAGGGGTTTGGGAATCCCCAAAATCCACAGCATTGGAATTCCCAAAATCCAGGGGTTTGTGATCCATGAGGGGCAGGGATTCCCAAAATCCACAGCATTGGAATTCCCAAAATCCAGGGGTTTGGGATCCATAAGGGGCGGGAATTGCCAAAATCCAGGGGTTTGGGAATCCCCAAAATTCACAGCATTGGAATTCCCAAAATCCAGGAGACTGGAATTCCCAAAATCCAGGGGTTTGTGATTTTGTTAATTCCCAAAATCCATGGGGTAGCAATCCCCAAAATCCAGGGGTTGGGAATCCCCAAAATCCAAGAGTTTTGTGCTTTTGGGAATTCCCAAAATCCATGGGGTGGGAATCTCCAAAATCCAGGGGTTTGGAATCCTCAAAATTCAGAGGTTTGTGATTTTGGGAATTCCCAAAATCCAGGGGGGGGTTGAGAATCCCCAAAATCCAGGGGATTGGAATTCCCAAAATCTGTGAGTTCATGATTTTGGGAATTCCCAAAATCCACGGGGTGGGAATCCCCAGTGTCCAGGGGTCCGTGAATTTTTGAGATCCACGAGTTTGGGAATCCCCAAAATCCAGGGGATTGTGATTTTGGGAATCCCCAAAATCCAGGGGTTGGGAATCCCCAAAATCCGTGAGTTTTGTGATTTTGAGAATTCCCAAAATCCACGGGGTGGGAATCCCCAGTGTCCAGGGGTCCATGAATCTCTGAGATCCATGAGTTTGGGAATCCCCAAAATCCATGAGTTTTGTGATTTTGAGAATCCCCAAAATCCAGGGGGTTGGGATCAATGAGGGGTGGGAACCCTCAAAATCCAGGGGGTTGGGAATCCCCAAAATCCAGAGGGGTTTGGGAATTGCTGAAATCCAAAGGTTTGGGAATTCCCGAGATCCAGGGGTCTGGAATCTCCAAAATCCCGAGCTCCAAGGATCCCATCAGCCTGGGCACCCAGGTGTCCCTCACAGTGAAGATCTGCACCATGAGGCCCCAGGTGTGTCCCAGGTGTCCCCAGGTGTGTCCCCTGTCACCCCAGGTGTGTCCCCTGTCACCCCCAGGTGTGTCCCTGTCACCCCCAGGTGTGTCCCAGGTGTCCCCAGGTGTGTCCCCTGTCACCCCAGGTGTGTCCCTGTCACCCCCAGGTGTGTCCCTGTCACCCCCCAGGTGTCCCTGTCACTCCCAGGTGTCCCCAGGTGTCCCCAGGTGTCACTCACGGTGAAGATCTCCACGATGTCGTTGGACGTGGTGCGCACGGGGTCCATGAGGCCCCAGGTGTGTCCCCTGTCACCCCCAGGTGTCCCCAGGTGTCCCAGGTGTCCCCAGGTGTGTCCCTCACCCCCCAGGTGTGTCCCTCACCCCCAGGTGTCCCCAGGTGTTCCAGGTGTGTCCCAGGTGTCCCCACTCACGGTGAAGATCTCCACGATGTCGTTGGACGTGATGCATACGGGGTCCATGAGGCCCCAGGTGTCCCTGTCACCCCCAGGTGTCCCCAGGTGTCCCTGTCACCCCCCAGGTGTCCCCAGGTGTCCCAGGTGTCCCCAGGTGTGTCCCTGTCACCCCCAGGTGTCCCCAGGTGTCCCCAGGTGTCCCCAGGTGTCCCCACTCACGGTGAAGATCTCCACGATGTCGTTGGACGTGGTGCGCACGGGGTCCATGAAGCCCCAGGTGTCCCTGTCACCCCCCAGGTGTCCCCAGGTGTCCCAGGTGTCCCTGTCACCCCCAGGTGTCCCTGTCACCCTCAGGTGTCCCCAGGTGTCCCAGGTGTCCCTGTCATCCCCAGGTGTCCCCAGGTGTCCCCACTCACGGTGAAGATCTCCACGATGTCGTTGGACGTGGTGCGCACGGGGTCCATGAGGCCCCAGGTGTGTCCCTGTCACCCCCAGGTGTCCCTGTCACTCCCAGGTGTCCCTGTCACCCCCCAGGTGTCCCCAGGTGTCCCAGGTGTCCCCAGGTGTGTCCCTGTCACCCCCAGGTGTCCCCAGGTGTCCCAGGTGTCCCTGTCACCCCCAGGTGTCCCCAGGTGTGTCCCCAGGTGTCCCCAGGTGTCACTCACGGTGAAGATCTCCACGATGTCGTTGGACGTGGTGCGCACGGGGTCCATGAGGCCCCAGGTGTGTCCCTGTCACCCCCCAGGTGTCCCTGTCACCCCCAGGTGTCCCCAGGTGTCCCCAGGTGTCCCCAGGTGTCACTCACGGTGAAGATCTCCACGATGTCGTTGGACGTGGTGCGCACGGGGTCCACGTCCTTCTCGCTCAGCACCCTCATCAGGCTGACCCCGTCCGTCTCCAGGATCCACTCCTGGAGCGCCTTGAACTCCCCGTCCTCGGTGATGATGATCTTCTTCTTGTTGTCCGTCTGCGGCAGGTGCATGTACACCTGGCCAGGTGGGGACACGGGTCACCACGGGTGTCCTGGACCTTCTAAAGGTCTCCCAGAACCTTCTAGAAGTGTCCACAGAAAGCTCCAGGTGCTCCTCAGGAGCCCCAGAGCACCTGGTGGTACTCAAAGACCTTCTCAGGTGCATCTACACCTGGCCAGGCGGGGACAGGGGTCACCATGGGTGTCCTGGACCTTCTAAAGGTCTCCCAGAACCTTCTAGAAGTGTCCACAGAAAGCTCCAGGTGCTCTTCAAGATCTACCTGGAGATCTGGAACCCTCAGAGCACCTGGTGGTACTCAAAGACCTTCTCAGGTGCGTGTACACCTGGCCAGGTGGGGACAGGGGTCACCATGGGTGTCCTGGACCTTCTCGAGGTCTCTTAGAACCTTCTAGAAGTGTCCACAGAAAGCTCCAGGTGCTCTTCAAGATCTACCTGGAGATCTGGAACCCTCAGAGCACCTGGTGGTACTCAAAGACCTTCTCAGGTGCGTGTACACCTGGCCAAGTGAGGACAGGGGTCACCACGGGTGTCCTGGACCTTCTAAAGGTCTCTTAGAACCTTCTAGAAGTGTCCACAGAAAGCTCCAGGTGCTCCTCAGGAGCCCCAGAGCACCTGGTGGTACTCAAAGACCTTCTCAGGTGCATGTACACCTGGCCACGTCGGGACAGGGGTCACCATGGGTGTCCTGGACCTTCTAAAGGTCCCTTAGAACCTTCTGGAAGTGTCCACAGAAAGCTCCAGGTGCTCCTCAAGACCTACCTGGAGATCTGGAACCCTCAGAGCACCTGGTCATAGTCCAAGACCTTCTCAGGTGCATGAACACCTGGCCACGTGGGGACAGGGGTCACCACAGGGGTCACCATGGCTGGCCTGAACCTTCTAAAGATCTCTTAGAACCTTCTGGAAGTGTCCACAGAAAGCTCCAGGTGCTCCTCAGGAGCCTCAGAGCACCTGGTCATAGTCTAAGACCTTCTCAGGTGTGTGTACACCTGGCCAGGTGGGGACAGGGGTCACCACGGGTGTCTTGGACCTTCTAAAGGTCTCTTAGAACCTTCTAGAAGTGTCCACGGAAAGCTCCAGGTGCTCCTCAAGATCTACCTGGAGGTCTGGAACCCTCAGAGCACCTGGTCATAGTCCAAGACCTTCCCAGGTGCGTGAACACCTGGCCAGGTGGGGACAGGGGTCACCATGGGTGTCCTGAACCTTCTAAAGGTCTCTTAGAACCTTCTAGAAGTGTCCACAGAAAGCTCCAGGTGCTTCTCAGGATCTACCTGGAGATCTTGGACCTTCTAAAGGTTTCCTGGAACCTTTTAAAGGTCACCACGGACCCCTCCAGGTGTCCCTGGGGACCTCCTGGACCTCTCCAGGTGTCCCTGAGAACCTCCTGGACCTCTCCAGGTGTTTTTGGACACCTCCCAACCCATCCTGGACCTCCCCAGGTGTCCCTGGGAACCTCGTGGAGCCCCCCAGGTGTCCCTGGGATCTCCTGGACCCCCCAGGTGTCCCTGGGGACCTCCTGGACCTCTCCAGGTGTTTTTGGACACCTCCCAACCCATCCTGGACCTCCCCAGGTGTCCCTGGGAACCTTGTGGACCCCCCAGGTGTCCCTGGGGACCTCCTGGACCCCCCACGTGTCCCTGAGGACCTCGTGGACCTCCCCAGATGTCCCTGAGGACCTCCCAACCCACCCTGGACCCCCCAGGTGTCCCTGAGGACCTCCTGGACCCTCCAGGTGTTTTTGGACACCTCCCAACCCACCCTGGACCCCCCAGGTGTCCCTGAGGACCTCCTGGACCCCCAGGCGTGCCCACCTTGCTGATCTGCTCGATGCCCTGCAGGGTCATGTCCGTCAGCATGTTGGACTCGATGCAGCGCAGGAAAACGTCGTCGTCCATCTTGTCCACCACCTCCTCCTCCTGGAGGGGACACGGTGGGTGGCACAGGTGACACCCAGGCCACCTCAGATGTCCCCTGAGGTGTCCCCTGAGGTGTCCCCGGGTCCCCTCCCACCTCCTGCATTTTGTTCTCGTCGCTGTTCATGATGCGGATGCGCAGCACCAACTTCTCGGCGTTGTCGTCGTTGAAGATGCAGTTGAGGTCGTCACCGAAGCCTGGCAGGGGACACCGGGGTGGGGACAGGGTCAGCACCGAGGTCACGGCACCCAAAGGACCCTCAGGGTCACGTGGGAGTCCTCAAGGATCTGCCAGGAACCCCCAAAGCTCGGCCAGGTCACCCCAAAGCCCTCAAGGGTCACCCAGGTCACCCCAAACCTCTCAAAGCTCACCCAGGTCACCCCAAACCTCTCCAGGCTCACCCAGGTCACCCCAAACCCCTCAAGGGTCACCCAGGTCACCCCAAACCTCTCAAAGCTCACCCAGGTCACCCCAAACCCCTCAAGGCTCACCCAGGTCACCTCAAACCCCTCAAGGCTCACCCAGGTCACCCCAAAGCCCTCAAAGCTCACCCAGGTCACCCCAAAGCCCCCAAGGGTCACCCAGGTCACCCCAAAACCTCTCCAGGCTCACCCAGGTCACTCCAAAGCCCCCAGGGGTCACCCAGGTCACCCCAAAACCTCTCAAAGCTCACCCAGGTCACCCCAAACCTGTCCAGGCTCAGCCAGGACTCCCAAAAGCTCCTCAGGTGCCTTCAAAGCTCACCCAGGTCACTCCAAAGCCCTCAAGAGTCACCCAGGTCACCCCAAAACCTCTCCAGGCTCACCCAGGTCACTCCAAAGCCCCCAAGGGTCACCCAGGTCACCCCAAAACCTCTCAAAGCTCACCCAGGTCACCCCAAACCCCTCATGGGTCACCCAGGTCACCTCAAAGCCCCCAAGGGTCACCCAGGTCACCCCAAAACCTCTCCAGGCTCACCCAGGTCACCTCAAAAGCTCCTCAGGTGCCTTCAAAGCTCACCCAGGCCACCCCAAAACCTCTCCAAGCTCACCCAGCTCACCCCAAACCTGTCCAAGCTCAGCCAGGAGCCTCAAAAGCTCCTCAGGTGCCCTCAAGGGTCACCCAGGTCACCCCAAAACCCTCAGGGGTCACCCAGGTCACCCCAAAACCTCTCAAAGCTCACCCAGGTCACCCCAAAGCCCTCATGGGTCACCCAGGCCACCCCAAAACCTCTCAAAGCTCACCCAGGTCACCCCAAACTCCTCAAGGGTCACCCAGGTCACCCCAAACCCCTCAAGGGTCACCCAGGTCACCCCAAAACCTCTCAAAGCTCACCCAGGTCACCCCAAACCTGTCCAAGCTCAGCAAGGACCCCCAAAAGCTCCTCAGGTGCCTTTAAAGGTCACCCTGGGCCCCCAAAAGCTCCTCAGGTGCCCTCAAGGGTCACCCAGGTCACCCCAAACCCCTCCAGGCTCAGCCAGGCCACCCCAAAACCTCTCAAAGCTCACCCAGGTCACCCCAAAGCCCTCATGGGTCACCCAGGCCACCCCAAAACCTCTCAAAGCTCACCCAGGTCACCCCAAACTCCTCAAGGGTCACCCAGGTCACCCCAAACCCCTCAAGGGTCACCCAGGTCACCCCAAAGCCCTCAAGGGTCACCCAGGCCACCCCAAAACCTCTCAAAGCTCACCCAGGTCACCCCAAACCTGTCCAAGCTCAGCCAGGAGCCTCAAAAGCTCCTCAGGTGCCTTTAAAGGTCACCCTGGGCCCCCAAAAGCTCCTCAGGTGCCCTCAAGGCTCAGCCAGGTCACCCCAAAACCTCTCAAAGCTCGGCCAGGTCACCCCAAACCCCTCCAGGCTCAGCCAGGCCACCCCAAAACCTCTCAAAGCTCGGCCAGGTCACCCCAAAGCCCTCAAGGGTCACCCAGGTCACCCCAAAGCCTCTCCAGGCTCACCCAGGTCACCCCAAAACCTCTCAAAGCTCACCCAGGTCACCCCAAACCCCTCAAGGGTCACCCAGGTCACCCCAAAACCTCTCAAAGCTCAGCCAGGCCACCCCAAAAGCTCCTCAGGTCACCCCAAAAGCTTCTCAGGTGCCCTCAAGGGTCACCCAGGTCACCCCAAAGCCTCTCAAAGCTCACCCAGGTCACCTCAAATCCCCTCCAGATCCTCCCAAACCCCCTTGAACCCCCTCCAAGTCCCCCCAAACCCCCTCCAGATCCCTCAAATCCCCTCCAGATCCCCCAAACCCCCTCAAACCCCCTCCAGGTGGCTCCAAACGCCCTCAAACCCCCTCCAGTCCCCTCCAAGTGCCCTAAACCCCCTCCAGGCTCCCTGAAAGCCCCTCCAAAACCCCTCCAGGTCCCCCAAACCCCCTCCAGATCCCCCCAAACCCCCTCCAAACCCCCTCCAGGTGGCCCCAAACCCCCTCCAGGTGGCCCCAAACCCCTCCAACGCCCCCCCATGTCCCCCCAGCCCCTCACCGGCGTTGATCTTCTCTGCGATCTGCTCCATGGTCAGCTTGCGGTCGGTCATGTGCTTGCGGTCCAGCTCCACGCGCAGCAGCCAGGGCGAGATGCGGCTCACGTCGAAGTCGGGCATCTCGTAGTAAACGTTCACCCACTCCTGGTCCTCGGCCACCACCGTGCTCTGAGGGTTCGGGTCGTAGTAGATGGCGGTGTTGGCGGTCACCTTGCGCAGCGTGGTGTGCTCCAGGCGGCACAGGATGTCCTGGGGACATTGGGGACATGGGGACAGTCAGGGGACATCAGGGACATGGGGACAGTCAGGCCATGTGGGGACATTGGGGACATCAGGGACATTGGGTGTGGTGTGCTCCAGGCGGCACAGGATGTCCTGGGGACATTGGGGACAGTCAGGGGACATTGGGGACATTGGGACAGTCAGGGACATTGGGGACATTGGGTGTGGTGTGCTCCAGGCGGCACAGGATGTCCTGGGGACACGGGGACAGTCAGGGGACATTGGGGACATTAGGCGGCACAGGATGTCCTGGGGACATGGGGACAGTCAGGGGACATTGGGGACAGTCAGGGGACATTGGGGACATTGGGACAGTCAGGGGACATTGGGGACATGGGGACAGTCAGGGGACACTGCGGACATGGGGACAGTCAGGGGACATTGGGGACATTGGTGTGGTGTGCTCCAGGTGGCACAGGATGTCCTGGGGACATTGGGGACATGGGGACAGTCAGGGGACATTGGGGACATTGGGTGTGGTGTGCTCCAGGCGGCACAGGATGTCCTGGGGACACGGGGACAGTCAGGGGATGTGGCGACATTGGGGACAGTCAGGGACATGGGGACATTGGGGATATCAGGGACATTGGGTGTGGTGTGCTCCAGGCGGCACAGGATGTCCTGGGGACACTGGGGACATGGGGACAGTCAGGGGACATTGGGGACACGGGGACAGTCAGGGACAATGGGGACACTGGGGACATTGGGGACATGGGGACAGTCAGGGGACATCAGGGACAAGCTGGGGACAGTCAGGGGATGTGGGGACACTGGGGACAGTCAGGGGACATTGGTGTGGTGTGCTCCAGGCGGCACAGGATGTCCTGGGGACATGGGGACAGTCAGGGGACACTGGGGACATTGGGGACATTGGGACTTTCAGGGGACATTGGGGACATTGGTGTGGTGTGCTCCAGGCGGCACAGGATGTCCTGGGGACATTGGGGACAGTCAGGGGACGTGGGGACATTGGGGACATTGGGGACATGGGGACACTCAGGGACATTGGGGACAATCAGGGACATTGAGACAGGTGATATGGGGACACTGGGGACAGTCAGGGGATGTGAGGACATTGGGGACATTGGGGAGAGTCAGGGGACATTAGGACAGTCAGGGACATTGGGGACACTCAGGAGACATGAGGACATTGGGGACAGTCAGGGGACATTGGGGACAGTCAGGGGAGATCGGGGACATTGGGACATGGGGACACAAACCCACAGGGCCACCACCATTTCCCCCAGTCCCTCCCATTTCCCCCCAGTCCCTCCCATTTCTCCCCAGTCCCTCCCAGTCCTCCCCAGTCCCCCCCAGTCCCTCCCATTTCCCCCCAGTCCCCCCCAGTCCCTCCCAGTCCTCCCCAGTCCCCCTAGTCCCTCCCAGTTTCCCCAGTCCCCCCATTTCTCCCCAGTCCTCCCCAGTCCCCCCAGTCCTCCCCAGTCCCTCCCAGTCCCTCCCACTTCCCCCAGTTCCCCCATTTCCCCCAGTCCCTCCCAGTCCCTCCCAGTCCCTCCCATTTCCCCCAGTTCCCCCATTTCCCCCAGTCCCTCCCAGTCCCTCCCAGTCCCTCCCATTTCCCCCAGTTCCCCCATTTCCCCCAGTCCCCCCAGTCCCTCCCAGTCCCCCAGTCCCTCCAGTTCTCCCCAGTCCCTCCCATTTCCCCCCAGTCCCTCCCAGTTCCCCCAGCCCCCCAGTCCCTCCCATTTCCCCCCAGTTCCCCCAGTTCCCCCAGTCCCTCCCATTTCCCCCAGTTCCCCCATTTCCCCCAGTCCCCCCAGTCCTCCCCAGTCCCTCCCAGTCCCCCCAGTCCCTCCCATTTCCCCCCATTTCTCCCCAGTCCCTCCCAGTCCCCCCAGTCCCCCAGCATGTCCCCGGTGCCACCTTGGCGCGCTCGGCGTCGCGGGCGCTCTGGCCCAGCAGGAACACGGTCAGCGAGGGCGTTTTGGGTTTCTTGGAGATGTTGATGAGCTCCTTGAGGCGCGGCACGCCCAGCGTGACGTTCTTGGCCGACACGCCCGCGTAGTGGAACGTGTTCAGGGTCATCTGGGTGGCCGGTTCGCCCAGGGACTGCGCGGCCAGGGCGCCCACCATCTCCCCGGGGTGAGCCTGGGGGGCACAAAAATGTCATAAAACACCAGAGCTGACCCCAAATCCATCAAAAGTGACCCCAAACCATCTCCCCGGGGTGAGCCTGGGGGGCACAAAAATGTCACAGTCAGGGTGTAAAACCCCAAATCCACCAAGAATGACCCCAAACCATCTCCCCGGGGTGAGCCTGGGGGGCACAAAAATGTCATAAAACACCAGAGCTGACCCCAAATCCATCAAAAGTGACCCCAAACCATCTCCCCGGGGTGAGCCTGGGGGGCACAAAAATGTCACAGTTAGGGTGTAAAACCCCAAATCCACCAAGAATGACCCCAAACCATCTCCCCGGGGTGAGCCTGGGGGGCACAAAAATGTCACAGGGTCATAAAACCCCAAAATGTCACGGTCTGGTCATAAAACCCCAGAGCTGACCCCAAATCCATCAAAAGTGACCCCAAACCATCTCCCCGGGGTGAGCCTGGGGGGACACAGGGACCCCAAAATGTCATAAAACACCAGAAATGATCCCAAACCATCTCCCTGGGGTGCGTCTGAGGGACACAGGGACACAAAAATGTCACAGTCAGGGTCACAAAACCCCAAAATGTCACAGTTAGGGTGTAAAACCCCAAATCCACCAAGAATGACCCCAAACCATCTCCCCGGGGTGAGCCTGGGGGGCACAAAAATGTCATGGTCTGGTCATAAAACCCCAAAATGTCACAGTCAGAGTCATAAAACCCCAGAGCTGACCCCAAACCATCTCCCTGGGGTGAGCCTGAGGGGACCCCAAAATGTCACAGGGTCATAAAACCCCAGAGCTGACCCCAAAATGTCACAGTCAGGGTCATAAAATACCAGAACTGACCCCAAATCCATCAACAGTGACCCCAAATTCCCCAGAAATTACCCCAAACCCCCAGAAATGACCCCAAATCCCAAATACTGACCCCAAACACCCCAAATCCCCCAAAATGACCCCAAACCCCCCAGAAATGACCCCAAACCCCTGCTCACGATGGCCTGGTTGAACTTGGACTCGATCTCCCCCAGCAGCTGCTCTGGGACACCTCCAGATCTGACCCCAAATACTGACCCCAAACCCCAAATACTGACCCCAAACCCCCAAATACTGACCCCAAACCCCAAATACTGACCCCAAACACCCCAAATCCCCCAAAATGACCCCAAATGTGTGGCTCACGATGGCCTGGTTGAACTTGGACTCGATCTCCCCCAGCAGCCAGACTGGGACAGCTCCAAACCCTGAAATACTGACCCCAAACCCCAAATACTGACCCCAAACCCTGAAATACTGACCCCAAACCCCCAAATACTGACCCCAAACCCCCTGAAATGACCCCAAACCCCCTGAAATGACCCCAAATGTGTCTCTCACGATGGCCTGGTTGAACTTGGACTCGATCTACCCCAGCAGCCGCTCTGGGACATCTCCAGATCTGACCCCAATACTGACCCCAAACCCCCAAATACTGACCCCAAACACCCCAAATCCCCCAAAATGACCCCAAATGTGTGGCTCACGATGGCCTGGTTGAACTTGGACTCGATCTCCCCCAGCAGCCAGACTGGGACAGCTCCAAACCCCCAAATACTGACCCCAAACCCCAAATACTGACCCCAAACCCTGAAATACTGACCCCAAACCCCCAAATACTGACCCCAAACCCCCAAATACTGACCCCAAACCCCCTGAAATGACCCCAAATCCCAAATACTGACCCCAAACCCCCAGAAATGACCCCAAACCCCCCAAATCCGTCTCTCACGATGGCCTGGTTGAACTTGGACTCGATCTCCCCCAGCAGCCGCTCTGGGACATCTCCAGATCTGACCCCAAATACTGACCCCAAACCCCCAAATACTGACCCCAAACACCCCAAATCCCCCAAAATGACCCCAAATGTGTGGCTCACGATGGCCTGGTTGAACTTGGACTTGATCTCCCCCAGCAGCCGCTCTGGGACATCTCCAGATCTGACCCCAAATACTGACCCCAAACCCCCAAATACTGACCCCAAACACCCCAAATCCCCCAAAATGACCCCAAATGTGTGGCTCACGATGGCCTGGTTGAACTTGGACTTGATCTCCCCCAGCAGCCGCTCTGGGACATCTCCAGATCTGACCCCAAATACTGACCCCAAACCCTAAATACTGACCTCAAGCCCCCTGAAATGACCCCAAACCCCCAGAAATGACCCCAAACCCCTGCTCACGATGGCCTGGTTGAACTTGGACTCGATCTCCCCCAGCAGCCAGTCGAAGGCCTCCCCGCTGAGCCGGAACTCCTCCACCATGCGGCGGCTGCAGAGGGTGGAGCGCAGGTGGATGTTGAAGAGCAGCGTCGCGTTCTCCTGCGCCTGCCGGCTCAGGGGGTCCTCCCCGTTCACGATCACCAGCTTGCGGCTCAGCTCCTTCACCCCTGGGGGACAGGGGGGTCACTGGGGGGTCCCAAGGATCTCCAGAACCTTCCTGAGAGACCTCAAACCCATCCCAGCTTCTTGAGAACCTCCAGAACCTTCCTGAGGAACCCCAAACCCATCCCAGCTTCCTGAGAACCTCCAGGACCTTCCTGAGGGACCCCAAACCCATCCCAGCTTCCTGAGAACCTCCAGAACCTTCCAGAGGGACCCCAAACCCATCCCAGCTTCCTGGGAACCTCCAGAACCTTCCTGAGGAACCCCAAACCCATCCCAGCTTCTTGAGAACCTCCAGAACCTTCCTGAGGGACCCCAAACCCATCCCAGCTTGCGGCTCAGCTCCTTCACCCCTGGGGGACAGGGGGGTCACTGGGGGGTCCCAAGGATCTCCAGAACATTCCAGAGCATCCTCAAACCCATCCCAGCTTCCTGAGAACCTCCAGGACCTTCCTGAGGAACCCCAAACCCATCCCAGCTTCCTGAGAACCTCTAGAACCTTCCAGAGGGACCCCAAACCCATCCCAGCTTCCTGAGAACCTCCAGAACCTTCCTGAGGAACCCCAAACCCATCCCAGCTTCCTGAGAACCTCCAGAACCTTCCTGAGGAACCCCAAACCCATCCCAGCTTCCTGAGAACCTCCAGAACCTTCCTGAGGGACTCAAGGACCTCCAGAACCTTCCTGAGGAACCCCAAACCCATCCCAGCTTCCTGAGAACCTCCAGAACCTTCCTGAGGAACCCCAAACCCATCCCAGCTTCTTGAGAACCTCCAGAACCTTCCAGAGGAACCCCAAACCCATCCCAGCTTCCTGAGAACCTCCAGGACCTTCCTGAGGAACCGCAAACCCATCGCAGCTTCCTCAGGGACTCCAGAACCTTCCTGAGGAACCCCAAACCCATCCCAGCTTCCTGAGAACCTCCAGAACCTTCCTGAGGAACCCCAGACCCATCCCAGCTTCCTGAGAACCTCCAGAACCTTCCTGAGGGACCCCAAACCCATCCCAGCTTCCTGAGAACCTCCAGAACCTTCCTGAGGGACCCCAAACCCATCCCAGCTTCCTCAGGGACTCCAGAACCTTCCTGAGGGACACAAGGACCTCCAGAACCTTCCTGAGGAACCCCAAACCCATCCCAGCTTCCTCAGGGACTCAAGGAATCTCCAGAACCTTCCTGGGGGGTCACTGGAGTCCCAAAATCCCCCCCAGAACCTTTTGGGGGTTCATGGAGGTCCCAAATCCCCTCTGGGACCTTCTGGGGTGTTCATGGAGGTCCCAAATCCCCCCAGAACCTTCTGGGGGGTCCCCAAGCTCCCCTTGGACCTTCCCAAGTCCCTCCAGCCCCTTTTTGAGGACCTTGATGGGTTCAAACCCTCCCCAGAAGTTCTTGGGGTGTTTCCAATCCCCCCTTGGGGCTCAGGGCCGGTTTTGGGGTGCCCCACTCACCCTCCACCACCTTGACGGGGTGCAGGTCCGAGGGCAGGCGGGAGTTGATGTGGAAAATCTTCTGAGCGTTCCAGATCATGCGGAGCAGGTTACAGGGCAGCACCACCTGGGGGGCAGAACCCCAAAAATCGGGGGTCAGAACCTCAAAAATGGGGAGAAAAACCCCAAAAATGGGGGGCAGAATCCCAAAATTGGGGGTCAGAACCCCAAAAATAGGGGTCAGAACCCCAAAAATGGGGAGAAAAACCCCAAAAATGGGGGGCAGAACCTCAAAAATGGGGGGCAGAATCCCAAAAATGGGGGACAGAACCTCAAACACAGGGCAGCACCACCTGGGGGGCAGGAACCCCAAAATTGGGGGGTCAGAACCCCAAAAATGGGGGGCAGAATCCCAAAATTGGGGGTCAGAACCCCAAAAATGGGGGGCAGAACCTCAAAAATGGGGGTCAGAACCTCAAACACAGGGCAGCACCACCTGGGGGGCAGGAACCCCAAAATTGGGGGTCAGAACCCCAAAATTGGGGGTCAGAACCCCAAAAATTGGGGATCAGAACCCCAAAATTGGGGAGAAAAACCCCAAAATTGGGGGTCAGAACCCCAAAAATGGGGGGCAGAACCCCAAAAATTGGGGGCAGAACCTCAAAATGGGGGGCAGAACCTCAAACACAGGGCAGCACCACCTGGGGGGCAGGAACCCCAAAATTGGGGGTCAGAACCCCAAAAATGAGGGGCAGAACCCCAAAAATTGGGGATCAGAACCCCAAAATTGGGGAGGAAAACCCCAAAATTGGGGGTCAGAACCCCAAACTTGGGGAGAAAAACCCCAAAACTGGGGGTCAGAACCCCAAAAATGGGGAGAAGAATCTCAAAATTGGAGGTCAGAACCTCAAACACAGGGCAGCACCACCTGGGGGGCAGGAACCCCAAAATTGGGGGTCAGAACCCCAAAAATGGGGGGCAGAACCCCAAAAATTGGGGATAAGAACCCCAAAATTGGGGAGAAAAACCCCAAAATTGGGGGTCAGAACCCCAAAATTGGGGAGAAAAACCCCAAAATTGGGGGTCAGAACCCCAAAAATGGGGGGCAGAACCCCAAAAATTGGGGATCAGAACCCCAAAATTGGGGAGAAGAACCCCAAAATTGGGGGTCAGAACCCCAAAATTGGGGAGAAAAACCCCAAAAATGGGGGGCAGAACCCCAAAATTGGGGAGAAAAACCCCAAAATTGGGGGTCAGAGCCCCCAAAATGGGGGTCAGAGCCCTAAAAATGGGGGCCAGAACCTCCAACACAGGGCAGCACCACCTGGGAGGCAGAAACCCCAAAATTGGGGGTCAGAACCCCAAAGTTGGGGGTCAGAACCCCAAAATTGGGGGTCAGAACCTCAAATAATGGGGGTCAGAACCCCAAAAATGGGTCAGAATCCCAAAATTGGGGGTCAGAACCCCAAAAATGGGGGGCAGAACCTCAAAATGGGGGACAGAACCTCAAACACAGGGCAGCACCACCTGGGGGGCAGAAACCCCAAAATTGGGGGTCAGAACCCCAAAAATTGGGGGGCAGAATCCCAAAATTGGGGGGCAGAACCTCAAAAATGGGGGTCAGAACCCCAAAAATGGGGGTCAGAACCCCAAAAATGGGGGGCAGAACCTCCAAAAATGGGGGTCAGAACCTCAAACACAGGGCAGCACCACCTGGGGGGCAGGAACCCCAAAAATGGGGGTCAGAACCCCAAAAATGGGGGGCAGAATCCCAAAATTGGGGGTCAGAACCCCAAAAATGGGGGACAGAACCCCAAAATTGGGGAGAAAAACCCCAAAATTGGGGGTCAGAGCCCCCAAAATGGGGGTCAGAATCCCAAAACTGGGGGTCAGAACCTCAAAATGGAGGTCAGAACCCCAAAAATGGGTCAGAATCCCAAAATTGGGGGTCAGAACCCCAAAACTGGGGGTCAGAACCTCAAAATGGAGGTCAGAACCCCAAAAATGGGTCAGAATCCCAAAACTGGGGGTCAGAACCCCAAAAATGGAGATCAGAGCCCCAAAAACGGGGGGCAGAACCCCAAAAATGGGGAGAAAACCCCAAACAATTGGGGTCAGAACCCCAAAATTGGAGTATCTCAGTTGGGTTTGGGCTATCTCGGTTGGGTTTTGGGGTGTCCCAGGTGGATTTTGGGGTGTCCCAGGTGGGTTTTGGGCTATCTCAGTTGGGTTTGGGGTATCCCAGGTGGGTTTTGGGTCATTCCAGGTGGGTTTTGGGCTATCTCAGTTGGGTTTGGGGTATCCCAGGTGGGTTTTGGGCTATCTTGGTTGGGTTTTGGGCTATCTTGGTTGGGTTTTGGGTTATCTCGGTTGGGTTTTAGGGTGTCCCAGGAGGATTTTGGGCTATCTCGGTTGGGTTTTGGGGTGTCCCAGGTGGGTTTGGGGTGTCCCAGGTGGATTTTGGGCTATCTCAGTTGGGTTTTGGGCAATCTTGGTTGGGTTTTGGGGTATCTCGGTTGGGTTTTGGGGTGTCCCAGCTGGGTTTTGAGGTTTTGAGGTCACCTTGCTGTCCCCCGTGGGGAAGATGACCCTGAGGACCTGCAGAGATCCCAAAAGAAGGATTTTGGGGTATCCCAGGTGGGTTTTGGGTCATTCCAGGTGGGTTTTGGGCTATCTCAGTTGGGTTTTGGGGTATCTCGGTTGGGTTTTGGGGTGTCCCAGGTGGGTTTGGGGGTGTCCCAGGTGGATTTCAGGGTGTCCCAGCTGGATTTTGGGTTATCTCAGGTGGGTTTGGGGTGTCCCAGGTGGATTTTGGGTTATCTCTGTTGGGTTTTGGGCAATCTTGGTTGGGTTTTGGGTTATCTCGGTTGGGTTTTAGGGTGTCCCAGGTGGGTTTTGGGGTGTCCCAGGTGGGTTTTGGGGTGTCCCAGGTGGGTTTGGGGTGTCCCAGGTGGGTTTGGGGTGTCCCAGGTGGGTTTTGGGCTATCTTGGTTGGGTTTGGGTTATCTCAGTTGGGTTTTGGGGTGTCCCAGGTGGGTTTGGGGTGTCCCAGGTGGATTTTGGGGTGTCCCAGCTGGGTTTCGGTGTCACCTTGCTGTCCCCCGTGGGGAAGATGACCCTGAGCACCTCCCTGTCCTCGCGCATGCGGTCGAACTCGCGCTCCAGCTCGTTCTGGATGTGGGCGTTGGACAGGATGTCCTTGACCAGCTCCTCCTGCAGCGTCCGGCGCAGCGCCCGCTCGTTGGTGTAGTCGAACTTGAACCTGAGGGGACACGGGGACACCTCAGGGACACCTCGGGGACACCTCGGGGACACCCAAGTGTCACCCACGTCAGGCTGGAGCAGCTCAGGGACACCAAAAAAGTTGGGTAAGACCCAAAAAATGTGACCAGGAGAAAGTTGGGGACGCTAAAAAAGTTGGGTACGACCCCAAGATGTCCCCAACTCAAACTTGAAAACCCCAAGATGTCCCCAAATCCCACCTGAAGACCCCAAAACGTCCCCAACTCAAATTTGAAAACCCCAAGATGTCCCCAAATCCCACCTGAAGACCCCAAAATGTCCCCAACTCAAATTTGAAGATCCCAAAATGTCCCCAGCCCAAATTTAAAGACCCAAGATGTCCCCAACTCCATTTGAAAACTCCAAAATGTCCCCAGCTCTAATTTAAACAGTCAAGATGTCCCCAACCCAAATTTAAAGACCCCAAAATGTCCCCAACTTAAATTCGAAGACTCCGAGATGTCCCCAACTCCATCTCAAGATTCCAAGATGTCCCCAACTCAAATTTAAAGACCCCAAAATGTTCCTAACTTAAATTTAAAGACACCAAGATGCCCCCAGCCCAAATTTGAAGACTCCAAGATGTCTCCAGCCCAAATTTAAACACTCCAAAATGTCCCCAACTCAAATTTGAAGACCCCAAGATGTTCCCAACTCCCCTTTGAAGACCCCAAGATGTCCCCAGCTCAAATTTAAACACCCCAAAATGTCCCCAACTCCCACTTGAAGACCCCAAAATGTCCCCAACTCAAATTTAAATACTCCAAGATGTCCCCAAGTCTTGGGAGGAGCTGTTTGAAGACCCCAAGATGTCCTCAACTCCCCTTTGAAGACCCCAAGATGCCCCCAGCCCAAATTTAAACACCCCAAGATGTCCCAAACTCAAATTAAAAAACCCCCAAATGTCCCCAACTCCATCTAAAGACCCCAAAATGTCCCCAACCCAAATTTAAACACCCCAAGATGTCCCCAACCCAAATTTGAAGGCCCAAAGATGCCCCCAGCCCAAATTTAAACACCCCAAGATGTCCCCAACCCAAATCTGAAGGCCCAAAGATGTCTCCAGCCCAAATTTAAAGACCCCCAAATGTCCCCAACTCAAATTTGAAGACCCCAACTCCCAGAACGAGCCCCTCGATGACCCCAACCTCTGACCTCTGACCCCTCCCACGCCCCTGCCCCGGCCCGGGCCGTGTCCCCGGTGTGTCCCCGATGTGTCCCCGGTGTGTCCCCAGTGTCCTTGATGTCCCCGGTGTCCCTGGTGTCCCCAATGTTCCCAATGTGTCCCCAGTGTCCCCCCAGTGTCCCCCAATGTCCCCAATGTCCCCGATGTCCCCGGTGTCCCCAATGTCCCTGGTGTCCCCCAATGCCCCCACTGTCCCTGGTGTCCCCAATGTCCCCAGTGTGTCCCCAGTGTGTCCCCAACGTCCCTGGTGTCCCCAACATCCCTGGTGTCCCCAATGTCCCGGTGTCCCCAGGGTGTCTCCTCAATGTCCTCAGTGTCCCCATTGTGTCCCCCCAATGTCCCCAATGCCCCCAGTGTCCCCAATGTCCCCAGTGTGTCCCCGGTGTCCCTGATGTCCTCCCAATGTCCCTGGTGTCCCCAGTGTGTCCCCCCAAAGTCCCCGGTGTCCCCTCACTTCTTCTCGAAGGCCTTGCTGGAGGGTTTGAGCGTGGCCAGGTTCTGGAACTCGACGCTCTCCCCGGCCAGCCCGTCCTCGCTGATGTCCCCAGTGTGTCCCCGGTGTCCCCCCAATGTCCCCAGTGTGTCCCCAGTGTCCCCAATGTCCCCAACGTCCCGAATGTGTCCCCCCAATGTCCCCAGTGTGTCCCGGTGTCCCCCCAATGTCCCCAGTGTGTCCCCGGTGTCCCCATCGTGTCCCCCCAATGTCCCCAGTGTCCCCAATGTCCCCGGTGTGTCCCCAATGTCCCCGGTGTCCCCATCGTGTCCCCCCAATGTCCCCAATGTCCCCAACGTCCTCGGTGTCCCTGGTGTGTCCCCAATGTCCCCAATGTCCCCAGTGTCCCTGGTGTCCCCGGTGTCCCCCCAGTGTGTCCCCAATGTCCCCAGTGTGTCCCCAGTGTCCCCAATGTCCCCAACGTCCCGAATGTGTCCCCCCAATGTCCCCAGTGTGTCCCCGGTGTCCCCAATGTCCCCAGTGTCCCCAATGTCCCTGGTGTCCCCAACATCCTCGGTGTCCCTGGTGTGTCCCCAATGTCCCCAGTGTCCCCAATGTCCCCGGTGTCCCCGGCGTGTCCCCGGCGTGTCCCTGGTGTCCCCAGTGTCCCCAATGTCCCCAGTGTCCCGAATGTGTCCCCCCAATGTCCCCGGTGTGTCCCTGGTGTCCCCCCAATGTCCCCAGTGTCCCCAATGTCCCCAATGTCCCCAATGTCCCTGGTGTCCCCAACATCCTCGGTGTCCCTGGTGTGTCCCCAATGTCCCCAATGTCCCCAGTGTCCCCGGTGTCCCCTCACTTCTTCTCGAAGGCCTTGTTGGAGGGTTTGAGCGTGGCCAGGTTCTGGAACTCGACGCTCTCCCCGGCCAGCCCGTCCTCGCCGTAGCGCAGCTGCACCACCTGGTTGATGGAGTTCCTGACCGTGGCGTCGTACTTCACCATCACCGACTCCATGGACTTGATCAGGCGCCGCTGGATGTACCCTGGGGGGGCACCGGGTCACTGGGGGGGTCAGGGGATCCAGGAGGCATCTGGGGAGGGTTTGGGGGGATCCTGGAGGTGGTCAGGGTCCCCAGGAGGCATCTGGGGAGGGTTTGGGGGTCCTGGTGGCATCTGGGGAGGGGTCTGGGGGTGGTCCTGGAGGTGGTCAGGGGATCCAGGAGGCATCTGGGGAGGGTTTGGGGTTCCAGGTGGCATCTGGGGAGGGTTTGGGGGGATCCTGGAGGTGTTTAGGGTCCCCAGGTGGCATCTGGGGAGGGGTTGGGGTTCCTGGAGGTCTCTAGGGGGCATCTGGGGAGGGTTTGGGGATCCAGGAGGTCTCCAGGTGGCATCTGGGGAGGGTTTGGGGATCCAGGTGGTATCTGGGGAGGGTTTGGGGGATCCTGGAGGTGGTCAGGGTCTCCTGGTGGCATCTGGGGAGGCTTTGGGAGCCCCAAGGAGGGTTTGGGATCTCCAGGAGGGATCTAGGGAGGATTTGGGGGGGTCCTGAAGGTGGTTAGGGTCTCCAGGAAGCATCTGGGGAGGGTTCAGGGATCCTGGAGGTCCCCAGGAGCCATCTGGGGAGGGTTTGGGGGGGTCCTGGAGTTGGTTCAGGGTCTCCAGGAGACATCTGGGGAGGGTTTGGGGATCCTGGTGGCATCTGGGGAGGGGTTTGGGGGTCCTGGACGTGGTTCAAGGTCTCCAGGTGGCATCTGGGGAGGGTTTGGGGATCCAGGTGTTATCTGGGGAGGGGTTTGCGGGGGTCCTGGAGGTGGTTCAGGGTCTCCAGGAGACATCTGGGGAGGGCCATTTTGGGGCCACTTTGAGGACACTTTGGAGTCACTTCTGGGGCCACTTTGGGGCCACTCTGAGGCCATTTCGGGGGCACTTTGGGACCACTTTGGGAACACTCTGGGGCCATTTCGGGGCCACTTTGGCGCCACTTTGAGGACACTCTGAGACCACTTTTGGACCCAGTTTGGGGCCACTTTGAGGACACTTTGGGGCCTTTTTGGTGCCAAGTTGAGGCCACTTTTGGGGACACTTTAGGGACACTCTGTAGCCATTCTGGGGATACTTTCGGGCCAATTTTGGACCCACTTTGGGGCCATTTCAGGGACACTTTGGGGCCATTCTAGGGACAGTTTGGGGCCACTTTGGGACCACTTTAGGGACACTTTAAGGCCACTCTTGGGGCCATTCTGGGGCCACTTTGGGGCCATTCTGGGGCCACTTTGAGGCCACTCTGGGGCCAATTTGAGGCCGTTTCGGGGACACTTTGGGGCCATTCCACGGACACTTTGGGGCCAATTTTGGACCCACTTTGAGGCCATTCCGGGGACTCTTTGAGGCCGTTTCGGGGCCACTTTGGGGCCATTTCAGGGACACTTTGGGGCCATTCCAGGGACACTTTGGGGCCATTTCAGGGACACTTTGAGGCCATTTCAGGGACACTTTGGGGCCATTTCAGGGACACTTTGGGGCCATTTCAGGGACACTTTGAGGCCGTTTCAGGGACACTCTGGGGCCATTTCAGGGACACTTTGGGGCCACTCTGGGGCCACTTTGGGGCCAATTTTGGGGCCACTTTGGGCCCACTCTGGGGCCACTTTGAGGCCGTTTCGGGGACACTTTGGGGCCATTTCAGGGACACTTTGAGACCGTTTCAGGGACACTCTGGGGCCATTCCAGGGACACCTTGGTGCCATTCCAGGGCCACTTTGAGGCCACTCTGGGGCCACTTTGGGGCCATTTCAGGGACACTTTGAGGCCGTTTCAGGGACACTCCGGGGCCATTTCAGGGACACTTTGGGGCCACTCTGGGGCCACTTTGGGGCCAATTTTGGACCCACTTTGAGGCCATTCTGGGGCCACTTTGAGGCCGTTTCGGGGACACTTTGGGGCCATTCCGGGGACACTTTGGGACCACTTTAGGGACACTTTAAGGCCACTCTTGGGGCCATTCTGGGGCCACTTTGGGGCCATTCTGGGGCCATTCCGGGGCCACTTTGAGGCCACTCTGGGGCCACTTTGAGGCCATTCTGGGGCTACTTTGGTGCCATTCCAGGGCCACTTCGAGGCCATTTCAGGGACACTTTGAGGCCATTTCAAGGACACTTTGGGGCCATTCCAGGGACACTCTGGGGCCATTTCAGGGACACTTTGGGCCCACTCTGGGGCCACTTTGGGCCCACTCTGGGGCCACTTTGAGGCCACTCTGGGGACACTTTGAGGCCGTTTCGGGGACACTTTGGGGCCATTCCAGGGACACTTTGGGGCCAATTTTGGACCCAGTCTGAGGCCATTTCAGGGACACTCTGGGGCCATTCCGGGGCCATTCCGGGGCCAATTTTGGTGCCACTTTTGGTGCCACTCTGAGGCCATTTTGGGCTCCCCACTGACCGGTCTCGGCCGTTTTCACGGCCGTGTCGATGAGGCCCTCGCGCCCGCCCATGGCGTGGAAGAAGAACTCGGTGGGGGTGAGGCCGGCCAGGTACGAGTTCTCCACGAAGCCGCGGCTCTCGGGGCCGTAGTCGTCCTTGATGAAGTGGGGCAGCGTGCGGTGCTTGAAGCCGAAGGGGATGCGCTTGCCCTCGACGTTCTGCTGCCCCACCACGGCGATCACCTGGGGGGGACAACGGCAGGAGATGGAAAAAAAGGGCAGGGAACGGCACGGGAAGGGGGTGGAAGGTCTGAGGATGATTCTGGAAGCACCAAAAAGGTCCTGAGGTCCTTGAGGAAGCACCTAAAATGTCCTGAGATCTTACAGGAACTGCCCCAAACCCCTGAGATCCTTCAGGAACTGCCCCAAACCCCCTGAGATCCTCCAGGAACCACAAAAAAACACCTGAGATCCTCCAGGAACCACAAAAAATCCCCTGAGATCTTTCAGGAACTGCCCCAAACCCCTGAGATCCTCCAGGAACTGCCCCAAACTCTCTGAGATCCTTCAGGAACCACCAAAAACCCCCTGAGATCCTTCAGGAACTGCCCCAAACCCCCTGAGATCCTCCAGGAACCATCAGAAACCACCTGAGATCCTTCAGCAACCACAAAAAAACACCTGAGATCCTCCAGGAACCACAAAAAATCCCCTGAGATCTTTCAGGAACTGCTCCAAACCCCCTGAGATCCTTCAGGAACCACCAAAAACCCCCTGAGATCCTCCAGGAACTGCCCCAAAACCCCTGAGATCCTCCAGGAACTGCCCCAAACTCTCTGAGATCCTTCAGGAACCACCAAAAACCCCGAGATCTTTCAGGAACTGCTCCAAACCCTCTGAGATCCTTCAGGAACTGCCCCAAACCCCCTGAGATCCTTCAGGAACTGCCCCAAACCCCCTGAGATCCTCCAGGAACTGCCCCAAACCCCCTGAGATCCTCCAAGAATCACCCCAAACCCTCTGAGATCCTTCAGGAACCACCCTAAACCACCTCAGATCCTTCAGGAACTGCCCCAAACCCTCCCCAGGACCTCCTGGACCTCTCCAAACCTGGGAGATGTTGATCTTGGAGCCCTTGGCCCCCGAGACCACCATGGACTTGAAGTTGTTGTACTCGGACAGGGATTTCTGGGCCGAGGACCCGGTCTTGTCGCGGGCGTCGTTGAGGATCCGGTTCACCTGGTTCTCGAAGGTTTGTCTCAGGGTGTTCCCTGGGGTGGGCTCCAGCTCGTTGTTGTGGGCCTTCTCGATCACCTGGAGAGCCCAAAAACCACCCCAGAATGGTCAGAGAGGGGTGGGAAATGTCCTGATGGACAAAGACACCTGAGAAGGTGGGAAAGTCCTGAAGAAGTTCATGGGATTGCACAGGAATCACCCCAAACCCTCTGAGATCCTCCAGGAAAAACCAAAAACCCCCTGAGATCCTCCAGGAACTGCCCCAAACCCTCTGAGATCCTCCAGGAAAAACCAAAAACCCCCTGAGATCCTGCAGGAAGCACCAAAACCCCTCTGAGATCCTCCAGGAACTGCCCCAAACCCCCTGAGATCCTTCAGGAAGCACCAAAACCTCCTGAGATCCTTCAGGGAAAACCAAAAACCCCCTGAGATCCTTCAGGGAAAACCAAAAACCCCCTGAGATCCTTCAGGGAAAACCAAAAACCCCTGAGATCCTTCAGGAATCACCAAAACCTCCTGAGATCCTCCAGGAAGTACCAAAAACCCCCTGAGATCCTCCAGGAAGCACCAAAACCCCTCTGAGATCCTCCAGGAACTGCCCCAAACCCCCTGAGATCCTCCAGGAAGCACCAAAAACCCCCTGAGATCCTTCAGGAAGCACCAAAAACCACCTGAGATCTTTCAGGAAGCACCAAAAACCACCTGAGATCCTTCAGGAAGCACCAAAAACCCCCTGAGATCCTTCAGGAAGCACCAAAAACCACCTGAGATCCTGCAGGAACTGCCCCAAACCCTCTGAGATCTTCCAGGAGCTGCCCCAAACCTGGGAAATGTTGATCTTGGACCTCCTGGTGCCCCAAACCACCTCGAGAACGTCAAAAAATCCCAAAAAATCTCCACAAGAACCTTCAGGAACTGCCCCAAACCCTCTGAGATCCTTCAGGAACTGCCCCAAACCCTCTGAGATCCTCCAGGAACTGCCCCAAAACCTCCTGAGATCCTCCAAGAACTGCCCAAACCCCCTGAGATCCTTCAGGAACTGCCCCAAACCCTCTGAGATCCTCCAAAAATCACCCCAAACCCTCTGAGATCCTTCAGGAACCACCCTAAACCGTCTGAGATCCTTCAGGAACTGCCCCAAACCCTCCGAGATCCTTCAGGAAGCAACAAAACCCCCCTGAGATCCTCCAGGAACCTTCAGAAACCCCCTGAGATCCCCCAGGAAGCACCAAAAACCCTCTGAGATCCTCCAGGAAAAACCTAAACCTTCTGAGGTCCTCCAGGAAGCACAAAAAACCCCTGAGATCATCCAGGAGCTGCCCCAAACCCCCTGAGATCCTTCAGGAACTGCCCCAAACCCTCTGAGATCCTCCAGGAACTGCCCCAAACCCCCTGAGATCCTCCAGGAACCACAAAAAACCCCTGAGATCCTCCAAAAGAGGGGTCCAAGAACCACCAGGACCTCAAGAACAGCGTCCAAGAAGCCCAGGGACACCAAAATCCCCAGAAATGGCCCCAAAAGCCCCAGGTCCCACCTCGATCACGTCCTGCTTGGCCTTCTTGATGGTGTTCTGGATGTCCTGGTAGGTCTTGGCGTCGGCGATGGAGTCCCCGATGCCGATGGTGTGACCTGGGGGGGACATTTGGGGGGGACGTTTGGTCACCCCAAACTCGAGGTCACCACGTGCCGAGGGGACAGCGGGGAGGGACCTTGGGGACATCTCCTAAAATCACCTCAGGAGCTCCAAAAAATCCCAAAAAATCCAAAAAATCCCAAAAAATCAAAAAAATCCAAAAAAGCTCCACAGGAACCACCAAAAACCTGAGAACCTTCAGGAACTGCCCCAAACCCCCTGAGATCCACCAAAAAAAGGGGTCCAAGGACCACCAGGACCTCATAGAAGGGGTCAAGGAGCCCAAATTTGGGACCCGAGAAGGTCCCAGGGTGACCCAACCCCTGTGAGATGCCACCAAGAGGGGTCCCAGGTCCCTCCAAACCCCAAAAAAGGGTCCAAGGACCACCAGGACCTCAAGAATGGGATCCAAGAACCCCAAGATGAGACCTGAGAGTGTCCCAGGGTGACCAAACCCCCTGTGAGATGCCACCAAAAAGGTTCCTAAAAAAGGGGTCCAAGAACCCCAATTTGGGACCCGAGAAGGTCCCAGGTGACCCAAACCCCCCTGAGATGACCCCAGGAGCCTCAATTTGGGGTCTCTCTT
>JAJEOU010002065.1:0-38840 GCA_021534815.1 Acrocephalus arundinaceus
TGGGATTTGCCATTCCTACATCCCTCTCACCTTGTGGAAAGCCCCCTTGTGCCACGCCATTTGCTCAGTGCTGTGACAACACCAAGTGTCACGTCTGTGGTGACATCCCCACACCATTCCTACATTGCTCCCCCATTCCCAGCCACCCCAAATCCCAGATTTTGGCATTCCCAGGATTTGCCATTCCCACATCCCTCTCACCTTGTGGGAAGCTCCCTCGTACTGGGTTCAGTGCTGTGACAGCGCCAGGTGTCACCTCTGTGGTGACATTGCCCTGTTCCCACCACTGCTCCCACACCATTCCCAGTGCATTCCCCCATTCCCAGGCACCCCAAATACTGGGATTTGCCATTCCTGGGATTTGCCACTCCTGGGATTTGCCACTCCTGGGATTTGCCACTCCTGGCATCCCTCTCACCTTGTGGGAAGCTGCCTCGTGCTGGGCTCGGTGCTGTGACAGCGCCAGGTGTCACCTCTGTGGTGATATCACCAATCCTCCCCCTGCTCCCACCACTGCTCCCACACCATTCCCACTGCATTCCCCCATTCTCAGTGCATTCCCCCATTCCCAGGCACCCCAAATCCCGGGATTTGCCATTCCCACCCCTCTCTCACCTTGAGGGAAGCCCCCTTGTGCTGGGCCACGCACTTGGTGCTGTGACAGCCCCCAGTGTCACCTGAGTGGTGACATCGCCCTGTTCCCACCACTGCTCCCACACCATTCCCACTGCATTCCCCCATTCCCAGGCACCCCAAATCCTGGGATTTGCCATTCCCACCCCTCTCTCACCTTGAGGGAAGCCCCCTTGTGCCAGGCCACGCACTTGGTGCTGTGACAGCCCCCAGTGTCACCTGAGTGGTGACATCACCCTGTTCCCACCACTGCTCCCACACCATTCCCACTGCATTCCCCCATTCCCAGGCACCCCAAATCCTGGGATTTGCCATTCCCACATCCCTCTCACCTTGTGGGAAGCCCCCTTGTGCTGGGCCACGCGTTTGGTGCTGCGGCAGCACTGGGTGGCCGAGAGCTCGGCCACGCGCACCTGCCCGTCCCGGGCACACATGGCCAGCGTGGAGTCGCCGCTGTTGGGCAGGAATTTGGCCTGGAAAACACGGAAAAAACAGGGAAAAGGTGGGAAAAAGGGAGAGGGGAATGATGGGGGGGAGAGGGGGAATGGGGTGGGAGGTGGGGAGGGGAAAGGGATTGGGGGGAATTGCTGGAGTTGTTCTGGGAATTGTCCTGGTTGTCTTGGGAGTCATCCCAATTTCTCCCCTGGGAATCATCCCAAAATCTCTCAGGAATCATCTCAAGTTCTTTCAAGAGTCATCTCTGAGCTGTTCCCCAGGGAATCATCCCAAAATCTTCTACAAATCATAGCAAATTCTTTTGGGAATCATTCCAAAATCTGCCAGGAATCATCCCTGAGCTCCCCCCTGGGAATCATCCCAAAATCTCCCAGGAATCCTCCCAAAATCTCCCAGGAATCCTCCCAAAATCTCTCAGGAATCTTCCCAAAATCTCCCAGGAATCCTCCCAAAATCTCCCAGGAATCCTCCCTGAGCTCTCCCTTGGGAATCCTCCCAAAATCTCTCAGGAATTTTCCCAAAATCTCCCAGGAATTCTCCCAAAATCTCCCAGGAATCCTCCCAAAATCTCGGGAATCCTCCCAAATTCCTCCAGGAATCATCCCTGAGCTCTCCTCTAGGAACCATCCCAAAATCTCACAGGAATCATCCCAAATTTTTCCAGGAATCATCCCAAATTCCTCGAGGAGTCATTCCTGAGCTCTCCCCTGGGAATCATCCCAAAATCTCTCAGGAATCATCTCAAGTTCTTTCAAGAGTCATCTCTGAGCTGTTCCCCAGGGAATCATCCCAAAATCTCCTACAAATCATAGCAAATTCTTCTGGGAATCATTCCAAAATCTCCCAGGAATCCTCCCAAAATCTCTCAGGAATCTTCCCAAAATCTCCCAGGAATCCTCCCAAAATCTCCCAGGAATCCTCCCAAAATCTCCCAGGAATCCTCCCAAAATCTCCCAGGAATCCTCCCAAAATCTCCCAGGAATCCTCCCAAAATCTCCCAGGAATTCTCCCAAAATCTCCCAGGAATCCTCCCAAAATCTCCCAGGAATTCTCCCAAAATCTTCCAGGAATTCTCCCAAAATCTCGGGATTCCTCCCAAATTCCTCCAGGAATCATCCCTGAGCTCTCTTCTGGGAACCATCCCAAAATCCTCCAGGAATCATCCCAAATTTTTCCAGGAATCATCCCAAATTCCTCGAGGAGTCATTCCTGAGCTCTCCCCTGGGAATCATCCCAAAATCTCTCAGAAATCATCTCAAGTTCTTTCAAGAGTCATCTCTGAGCTGTTCCCCAGGGAATCATCCCAAAATCTCCTACAAATCATAGCAAATTCTTCTGGGAATCATTCCAAAATCTCCCAGGAATCCTCCCAAAATCTCCCAGGAATCCTCCCAAAATCTCCCAGGAGTCATCCCAAAATCTCCCAGGAGTCATCCCAAAATCTCCCAGGAATCCTCCCAAAATCTCCCAGGAATCCTCCCAAAATCTCCCAGGAGTCATCCCAGCTCTCTTAGGAATCAGCCCAAAATCTCCCAGGAATCCTCCCAAAATCTCTCAGGAATTCTCCCAAAATCTCTCAGGAATCCTCCCAAAATCTCGGGAATCCTCCCAAATTCCTCCAGGAATCATCCCTGAGCTCTCCTCTGGGAACCATCCCAAAATCCTCCAGGAATCATCCCAAATTCCTCCAGGAATCATCCCTGAGCTCTCCCTTGGGAATCCTCCCAAAATCCCTGGGAATCCTCCCAAATTCTTCCAGGAATCATCCCGGCTCTCTAAGGAATCATCCCAAATTTTTCCAGGAATTACCCCCAAGCTCTCCCCTGGGAATCCTCCCAAAATCTTCCAGGAATCATCCCAAATTTTTCCAGGAATCATCCCTGAGTTCTTCCCTAGGAAATATCCCAAGCTCTCCCTTGGGAATCAGCCCAAAATCTCCCAGGAATGCTCCCAAATTCTTCCCTGGGAATCATCCCTGAGCTCTCCCCTGGGAATCCTCCTAAAATCCCCCAGGAATCATCCCAAAATCTCCCCTGGGAATCCTCCCAAATTCTTGCAGGAATCATTCCAAGCTCTCCTCTGGGAACCATCCCAAAATCTCCCAGGAATCATCCCAAATTCTTCCAGGAATCATCCCTGAGCTCTCCCCTGGGAATCCTCCCAGCTCTCCCAGGAATCTTCCCAGTAATTACCCCGAGCTCTCCCAAGAAAAGCACCTGGAATTATCCCAAACTCTCCTGGGAATCATCCTGGGAATTGTCCCAAGCTTTCCCAGGAATCATCCCGGCTTTCCTGGGAATCATCCTAAAAAATACCCCAAGCTCTGCCAGGAATTCTGCCAGGAAATTACCCAAAATTCTCCTCCAACTCATCCCAAACTCTCCCAGGAATCACCTCAGCCATTATCCCAAATCCTCCTGGGAATCATCCCAAAAATCCCCAAGGAATCACCTGAGCCATTATCCCAAACTCTCCTGGGAATCATCCCAAAAATCTCCCAGGAATCATTCCAGGTGGAAATCATCCCAGTTCTCCTGGAATTCATCCCAAAAATCCCCCAGGAATCACCTGAGCCATTATCCCAAATCCTCCTGGGAATCATCCCAAACTCTCCCAGGAATCCCCTCAGCCATTATCCCAAATCCTCCTGGGAATCATCCCAAAAATCCCCCAGGAATCCCCTGAGCCATTATCCCAAACTCTCCTGGGAATTATCCTGGGAATTGCCCCAAGCTCTCGCAGGAATCATCCCAAACTTTCCTGGGAATCATCCTAAAAAATACCCCAAGCTCTGCCAGGAATTCTGCCAGGAAATTACCCAAAATTCTCCTCCAACTCATCCCAAACTCTCCCAGGAATCACCTCAGCCATTATCCCAAATCCTCCTGGGAATCATCCCAAAAATCCCCCAGGAATCCCTTGAGCCATTATCCCAAAAATCTCCCAGGAATCACCTCAGCCATTATCCCAAAAATCTCCCAGGAATCACCTCAGCCATTATCCCAAAAATCTCCCAGGAATCACCTCAGCCATTATCCCAAACTCTCCACATGGAAATCATCCCAAATCCTCCTGGAAATCATCCCCAAAATCCCCCAGGAATCATTCCAGGTGGAAATCATCCCAGTTCTCCTGGAATTCATCCCAAGCTCCCCCAAGAATCATCCTGAACTTTCTCCTGGGAACCATCCCGAGTTCTCCAGGGAAGGATCCTGAGGACTCCTGGTTTTTCTGGGAATTATCCTGGGAATTATCCTGAGCTCTCCCACAGAATCATCCTCAGAACTCCTGGGAATCAGCCCAAACTCTCCCAGGTGTCCCAGCACTTATCCCAAATTCTCCCAGGAATCATCCCAGCTTTCCCAGGAATCCTCTCCCCATCCCAATCCCAATCCCAGCCCCATTCCACAGGATGGAGAATTCCCAGGCAAACCTGTGGGATTTGGGGATCAGATCCCGCTGAGCCATTCCCAGGCTTGGGTGAAGATTTCCTGGGATCCAGCCCCATCCTCATCCTCATCCCTCGGGATTGGGATTTCAGGGCACATTTCTGGGATTTCGGGGTCAATCCCACCCAAACTACTCCCACATCCCTTCATTTCCCAGGAATTCCCTTTCCCAGGTGAGGTTTTCCTGGGATTCTCCCCCATCCCAACAGGGACCCTCAGGATGGAGGATTTTGGGGCACATCTGTGGGGTTTGGGGACCAATTCCCACTCAATTTGTTCCCACACCCCTTCACTCCAGGGACTCTTTTCCCAATAATTCCCTTTCCCAGCTGAGCTGTTCCTGGGATCCTTTCTCACCCCAAAAAGAGATCCTGGAGATGATGGATTTTGGGGCACATCTGTGGGATTTGGGGGATCAGTCTGTGGGATTTGGGGGTCAATCTGAGATTTGAGGGGTCTGTTCCCAGATCCTTTCCCAAGAATTCCAATTCCCTTTCCCAGCTGAGCTGTTCCTGGGATCCTCTCTCACCCCAAAAAGAGATCCTGGAGATGATGGATTTTGGGGCACATCTGTGGGATTTGGGGGTCAATCTGAGATTTTGAGGGGTCTGTTCCCAGATCCTTTCCCAAGAATTCCAATTCCCTTTCCCAGCTGAGCTGTTCCTGGGATCCTCTCTCACCCCAAAAAGAGATCCTGGAGATGATGGATTTTGGGGCACATCTGTGGGATTTGGGGAGTCAATCTGTGGGATTTGGAGGACAATCTGTGGGATTGTCCTTTCCTAAGCATTCCCTGGCCCAGGTGCCATTTTCCTGGGATCCTGTCCCACCCCAAACAGGAACCCTCAGTTCAATAAATTTCAGATCACCTCAACAAACACCCAGAAACTTCATGAAATCCACTCCAACAACCGATCCCACCCCCCAAACCCCAAACCCCTTCACTCCAGGGACTCTTTTCCCAAGCATTCCCTTTCCCAGCTGAGCTGTTCCTGGGATCCTCTCCCACTCCAAACAATAAATTTTAGAACAACACCTAAAAACCACCCAGGAACCTCAGGAAATCCACACCAACAACTGATCCCACCCCAACCCTTTGGGATTCCAACCCCAAACCCCATCCAATCTGTTCCCACACCCCTTCACTCCAGGGATGCTTTTCCCAATAATTCCCTTTCCCAGCTGAGCTGTTCCTGGGATCCTCTCCCACCCCACAGAGACCCTGAAGATGCTGGATTTTAGGGCACATCTGTGGGATTTGAGTGATCAATCTGTGGGATTTGAGTGATCAGTCTGTGGGGTTTGGGTGATCAATCTGTGGGATTTGGGGGATCAATCTGTGATTTTGGGACCTGTTCCCAGATCCTTTCCTAAGCATTCCCTGGCCCAGGTGCCTTTCCTGGGATCCTCTCCCACCCCAAACAGGAACCCTCAGTTCAATAAATTCCAGATCACCTCAACAAACACCCAGGAACTTTGGGAAATCCACTCCAACAACCGATCCCACCCCCCAAACCCCAAACCCCAAACCCCAAACCCCTTCACTCCAGGGACTCTTTTCCCAGTAACTCCCTGGCTCAGCTGAGCTGTTCCTGGGATCCTCTCCACCCCAAACAATAAATTTTAGAACAACACCTAAAAACCACCCAGGAACTTCAGGAAATCCACACCAACAACTGATCCCACCCCACCGCTTTGGGATTCCAACCCCAAACCACACCCCACTGTTCCCACACCCCTTCACTCCAGGGATGCTTTTCCCAATAATTCCCTGGCCCAGCTGAGCTGTTCCTGGGATCCTGTCCCACCCCAAAAAGAGACCCTGAAAATGCTGGATTTTGGGGCACATCTATGGGGTTTGGGTGATCAGTCTGTGGGATTTGGGGGAGTCAATCTGTGGGATTTGAGTGATCAGTCTGTGGGGTTTGGGGGATCAATCTGTGGGATTTGGGGACCTGTTCCCAGATCCTTTCCTAAGCATTCCCTGGCCCAGGTGCCTTTCCTGGGATCCTCTCCCACCCCAAACAGGAACCCTCAGCCTGATAAATTTCAGATCACCTCAACAAACACCCAGAAACTTTGGGAAATCCACTCCAACAACCGATCCCACCCCCCAAACCCCACCCAATCTGCTCCTACACCCCTTCACTCCAAGGACACCTTTCCCAATAACTCCATGGCCCTGCTGAGCTGTTCCTGGGATCCTCTCCCACCCCAAACAGGAACCCTCAGACCGACAAATTCCAGATCACCTCAACAAACACCCAGAAACTTTGGGAAATCCACTCCAAGAACCGATCCCACCCCCCAAACCCCAAACCCCACACCCCTTCACTCCAGGGACTCTTTTCCCAATAATTCCCTGGCCCAGGTGCCATTCCTGGGATCCTGTCCACCCAAAAACCAGACCCTGAAGATGATGGATTTTGGGGCACATCTGTGGGATCTGGGGGATCAAACTGTGAGATTTGGGTTATCCATCTGTAGGATTTGGGGGGGCAGTTCCCAAACTGCTCCCACATCTTTTCCTAGGCATCCTTTTTAGCAGCTGAGCTGTTCCTGGGATCCTCTCCCACCCCAAATGCAAACGATAAATTTTAGAACACCTCAACAAACCCCCAGAAACTTCAGGAAATCCATTCCAACAACTGATCCCAGTCCACTGCTTCGGGATTCCATCCCATTGCTCCCACAGCCCTTCACTCCAGGGACTCTTTTCCCAAGCATTCCCTTTCCCAGCTGAGCTGTTCCTGGGATCCTCTCCACCCCAAACAATAAATTTTAGAACAACACCTAAAAACCACCCAGGAACTTCAGGAAATCCACACCAACAGCTGATCCCATCCCTTTGGGATTCCAACCCCAAACCCCATCCAATCTGTTCCCACACCCCTTCACTCCAGGGATGCTTTTCCCAATAATTCCCTGGCCCAGCTGAGCTGTTCCTGGGATCCTGTCCCACCCCAAAAAGAGACCCCGGAGATGACGGATTTTAGGGCACATCTGTGGGATTTGAGTGATCAGTCTGTGGGGTTTGGGTGATCAATCTGTGGGATTTGGGGGAGTCAATCTGTGGGATTTGGGGACCTGTTCCCAGATCCTTTCCTAAGCATTCCCTGGCCCAGGTGCCTTTCCTGGGATCCTCTCCCACCCCAAACAGGAACCCTCAGTTCAATAAATTCCAGATCACCTCAACAAACACCCAGGAACTTTGGGAAATCCACTCCAACAACCGATCCCACCCCCCAAACCCCAAACCCCAAACCCCACATCCCTTCACTCCAGGGACTCTTTTCCCAAGCATTCCCTTTCCCAGCTGAGCTGTTCCTGGGATCCTCTCCACCCCAAACGATAAATTTTAGAACACCTCAACAAACACCCAGGAACTTCAGGAAATCCACACCAACAACTGATCCCACCCCTTTGGGATTCCAACCCCAAACCCCATCCAATTTGCTCCCACACCCCTTCACTCCAGGGACTCTTTTCCCAATAATTCCCTGGCCCGGGTGCCATTCCTGGGATCCTTTCTCACCCCAAAAAGAGACCCTGAAGATGCTGGATTTTGGGGCACATCTGTGGGATTTGAGTGATCAGTCTGTGGGATTTGAGTGATCAGTCTGTGGGGTTTGGGTGATCAATCTGTGGGATTTGGGGACCTGTTCCCAGATCCTTTCCTAAGCATTCCCTGGCCCAGGTGCCTTTCCTGGGATCCTCTCCCACCCCAAACAGCAACCCTCAGCCTGATAAATTTCAGATCACCTCAACAAACACCCAGAAACTTTGGGAAATCCACTCCAACAACCGATCCCACCCCCCAAACCCCACCCAATCTGCTCCTACACCCCTTCACTCCAAGGACACCTTTCCCAATAACTCCATGGCCCTGCTGAGCTGTTCCTGGGATCCTCTCCCACCCCAAACAGGAACCCTCAGACCGACAAATTCCAGATCACCTCAACAAACACCCAGAAACTTTGGGAAATCCACTCCAACAACCGATCCCACCCCCCAAACCCCAAACCCCAAACCCCTTCACTCCAGGGACTCTTTTCCCAAGCATTCCCTTTCCCAGCTGAGCTGTTCCTGGGATCCTCTCCTACCCCAAATGCAAACGATAAATTTTAGAACACCTCAACAAACACCCAGGAACTTCAGGAAATCCACACCAACAACTGATCCCACCCCTTTGGGATTCCAACCCCAAACCCCATCCAATTTGCTCCCACACCCCTTCACTCCAGGGACTCTTTTCCCAATAATTCCCTGGCCCAGCTGAGCTGTTCCTGGGATCCTGTCCCACCCCAAAAAGAGACCCCGGAGATGACGGATTTTAGGGCACATCTGTGGGATTTGAGTGATCAGTCTGTGGGGTTTGGGTGATCAATCTGTGGGATTTGGGGGAGTCAATCTGTGGGATTTGGGGACCTGTTCCCAGATCCCTTCCCAAGCATTCCCTGGCCCAGGTGCCTTTCCTGGGATCCTCTCCCACCCCAAACAGGAACCCTCAGTTCAATAAATTCCAGATCACCTCAACAAACACCCAGAAACTTTGGGAAATCCACTCCAACAACCGATCCCACCCCCCAAACCCCAAACCCCACCCAATCTGCTCCTACACCCCTTCACTCCAAGGACACCTTTCCCAATAACTCCATGGCCCTGCTGAGCTGTTCCTGGGATCCTGTCCCACCCCAAACAGGAACCCTCAGTTCAATAAATTCCAGATCACCTCAACAAACACCCAGAAACTTTGGGAAATCCACTCCAACAACCGAGCCCACCCCCCAAACCCCATCCAATCTGTTCCCACATCCCTTCACTCCAGTGATGCTTTTCCCAATAACTCCCTGGCCCTGCTGAGCTGCTCCTTGGATCCTCTCCCACCCCAAACAGGAACCCTGAGAATGACAAATTCCAGATCACCTCAACAAACACCCAGGAACTTCACGAAATCCACTCCAACAACCGATCCCACCCCCCAAACCCCAAACCCCAAACCCCACACCCCAAACCCCACCCTCCCTCCCCATTCCCCCCCACCTGGAAGACGTTGCTCTTGTGCCCGCTGTCGAACTGCAGCACGGGCCGGCGCCTCAGCCAGTCCCACACCAGCACCTTGAGGTCGTCGCTGCCGCTGGCCAGGCGGGTGCCGCGCTGGTTGAAGTGCAGCGTGTTGACGCAGCCCGTGTGCCCCTCCAGGCCGTGCTGCAGCCGGAACTTCTGCACGAAGAGCCGAGCGCCGCAGGCCTGCGCCACGAACCGCGAGCAGCCGCCCAGCTGCCGCTGCCGCAGCGCCGGGATCGCCCTCCAGCGCGGCCGGGGCAGCGCCCACGTCTCCGAGGACACCCAGTCCTCCAGCGCCTGCTCCTCGTCCGACGAGTCGCGCTCGTGGGGCGGCCGCTTGCGGGGCCCCCTGCGCCGGGCGCGGGGTTCTTCCTCCTCCTCGTCGTCCTCGTCGTCGTCGTCGTCGTGGCGCGGCTCCTCGGGGATGGAGTAGTGGCCGGTGTCGTCCAGGCTGTCGCTGTCCTTGTCACCGGAGCTGTCGCTGTCGCTGGCGCGGCCCCGCGCGGCCCCGGCGTCGTCGCCCGTCAGGCTCAGGCTGAGGTCGGACGCCTCCACCTCGATGCCCGAGGACGTCTCGCGGCCCTCCTCGGCTGACATGTCCTCGGGGCTGCTGGACAGGCTGCCTGGGGACAGGGGGACATGGGGACAGTGTCACCGGTGTCATCAGTGTCACCGGTGTCACCGGTGTCATCAGTGTCACTGGTGTCATCAGTGTCACCAGCCGTCCTCGGCTGACATGTTCTCGGGGCTGCTGGACAGGCTGCCTGGGGACAGGGGGACAGCACAGTGTCACCAGTGTCACTGGTGTCATCAGTGTCACCATCCCTCCTCAGCTGACATGTCCTCGGGGCTGCTGGACAGGCTGCCTGGGGACAGGGGGACATGGGGACAGTGTCACCGGTGTCACTGGTGTCATCAGTGTCATCGGTGTCATCGGTGTCACCAGTGTCACCAGCCCTCCTCGGCTGACATGTCCTCGGGGCTGCTGGACAGGCTGCCTGGGGACAGGGGGACAGGGACAGTGTCACCAGTGTCACTGGTGTCATCAGTGTCACCATCCCTGCTCAGCTGACATGTCCTCGGGGCTGCTGGACAGGCTGCCTGGGGACAGGGACATGGGGACAGTGTCACCAGTGTCACCAGTGTCATCAGTGTCACCGGTGTCATCAGTGTCACCAGCCGTCCTCGGCTGACATGTCCTCGGGGCTGCTGGACAGGCTGCCTGGGGACACGGGGACATGGGGACAGTGTCACCGTGGGGACAGGGACAGTGTCACACTGCTGGACAGGCTGCCTGGGGACAGGGACAGGGACAATGTCACCATGGGGACAGGGACAGGGACAGTGCCACCAGTGTCACACTGGGCAGGCTGCCTGGGGACATGGGGACAGTGCCACCATGGGGACAGGGACAGTGTCACCAGTGTCACCGATGTCACACTACTCCACAGGCTGCCTGGGGACAGGGACAGTGTCACTGCCTGGGGGCGGGGACAGGGACTGGTGACACTGCCACCACCATGGGGACAGTGTGGTGGCACCATGGCTGGCGCCTGCACTGACACCCTGGCACCATCGCTGTCACCACCACTGTCACTTTGTCACCATCACTGCCACTCTGGCACCCTCCCCGTCACCTCTGCTGCCACCCTCGCTGTCACCATTGCTGCCACCCTGTCCCCACCACTGTCACCTTCACTGTCACCCTGCCACCTTCACTGCCACCCTGTCCCCCACCCTGTCACTCTGTCACCCTCACTGTCCCCTCCCATCCTGCTTGCTGTGACCCTGCCACCCTGTCCCTCTGTCACAGTGTCCCCCTCAGTGTCACCGTGACTCTCCCCGTTTGTCCCTGTCCCTGTCTGTGTCCCCCTCAGTGTCCCTTTGTCCCTGTCTGTGTCCCTCTAGATGTCCCCCTGTCCCCTTGGCTGTCCCCTTGTCCCTCTAGGTGTCCCCTGAGCATCCCCCGGCTGTCCCCTTGTCACCCCAGCTGTCCCCTTGCTCCCCCGGCTGTCCCCTTGTCCCTCTGAGTGTCCCCTCAGTGTCCCCTCGGCTGTCCCCCATCCCCTCCCTGTACCCGAATGTCCCCCTGTCCCCCTCCATGTCCCCCTGGGTGTCCCCTCAGCTGTCCCCTGTCGCCCTGGGTGTCCCCAAATTGTCCCTCTGTCCCTCTCTTTGTCCCCCTCCCTGTCCCTCTGGCTGTCCCCTGTCCTTCTGCCTGTCCCGATTGTCCCTTGTCCCTCTCCCTGACTCCTGTCAGTCCCTGTCCCCATCACCCCCCTGGCTGTCACCTTGTCCCCCTCCCTGTCCCCAGGTGTCCCCAGGTGTCCCCTCACCGTTGACGATGTCCGTCCTGCCGTCCATGCCGCCGCCTTTGTCCGACATGGCCGCCACCCACGGGAATCCCTGCGGGGACACCGGGACAGAAGGACATGGGGACACAGGGACAGGGGGACACAGGGAGACCGGGACATGAGGACAGGGAGACATGGGGACACGGGGACACCGGGACATGGGGACACGGGGACAGCGGGACATGGGGACACGGGGACAGCGGGACATGGGGATATGGGGACAGCGGGACATGGGGACAGCAGGACATGGGGACAGCAGGACATGGGGACACAGGGACGGGGGATAAAGGGACAGGGGGACACAGGGACACGGAGACAGGGGGACATGGGGATAAGGGGACACAGGGACGGGGGATAAAGGGACAGGGGGACACAGGGACACGGGGACATGGGGATAAGGGGACACAGGGACACAGGGGACACGAGGCTGAAGTGGCACCACCACGGCCACCATGGGATGTCCCCGTGTCCCCAGCCCACCCCAGCACCACGGGCACTCCCAAAATTCCCATTTTCCATGGAAAAACCACCTGGGAATGCTGCAGGACCCCCGGCCCCTGCTCAGGATCCCAGGGAAATCCAATCCCAAAGAATTTGTGACCCTAAAGATCCATTTTTACACATTCCCACAAAAATCCCCATTTTCCATGGGAAAACCACCTGGGAATGCTGCAGGACACCCAGCCCTGCTCAGCATCCCGGGAAAAGCCAATCCTGAGGGATTTGGGATCCTAAAAATCCATTTTTAAATATTCCCACAACAAAAAAATTCCCTCTGGAATCTCTCCAGAAGAGCAGCACCCGCTGTCCCCCAGCTTCCCAAAAAACCCCACGGCAACGGGAATGGGAATGGGCAGGAGCAGAGCCCTGGAATTCCGCCAGAATTCCATGGAATAGCCCCAGAATTCCATGGAATTCCCTGGAATTCGATGGAATACCCCCAGAATTTCGCTGGAATTCCATGGAATGCTCCCATAATATCCCTGGAATTCCACAGAATAGCCCCAGAATTCCACCAGAATTCCACTGGAATTTTATGGAATACCCCCAGAATTCCACAGAATACTCCCGGAATTCCACTAGAATTCCATGGAATACCACAGAATCCCCTGGAATTCCATGGAATACCCCCAGAATTCCACTGGAATTCTATGGAATGCCCCCAGAATTCCACTGGAATATCCCCAGAATTCTGCCAGAATTCCATGGAATACACCCAGAATTTTATGGAGTACCCCCAGAATTCCACAGAATACCCCCAGAATTCCAAGGAATACCCCTGGAATACCCCTGGAATTCCACGGAATACCATGGAATGCCCCCAGAATTCCACAGAATATCCTCAGAATTCCACTGAAATTCCACAGAATACACCCAGAATTCCATGGAATACCCCCAAAATTCCACTGGAATCCCATGGAATACCCCCAAAATTCCACTGGAATACCCCCAGAATTCCACTGGAGTTCCATGGAATGCCCTGGAATTCCCCACAATTCCAAAGGCGAGCACAGGAATTATTTCTCCCCCTTCAAATCCCACAATTTTGGCCTCCACTCCCGAGGAATTTTTGGCTCCCATTCCGAGGTGAGGGGCCGGGATTGAGCTCCCAAAGGCCGGGAATCCATTCCTGATCCAGGAAAATCTCCGGGAATGGCAGGGGAGCAGAGCAGAATCCCGGGATTCCGTGGCTGCCTGGGCGCACATCTGGACAGGCTCAGCGCGCCCGGCCTGACGCTGCAGCTCCCAAAAATATCCCAAAAATATCCCGGGACATTCCAGAGCCTCTGGAATCAGGATCCGCCCAGCCCGGCCTCCCTGCTGCCTCTCCAAACTGGGATAAACTGGGATAAACTGGGATAAAATTCCCAGGGGATGGTGTTGTCCATCCCTCGCAGCCCAAATTCCTCACGGGATTGGTTCCAGGCATTCCCAAATTCTGGGTGCTCCCAAAAATCCAAAATTCGATGTTCTGGCACTTCAGGACTCTGGGGTGGAGACCCCAAATCCTTTGGGATGGAGCCCCAAATCCTCAGGGATAAAATCCCCAAATCCTTTGGGATGGAGTTGCCAAATTCCTTGGGATGGATCCCCCAAATCCACAGGAAATGATCCCCAAAATCCTTTGGTATAAAATCCCCAAATCCTCAGGGAAAAAACCCTCAAATCCTTTGGGATGGGGCCCAAAAATCCTCAGGAATGGATCCCCCAAATCAATTGGAATGGAGCCCCCAAATCCTCAGGGATGGAGCCCCCAAAACCTTTGGGATAAAATCCCCAAATCCTTTGGGATGGAGCCCCCAAATCCTCAGGGATGGAAGCCCCAAATCCACAGGGATGGAACCCCCAAATCTTCAGGGATAAACCCCTCAAATCCTCTGGGATGGATCCCCCAAATCCTTTGGGATGGAGCCCCCAAATCCTCAGGAATTGATCCCCAAAATCCTTCGGGATAAAACCCTCAAATCCTCTGGAATGGATCCCCCAAATCCTCTGAGGTGGAGCCCCCAAATCTTTTGGGATGGAGTCCCCAAATCCACAGGGATCAATCCCCTAAATCCCTTGGATTGGATCCCCCAAATCCTCTGGGATGGAGCCCCCAAATCCTCAGAGATGGATTCCCTAAATCCACATGGATGGAGCCCCAAAATCCACTGGGATAAAACACCCAAATCCTCAGGGATAAAAGCCCCAAATCCTTTGGGATAAAATCCTCAAATCCTTTGGGATGGAGCCCCCAAATCCTTTGGGATGGAGCCTCCAAATCCCCAGGGATAAAATCCTCAAATCCTTTGGGATGGAGCCCCCAAATCTTTTAGGGTGGAGACCCCAAATCCTCAGGAACTGATTCCCCAAATTCTTTGGGATAAAACCTCCAAATCCTTTGCAATGGATTCCCCAAATCCTCAGGAACTGATCCCCAAAATCCTTTGGGATAAAACCCTCAAATCCTCAGGGATGGATCCCCCAAATCCTCTGAGGTGGAGCCCCCAAATCTTTTGGGATGAATCCCCCAAATCCTCAGGGATGGAAGCCCCAAATCCACAGGGATGGAATCCACAGGGATGGAACCCCCAAATCTTCAGGGATAAAACCCTCAAATCCTTTGGGATAAAATCCTCAAATCCTTTGGGATGGAGCCGCCAAATCCTCAGGAACTGATCCCCAAAATCCACAGGGATGGAACCCCCAAATCCTCAGGGATGGAACCCCCAAATCCACAGGGATGGATCCCCCAAATCCTTTGGGACTGAGACACCAAATCCACAGGGATGGAGCCCCCAAATCCCTTGGATTGGATCCCCAAAATCCTTTAGGATAAAACCCCCGAATCCTCAGGGATAAAACCCCAAAATCCTTTGGGATGCCCAAAACTCCTCTGGGATGGATCCCCCAAATCTTTTGGGATGGAGCCCCCAAATCCCCAGGAATTTCCCAAAGCTGAGAGAATCCCGCAGAAATCCCAAAAATCCCAAAAATTCCCCAAAATTCCCCAAAATCCGGCGGGATGGGGGCGCACTCACCTGTGCCAGGTGCCGGGCACAGCGGGGCTGGAGCTGGGGGGGAGCGCGGGGTCAAAGCCCGGGGACCCCCAAATTTGGGGACCCCCAAATCCCTGGGAAATCCCTCTGGATTTTTGGGGACCCCCCCAACCCCTGATTCCCAAAAAAACCCCTGAGAATTCCTGGAAAATCCCAAATTTCTGGGGAGTTTCCCCCAATCCCTGAGAAACCTTCAGGGCATTCCTGGGAATTCCCAAATTTTGGGGATCCCCCCCCTAAAATCCCTGGGGATCCCAAAGTTTTGGGGATTCCTGATTTTGGGGGATCCTCCAATCTTTGGGGACCCCAAAATCTCAGGGGAATCCCCCCCAAAAAAACTCCAAGGATCCCTCCCAAAAACGCTTGGGGATCATCCCAAAAATTCCCAAATCCCAAAAAATCTCAGGGATCCCCCAAAAACGCTTCAAGGAACCCCCAAAAAATCAAAACCCCCAGAACCCTTAAGGACCCCTCAGGACCCCCCAAAAGCCTCAAGGGCCACCCAGGATCCCCTAAAAACCTCAAGGGATCCCCAAAAATCTCAGGGATCCCCCAAAACCTTCAAGGGCCTCCCAAGGATCCCCCAAAAATCTTAAGGAACCCCCCGGGATCCCCTAAAAGTCTCAAGGGACCCCCAGGAACCCCAAAATCCTCAAGGGATCCCCCAAAGCCTCAAGGACCCCCCAAAACTCCCCTAAAACCCCAAAGGCCCCCCAGGATCCCTAAAAGCCTCAAGGGACCCCCAGGAACCCCAAAATCCTCAAGGGATCCCCCGAAGCCTCAAGGACCCCCCAAAACTCCCTAAAACCCCAAAGGCCCCCCCAGGATCCCCTAAAAGCCTCAAGGGACCCCCAGGAACCCCAAAATCCTCAAGGGATCCCCCAAAGCCTCAAGGACCCCCCCAAAATCCCCCTAAAACCCCCCAAGGCCCCCTCAGGATCCTATAAAAGTCTCAAGGACACCCCCAGGAACCCCCAAATCCCCAAGGGCCCCCCCAAAACTGCCCCAAACCCTCCAAGGGCCCCCAAAAACTTCAGGGGCCACCCTAGAACCCCATAAAAATTTCAGGGACCGTCCCCAGGACCCCCTAAAGTCCTCAAGAACCCCGCAAAAAAATCTCAGGGGGCCCCCAAAACCTCAGGGGCCACCCCAGAACCCCACAAAAATCTCAGGGAACTTCCCCAGGACCCCCCAAAAGCCTCGAGGGATCCCCAGAATCCCCTAAAATCCCCAAGGGCCCCCTCAAGATTCCCCAAAACCCCTAAGGGATCCCCTAAAAGCCTCAAGGGCCACCCCAGAATCCCACAAAAATTTCAGGGAGCCCCTCGAGGACCCCCTAAAAGTCTCAAGAGATCCCCAGGACCCCCCAAAACTCCCCCAAACCCCCCCAAATCTCCCCCAAATCCTCAGGGCCCCTCAGGTGCCCCCAGGGTCCCCCCGGGCTCCCTCAGAGGCTCCCCAGAACCCCCCAAACCCTCGGGGACCCCCCAAAATTCCCCCCGTGCCTCCCCCGAGGCCGCCCCGCCTCTCCCGGGATCCCCCACCAACCCCGGGCCCGCCCCGCCCGCCCCCCGCCCCGGGGCTGGGCAAGGCCCCGAGGCCGCGGGGGCCGCGTCCGAACCGGGGTGAGGGGGTGGGGGGGGCAGCGGAGGCCGCGCACCGACCCGAGCGTCCCGGAGGGTCCCGGCGGGTCCCGGACGGTGCCGGGGGGTGCGGCCGGGCTCAGTGGAAGCCGCCGCGGGTCCCCCCGGCCGCTTCAGCGCCGGCCCCGGTACCGGGCCCCGCCGCCGCCATCTTTAACGCGCCGCCCCCGCCGGTTCGCTTGACGGCACCGGCCGACGCTTTTGCGGCACCGCGGGCGGCGCTTTACGGCAGCGGCCGTTAGCGCGACAGCGACGGGGGCGTCCCCCCCCCACCCCCGGCGTTGCCATGGGAACGCCCCCCCCCCCAGTGTTATTGTAGGGTCGCTTTGGGTTCCGTGTTTTTGTGGGGTCACCCGGGTTTAGGGTCACTGTAGGGTCACTGTAGGGTCACCCCAGTGTTATTGTAGGGTCGCTTTGGGTTCCGTGTTTTTGTGGGGTCACCCGGGTTTAGGGTCACTGTAGGGTCACTGTAGGGTCACTCCCGTGTTGTTGTAGGGTCGCTTTGGGTTCCCCGTTATTGTAGGGTCACTCTTTTTTAGGGTCACTGCAGGGTCACCCCAGTGTTATTGTAGGGTCGCTTTGGGTTCCCCGTTATTGTGGGGTCATCCCTGTTTAGGGTCACTGCAGGATCACCTCTGAATTGTTGCAGAGTCACGTTGGGTTCCCCGTTATTGTAGGGTCATCCCTGTTTAGGGTCACTGTAGGGTCACCCCCGTGTCGTTGTAGGGTCGCTTTGGGTTCCCTGTTATTGTGGGGTCACCCGGGTTTAGGGTCACTGTAGGGTCACTGTAGGGTCAGTGTAGGGTCACCCCTGTGTTATTGTGGAGTCATCCCTGTTTAGGGTCACTGTAGGGTCACTCCCGTGTTATTGTAGGGTCGCTTTGGGTTCCCCGTTATTGTGGGGTCACCTTTGTTTAGGGTCACTGTAGGGTAACCCCTGTGTTATTGTGGGGTTATCCCTGTTTAGGGTCACTGCAGGGTCACCCCTGTGTTATTGTGGGGTCACCCCTGTTTAGGGTCACTGTAGGGTCACTGTAGGGTCACCCCAGTGTTATTGTGGGGTCAGCTGGGTTTAGGGTCACTTTAGGGTCACTGTAGGGTCACCCCCGTGTCCCCCAGTGTTATTGTAGGGTCACCCCTTTTTAGGGTCACTGTAGGGTCACCCCAGTGTTATTGTGGGGTCACCCCTGTTTAGGGTCACTGTAGGGTCACCCCAGTGTCATTGTAGGGTCGCTTTGGGTCCGCTGTTATTGTAGGGTCACTTTGGTTTCCCCGTTATTATAGGGTCACCCCTGTTTAGGGTCACTGTAGGGTCACCCCCGTGTTGTTGTGGGGTCACTTTGGGTTCCCTGTTATTGTGGGGTCGTCCAGGTTTAGGGTCACTGTAAGGTCACTGTAGGGTCACTGTAGGGTCACCCCCGTGTTATTGTGGGGTCACCCGGGTTTAGGGTCCCTGTAGGGTCACTCCCATGTCGTTGTAGGGTCGCTTTGGGTTCCCCGTGTTATTGTAGGGTCACCTTGGGTTCCCCCTGTTATTATAGGGTCACTTTTGTTTAGGGTCACCACTGTGTTGTTGTAGGGTCACTGTAGGGTCACTCCCGTGTCGTTGTAGGGTCACTTTGGGTTCCCTGTTATTGTGGGGTCACCCGGGTTTAGGGTCACTGTAGGGTCATTCTCGTGTTATTGTAGGGTCGCTTTGGGTCCGCTGTTGTTGTGAGGTCACCAGGGTTTAGGGTCACTGTAGGGTCACTGTAGGGTCACCCCAGTGTTATTGTAGGGTCACCCCTGTTTAGGGTCACTGCTGCCCTCCCCCAGTGTTATTATAGGGTCACTCTGTGTCCCCAGTGTTATTGTAGGATCACCCCTTGTTTAGGGTCACACCTCCCTCCCCCAGTGTCCCTATAGGGTCACCCCATTTCTGTAGGGTCCCTCTGCCCCCCCAGTGTCCTCCCAATGTCCCTATAGGGCCCCCCTGACCCAAATGTCCCTATAGGGTCACTCTGCCCCCCCAATGTCCCTATAGGGTCACCCCATTTCTGTAGGGTCCCCCTGACCCCCCAATGTCCCTATAGGGTCACCCCATTTCTGTAGGGTCCCCCTGACCCCCCAGTGTCCCTGTAGGGTCACCCCATTTCTGTAGGGTCCTCCTGACCCCCCAGTGTCCCTATAGGGCCACCCTCTTTCTGTAGGGCCCCCCTGTCCCCACAATGTCCCCATAGGGTCCCCCTGATCCCATAATGTCCCTATAGGGTCGCCAGACCCCAGTGTCCCTATAGGCCCCCCCCGTTTCTGTGGGGTCCCCCTGACCCCAATGTCCCTATAGGGCCCCCCTGACCCCACTATCCCTATAGGGTCCCCCTGTCCCCCCACTGTCCCTATAGGCCCCCCCCGTTTCTGTAGGGCCCCCCTGACCCCACAATGTCCCTATAGGGCCACCCCATTTCTGTAGGGCCCCCCTGACCCCAATATCCCTATAGGGCCCCCCCATTTCTGTAGGGTCCCCCTGACCCCACATAGACCCCACCCCATTTCTGTAGGGTCCCCCTGACCCCCACTGTCCCTATAGGTCCCCCCATTCCTGTGGGGTCCCCCTGACCCCCACTGTCCCTATAGGGTCCCCCCATTTCTGTAGGGTCCCCTGACCCCCAGTGTCCCTATAGGGTCCCCCCATTTCTGTAGGGTCCCCCTGACCCCCACTGTCCCTATAGGGTCCCCCTGACCACCCAGTGTCCCTATAGGGCCCCCTGACCCCAATATCCCTATAGGGCCCCCCATTTCTGTGGGGTCCCCACTCCCAGCACAGCCGTTCCCATCACCAGCTCTTTATTGGGGACACCGGGGGAGGGCAAGGGGGGGACCCGGCCCCACACCGGGGGGTCCCCGCACCCCTCACCCCCCAAAAACCCCAAACCTGGGGGTGGGGGAGGGGGCGGCCCCGCCCCCTCGGGCTCCTCTTCGTCCTCATTTAGGGCCGGGCGCGCCGGGGCCGATCCCAGAGATCCCAGAGATCCCAAAGACCCCACAGATCCTACAGATCCCCTACATGAGGCGGCACTGCTCCCCCGGGACACCCCCCGGCAGCTCCAGCGGGAACCCGGGCGGCTGTGGGGACACCAAGGGGTCACCCCAAAGCTCGGGGGTCACCCCAAAGCTCGGGGGTCACCCCAAAGCTCTGGGGTCATCCCAAATCTATGGGGTCACCCCAAAGCCTGTGGGGTCACCCCAGAGCTCTGGGGTCATCCCAATCCTATGGGGTCACTCAAAATCTATGGGGTCACCCCAACTCTATGGGGTCACCCCAAATCTTTTGAGGTCACCCCAAATCTATGGGGTCACCCCACTTCTGTGGGGTCACCCCAAATTCTATGGGGTCACCTCAGTTCTTATGGAGTCACCCCAAAGCTCTGGGATCACCCCAAATCTATGGGGTCATCCCAATCCTATGGGGTCATCTCAATTCTATGGGGTTACCCGAAATCTTTTGGGGTCACCCCAGTTCTTATGGGGTCACCCCGAATCTTATGAGGTCACCCCAAAGCTCTGGGGTCACCCCAAAGCCTGTGGGGTCACCCCAGGTCTCTAGGGTCATCCCAATCCTATGGGGTCATCCCAGTTCCTATGGGGTCACCCCAACTCTATGGGGTCACCCCAAATCTTTTGAGGTCATCCCAAAGCTCTGGGGTCACCCCAAATCTATGGGGTCGCCCCAGGTCTCTGGGGTCATCCCAATCCTATGGGGTCACCCCAAAGCTCTGCAGTCACCACAAAGCTTGGGGGTCACCCCAAAGCTCTGGGGTCATCCCAATCCTATGGGGTCACCCCAGTTCCTATGGGGTCACCCTAAATCTATGGGGTCACCCCACTTCTGTGGGGTCACCCCGGATCTGTGGGGTCACCCCAAATCCTATGGGGTCACCCCAGTTCTTATGGAGTCACCCCAAAGCTCTGGGATCACCCCAGATCTATGGGGTCATCCCAATCCTATGGGGTCATCTCAGTTCTATGGGGTTACCCAAAATCTTTTGGGGTCACCCCAGTTTTTATGGGATCACCCCAAATCCCATGGGGTCACCCCAAAGCCTGTGGGGTCATCCCAATCCTATGGGGTCATCTCAATTCTATGGGGTCACCCAAAATCTTTTGGGGTCACCCCAGTTCTTTTGGGGTCACCCCGAATCTTATGAGGTCACCCCAAATCTATGGAGTCACCCCAAAGCCTGTGGGGTCACCCCAGGTCTCTAGGGTCATCCCAATCCTATGGGGTCACCCCAACTCTGTGGGGTCACCCCAACTCTATGGGGTCACCCCAAATCTTTTGAGGTCATCCCAAATCTGTGGGATCACCCAAATTCTTATGGGATCACCCCAAATCAATAAGGTCACCCCAAATCTTTTGAGGTCACCCCAAATCTATGAGGTCACCCTAATTCTTATGGGGTCACCCCAATCCTTATGGGATCACACCAAATCTATGAGGTCACCCTAATTCTTATGGGGTCACCCCAATTCTATGGGGTCACCCCAAACAAATGAGGTCATCCCAAATCTATGGGATCGCCCCAATCCTTATGGGATCTCCCATCACCCCAAACCTTTTGGGGTCACCCCAATTCTAGAGGATCACCCCAATTCTAGAGGATCACCCCAAACCCTTTTAGGATCGGGGGGTGTCCCCAAACACTCACCGTGTCCCCTGCCAGCTCCTTGGGGGGGTGGCCCAGGTCCTGCAGCTGTGACGGGACAGAAGGGGACAGAGGGACACGGGGAGGGGACAGACGGACACGAGACGGGGTCAGGGCGGGGCCGGGCGGTTTTGGGGTCACCGCGGCCCCCCCGTACCTGCTGCATCAGGTCCAGCAGGGTCTCGAAGCGCTCCCGGCGCTGCCCCTCGGGCTCGCCCGGCCGCTCCCGCTCCAGCTCCGCGCAGATCCGCAGCATCAGCGCCTGCTGCGCCCGGAACCGCTCCCGCTGCTCCGGGGACAGCGACGCCTCGTGCTGCCGGAGCCACTCCGGGTACTGGGGACAGCCGGGGGACAGTGGGGTCACCGAGGGAACCCCCAAATCCCCTAAGAGGACCCCAAATCCCAGCCCTGTCAGCCACTGCTGGGCCCGGAACCGCTCCCGCTGCTCCGGGGAGAGCGACCCCCAGTGACCGCAGCCACACCGGGTACCGGAGACAGCCGGGGGACACTCAGGGGACACCACGGGACCCCCAAATCCCTCAAGGACCCCCAAATCTCAGCCCCGTCAGCCCCTGCTGCACCCGGAATCGCTCCTGCTGCTCCGGGGAGAGCGACCCCTCGTGCTGCCGGAGCCACTCCGGGTACTGGGGACAGCCGGGGGACAGTGGGGTCACCGAGGGAACCCCCAAATCCCTCAAGGACACCCCCAAATCCCCCAAGGACACCCCAAATCCCAGCCCCGCTCAGCCCCTGCTGCACCCAGAACCGATTCCGCTGCTCCGGGGACAGCGACCCCCAGTGACCGCAGCCACTCCGGGTACTGGGGACAGCCGGGGGACACTCAGGGACACCCTGGGAACCCCCAAATCCCCCAAGGACACCCCAAATCCCCTAAGCACACCCCAAATCCCAGCCCCGCTCAGTCCCTGCTGTGCCCAGAACCGCTCCCACTGCTCCGGGGAGAGCGACCCCTCGTGCTGCCGGAGCCACTCCGGGTACTGGGGACAGCCGGGGGACACTCAGGGACACCCTGGGAGCCCCCAAATCCCTCAAGGACCCCCAAATCCCAGCCCCGCTCAGTCCCTGCTGTGCCCGGAACCGCTCCCGCTGCTCCGGGGAGAGCGACGCCTCGTGCTGCCGGAGCCACTCCGGGTACTGGGGACAGCCGGGGGACAGTGGGGTCACCGAGGGAACCCCCAAATCCCTCAAGGACACCCCCAAATCCCTCAAGGACACCCCAAATCCCCCAAGGACACCCCAAATCCCAGCCCTGTCAGCCCCTGCTGTGCCCAGAACCGCTCCCACTGCTCCGGGGAGAGCGACCCCTCGTGCTGGCGGAGCCACTCCGGGTACTGGGGACAGCCGGGGGACACTCAGGGGACACCACGGGAACCCCGAAATCCCCTAAGAGCACCCCAAATCCCAGCCCTGTCAGCCACTGCTGGGCACGGAACCGCTCCCGCTGCTCTGGGGACAGCGACCCCCAGTGACCGCAGCCACTCCGGGTACCGGGGACAACCAGGGACACTCAGGGGACAGCCAGAGAACCCCCAAATCCCCAAAGGATACCCCAAATTCCAGCCCAGTCAGTCCCTGCTGGGCCCGGAACCGCTGCTCTGGGGACAGCGACCCCTCGTGCTGCCGGAGCCACTCCGGGTACTGGGGACAGCCGGGGGACACTCAGGGGACACCACGGGAACCCCCAAATCCCCTAAGGGCACCCCAAATCCCAGCCCCATCAGCGCCTGCTGCGCCCGGAACCGCTCCCGCTGCTCCGGGGACAGCGACCCCCAGTGACCGCAGCCACTCCGGATACTGGGGACACCCGGGGACACTCAGAGGACACCACGGGAACCCCCAAATCCCTCAAGGACACCCCCAAATCCCCCAAGGACACCCCAAATCCCCCAAGGACACCCCAAATCCCAGCCCTGTCAGCCCCTGCTGCGCCCAGAACCGATTCCGCTGCTCCGGGGACAGCGACCCCCAGTGACCGCAGCCACTCCGGGTACTGGGGACAGCCGGGGACACTCAGGGACACCCTGGGAACCCCCAAATCCCCCAAGGACACCCCAAATCCCCTAAGCACACCCCAAATCCCAGCCCCGCTCAGTCCCTGCTGTGCCCAGAACCGCTCCCACTGCTCCGGGGAGAGCGACCCCTGGTGCTGCCGGAGCCACTCCGGGTACTGGGGACAGCCGGGGGACACTCAGGGACACCCTGGGAGCCCCCAAATCCCTCAAGGACCCCCAAATCCCAGCCCCATCAGCCCCTGCTGTGCCTGGAACCGCTCCCGCTGCTCCGGGGAGAGCGACGCCTCGTGCTGCCGGAGCCACTCCGGGTACTGGGGACACTCAGGGGACAGTGGGGTCACCGAGGGAACCCCCAAATCCCTCGAGGGCACCCCAAATCCCAGCCCTGTCAGCCACTGCTGTGCCCAGAACCGCTCCCGCTGCTCCGGGGAGAGCGACACCTCGTGCTGCCGGAGCCACTCCGGGTACCGGGGACAGCCGGGGGACACTCAGGGACACCCTGGGAACCCCCAAATATCCCTCAAGGATACCCCAAATCCCAGCCCTGTCAGCCCCTGCTGTGCCTGGAACCGCTCCCGCTGCTCCGGGGACAGCGACGCCTCGTGCTGCCGGAGCCACTCCGGGTACTGGGGACACTCAGGGGACAGTGGGGTCACCGAGGGAACCCCCAAATCCCCCAAGGACACCCCAAATCCCCCAAGGACACCCCAAATCCCAGCCCCGCTCAGCCCCTGCTGCACCCAGAACCGCTCCCGCTGCTCCGGGGACAGCGACCCCCAGTGACCGCAGCCACTCCGGGTACTGGGGACACCCGGGGACACCCGGGGACACTCAGGGGACACCAGGACCACCCTGGGAAACCCCACGGTTCTCCCACTACAGCCTCAGGATCTCGGGGATATCCCGGAGACAAGTGGAGAAATGGCCCAGGGGTGACAGGGACAGACCCCGGGAACAGAAGGGACCCCCCAGGACAGACCCTGGGGACAGGAGGGACCCCCCAGGACAGACCCTGGGGACAGCAGGGACCCCCCAGGACAGAGCCAGGGACAGGAGGGACCTCCAGGACAGACCCCAGGGACAGAAGGGACCCCCCAGGACAGACCCTGGGGACAGGAGGGACCCCCAGGACAGATCCCGGGGACAGGAGGGACCCCCAAGGACAGACCCTGGGGGCAGGAGGGACCCCCCAGGACAGAGCCAGGGACAGGAGGGACCCCCAAGGACAGACCCCGGGGACAGGAGGGACCCCCAGGACAGAGCCAGGGACAGGAGGGACCCCCAGGACAGACCCCAGGGACAGGAGGGACCCCCAGGACAGACCCTGGGGACAGGAGGGACCTCCAGGACAGACCCCAGGGACAGAAGGGACCCCCCAGGACAGACCCTGGGGACAGGAGAGAGCTCCCAATACACCCCAAAAGGGATGGGGACACCCTGGGGTGACAGGGATGGACCCTGGGGACAGGAGGAGACCCTCGGTTTTTGGGATCCCCTCATGGTTTTTTGGGGTCCCACCTTTTCTGACCTCCTAAAGGGCAGGGCAGAGCACATGGGCAGCAGGGTCTGCACCATGTCCCCATGTCCCCTACACATTTCCTGTGCCCCAAGGGACACCCTTATGATTTGGGGGGCTTCCCCAGGTTTTTTGGGGTCCCCTCCAGGATTTTTGGGGTCCCCTCCAGGATTTTTGGGGTCCCACCTTCTCCGTGATCTCCTTGAGGGAGGGGTAGAGCACACGGACAGCAGAGACTGCACCATGACTCCCCTAAATTTCCCCCACGCCAAGGGACACCCCCAGCTTTTCAGGGACCCTCCCCCGAATTTTTGGGGTGCTCTCTCAGTTTTTTGGGGTCCCCTCCGGGTTTTTTGGGGTCCCACCTTCTCAGTGATCTCCTTGAGGGAGGAGCAGAGTGTACAGACAGCAGGGACTGCACCATGTCCCCAGGACTCCCCTAAATTTCCCCCACCCCAAGTGACACCCCCAGCTTTTCAGGGACCCTCCCCAGGATTTTGGGGTCCCCTCTGGGATTTTTGGGGTCCCACCTTCTCGGTGATCTCCTTGAGGGAGGGGTAGAGCACGTCCTTGGACAGCAGGGACTGCACCATGTCCCCTACACATTTCCCATGCCCCAAGGGACACCCCAGAGTTTTGGGATCCCCCCAGGTTTTTTGGGGTCCCTCCCCAGGTTTTTTGGGGTCCCCTCCAGGTTTTTTGGGCTCCCTTCCCAGGTTTTTTGGGGTCTCCTCTGGGATTTTTGGGGTCCCACCTTCTCAGTGATCTCCTTTAGGGAGGGGCAGAGCGCACAGACAGCAGGGACTGCACCATGTCCCCGTGTCCCCTACACAATTCCCACTCCCCAAAGGACACCCCCAGAGTTTTGGAATTCCCCCCAGCTTTTCAGGGACCCTCCCCAGGTTTTTTGGGGTCCCCTCTGGGATTTTTGGGGTCCCACCTTCTCGGTGATCTCCTTGAGGGAGGGGTAGAGCACGTCCTTGGACAGCAGGGACTGCACAATCTCCTCATGACTCCCCCGAGTTCCCCACTCCCCAAAGGACACCCACAGAGTTTTGGGTACCCCCTCAGATTTTTGGGGTCCCTTATTGGTTTTTTTGGGGTCCCCTCTGGGATTTTTGGGGTCCCACCTTCTCAGTGATCTCCTTTAGGGAGGGGCAGAGCACACGGACAGCAGGGACTGCACCATGTCCCCATGTCCCCTACACATTTCCCATGCCCCAAAGGACACCCCAGAGTTTTGGGGTCCCCTTCAGGTTTTTGGGGTCCCTTCCCAGGTTTTTTGGGGTCCCCTCTGGGATTTTTGGGGTCCCACCTTCTCGGTGATCTCCTTGAGGGAGGGGTAGAGCACATCCTTGGACAGCAGGGACTGCACCATGTCCCCTACACATTTCCCATGCCCCAAGGGACACCCCAGAGTTTTGGGATCCCCCCAGGTTTTTTGGGGTCCCTCCCCAGGTTTTTTGGGTCCCCTCTGGGATTTTTGGGGTCCCACCTTCTCAGTGATCTCCTTGAGGGAGGGGCAGAGCGCACAGACAGCAGGGACTGCACCATGTCCCCATGTCCCCTACACAATTCCCACTCCCCAAAGGACACCCCCAGAGTTTTGGAATTCCCCCCAGCTTTTCAGGGACCCTCCCCAGGTTTTTTGGGGTCCCCTCTGGGATTTTTGGGGTCCCACCTTCTCGGTGATCTCCTTGAGGGAGGGGTAGAGCACGTCCTTGGACAGCAGGGACTCCATGATGCTGCGCATGACGGGCAGGACGCCGTCCCCGCCGCCCTCCTCCAGCCCCAGCCCCTCCAGGGCCTTGGCCAGCTCCTCCTCCGAGCCCGGGGAATTCTGTGGGACCACCGGGACCCCCGTGAGCCCCCCGGGACCCCCGGGACACCGGGAGGGCCCCCCAGGACCCCGGGGAGGGAGGGAATACCTGGAGGTCATTGGCGTTCTTGGCCAGCCCGCTCAGTGTCTCCTTGAGGCAGGAGGTGAATTCCTGCTGCGAGGCCGAGTCACTGCCTGAGGGGTGGGAATGGGGTTGGGATGGGACTGGGAATAATGGGAATAATGGGAATAATGGGAATAATGGGAATAATGGGAATAATGGGAATAATGGGGACAGGGACTGGGATTGGGAACAGGGACTGGGACTAATGGGATGGGGAACAGGGACTGGGAATAGTGGGAACAGGGACTGGGAATAATGGGAATAATGGGAATAATGGGAATAATGGGAATAATGGGAATAATGGGAATAATGGGGACAGGGACTGGGATTGGGAACAGGGACTGGGAATAGTGGGAACAGGGACTGGGACTAATGGGAACAGGGACTGGGATGGGGAACAGGGACCGGGAACAGGGAATGGGAATAATGGGAACAGGGACTGGGAATAATGGGATTGGGAACAGGGACTGGGAATAATGGGAACAGGGACTGGGAATAATGGGAATAATGGGAATAATGGGAATAATGGGAATAATGGGAATAATGGGAATAATGGGAACAGGGACTGGGATTGGGAACAGGGACTGGGACTAATGGGATGGGGAACAGGGACTGGGAATAGTGGGAACAGGGACTGGGAATAATGGGAATAATGGGAATAATGGGAATAATGGGAATAATGGGAATAATGGGAACAGGGACCGGGAATAATGGGAACAGGGACTGGGAATAATGGGATGGGGAACAGGGACTGGGAATAATGGGAACAGGGACTGGGAATAATGGGAATAATGGGAATAATGGGAATAATGGGAATAATGGGAATAATGGGAATAATGGGAATAATGGGAATAATGGGGACAGGGACTGGGAATAATGGGATTGGGAACAGGGACTGGGAATGGGGACCGGGAACAGGGACTGGGAACTGGGACTGGGAACTGGGACCAACCTGGACTGGGAACAGGGATCAGGATTGGAAACAAGGACTGGGAACAGGAACAGGGACTGGGAACAAGGACTGCAACAGGGACTGGGAATAGGGATCAGGAGCAGGGACTGGGATCAGGAAAAAGGGACTGGAATTGGGAACTGGGACTGGGAACTGGGACCAACCTGGACTGGGAACAGGGATCAGGATTGGGAACAAGGACTGGGAACAGGGACTGGGAATAGGAATCAGGAGCAGGAACTGGGATCAGGAAAAAGGGACTGGAATTGGGAACAGCGACTGGGAATGGGGAATGGGAACAGGGACTGGGATGTGGAACGGGAACATGGAACGGGGACTGGGAACAGTGACTGGGAACAAGGACTGGGAACCTCCACCAGCACGAGGTGCCCAGGGCCATTCCCGGGGGTGACATCCCCACATCCCCACCCCACCCACCGACTTTCCCGGCAGCTTCCGAGAGCTTCTGGAACTGCTCCACCAGCTGTGGCTCCTGCCGGGCCAGCTCCTGCATGGCCTCCTGGAACTCGGCCGCCGCCTGCGCCGCCAGCTCGCCCTCGAAGAGCTCCTGGAAGAATTTCTCCTGCGAGGAGAACAGCGAGTCCTGGGCGCGGGGTCAGCGCGGCCGCGGCCCCGAGCAGGGGCGGGTCGGGATTTTTTGGGAGGTCCCACCTTGGCGGAGTCGGCGGCCGAGGGAGGGGAGGGGGAGCGGGGCGAGGAGGAGCCGGCAGGGGGAGGGGGCGCGGGGCGGCTGCGCTCGAAGTCGTCCAGGGCACCTGGAGGGGGAATCGGGGTCAGGGAACCCCAAAAAAAGGGGTTGGGGAAAGGGGGGCGCTGCACCCTCGTGGGGAGGTGCTGTGGGTAGTGAGGGATGGTGACTGAGATGTGGGCGGGAAAAGTGCGCCCCGAAAGTGCACCCCAAAATTGGGCCCCAAAACTGCGCCCTAAAATTGCATCCCGGTGATTTGTACAACTAATGGCACCCCAAAACTGCGCCCCAAAAGCGCACCCTAAAACTGGGCCCAAGAACTGCGCCCAAATAACTGTGCCCCAAAACTGTACCCCAAAACTGCGCCCCAATAACTGCACCCCAAAACTGTAACCTGATGATTTCTACAGCTAATAGCACCCCAAAGCTGTACCCCAAAACTGCACCCCAAAACTGCGCCCCAATAACTGTGCCCCAAAACTGCACCCTGATGATTTCTACAACTAATGGCACCCCAAAACTGTACCCCAAAACTGTGCCCCAATAATGACACCCCGGTGACCTGTACAACTAATGGCACCCCAAAACTGCACCCCAAAAGCGCACCCTAAAACTGGGCCCAAGAACTGCGCCCGAATAACTGCGCCCCAAAACTGTACCCCAAAACTGCGCCCCAAAACTGCGACCCAAAATTGCACCCCAATAACTGCGACCCAAAATTGCACCCCAATAACTGCACCCCGAAACTGCACCCCGGTGATTTGTACAACTAATGGCACCCCAAAACTGCGCCCCAATAACTGCACCCCAAAACTGCACCCTGGTGATCTGTACAACTAATGGCACCCCAAAACTGCGCCCTGAAACTGCATCCTGGTGATTTGCACAACTAATGGCACCCCAAAACTGCGCCCCAATAAATGCGCCCCAAAACTGCGCCCCAAAACTGCGCCCTGGTGATCTATAAAACTAATGGCACTCCAAAACTGTACCCCAAAACTGCACCCCAATAACTGCACCCCGGTGATTTGTACAACTAATGGCACCCCAAAAGCGCACCCTAAAACTGGGCCCAAGAACTGCGCCCAAATAACTGTGCCCCAAAACTGTACCCCAAAACTGCGACCCAAAATTGCACCCCAATAACTGCGACCCAAAATTGCACCCCAATAACTGCACCCCGAAACTGCACCCCGGTGATTTGTACAACTAATGGCACCCCAAAACTGCACCCCAATAACTGTGTCCCAATAACTGCGCCCCAAAACTGCGCCCTGGTGATCTGTACAATTAATGGCACCCCAAAACTGCACCCCAAAATTGCACCCCGGTGATTTCTACAGCTAATGGCACCCCAAAACTGCGCCCCAATAACTGCACCCCAAAACTGCACCCTGGTGATCTGTACAATTAATGGCACCCCAAAACTGCGCCCTGAAACTGCATCCTGGTGATTTGCACAACTAATGGCACCCCAAAACTGCGCCCCAATAAATGCACCTCAAAACTGCGCCCCAAACTGCGCCCTGGTGATCTATAAAACTAATGGCACCCCAAAACTGTACCCCAAAACTGCACCCCAATAACTGCACCCCGGTGATTTGTACAACTAATGGCACCCCAAAAGCGCACCCTAAAACTGGGCCCAAGAACTGCGCCCAAATAACTGCGCCCCAAAACTGTACCCCAAAACTGCGCCCCAAAATTGCACCCCAATAACTACACCCCGAAACTGCACCCCGGTGATTTGTACAACTAATGGCACCCCAAACTGCACCCCAAAACTGCACCCCAATAACTGCACCCCAGTGACCTGTACAACTAATGGCACCCCAAAACTGCACCCCAAAAGCGCACCCTAAAACTGGGCCCAAGAACTGCACCCGAATAACTGCGCCCCAAAACTGTACCCCAAAACTGCGCCCCAAAACTGCGCCCCAAAATTGCACCCCAATAACTGCGACCCAAAATTGCACCCCAATAACTGCACCCCGAAACTGCACCCCGGTGATTTGTACAACTAATGGCACCCCAAAACTGCACCCCAATAACTGTGTCCCAATAACTGCGCCCCAAAACTGCACCCAAAACTGCGCCCCAAAACTGCGCCCTGGTGATCTGTACAACTAATGGCACCCCAAAACTGCACCCCAAAATTGCACCCCGGTGATTTCTACAGCTAATGGCACCCCAAAACTGCGCCCCAATAACTGCACCCCAAAACTGCACCCTGGTGATCTGTACAATTAATGGCACCCCAAAACTGCGCCCTGAAACTGCATCCTGGTGATTTGCACAACTAATGGCACCCCAAAACTGTACCCCAATAAATGCACCCCAAAACTGCGCCCCAAAACTGCGCCCTGGTGATCTATAAAACTAATGGCACCCCAAAACTGCACCCCAATAACTGCACCCCGGTGATTTGTACAACTAATGGCACCCCAAAACTGCACCCCAAAAGCGCACCCTAAAACTGGGCCCAAGAACTGCGCCCGAATAACTGCGCCCCAAAACTGCGCCCCAAAACTGCGCCCCAAAATTGCACCCCAAAACTGCGACCCAAAACTGCACCCCAATAACTACACCCCGAAACTGCACCCCGGTGATTTGTACAACTAATGGCACCCCAAAACTGCACCCCAAAACTGGACCCCAATAACTGCACCCCAATAACTGCACCCCAGTGACCTGTACAACTAATGGCACCCCAAAACTGCACCCCAAAAGCGCACCCTAAAACTGGGCCCAAGAACTGCACCCGAATAACTGCGCCCCAAAACTGTACCCCAAAACTGCGCCCCAAAACTGCGCCCCAAAATTGCACCCCAATAACTGCACCCCGAAACTGCACCCCGGTGATTTGTACAACTAATGGCACCCCGAAACTGCACCCCGGTGATTTGTACAACTAATGGCACCCCAAAACTGCACCCCAATAAGTGCACCCAAAACTGCACCCCAAAACTGCACCCTGGTGATTTGTACAACTAATGGCACCCCAAAACTGCGCCCCAATAACTGCACCCCAAAACTGCACCCTGGTGATCTGTACAATTAATGGCACCCCAAAACTGCACCCCAAAACTGCATCCTGGTGATTTGCACAACTAATGGCACCCCAAAACTGTACCCCAATAAATGCACCCCAAAACTGCGCCCCAAAACTGCGCCCTGGTGATCTGTAAAACTAATGGCACCCCAAAACTGTACCCCAAAACTGCACCCCAATAACTGCACCCCAGTGACCTGTACAACTAATGGCACCCCAAAACTGCACCCCAAAAGCGCACCCTAAAACTGGGCCCAAGAACTGCACCCGAATAACTGCGCCCCAAAACTGTACCCCAAAACTGCGCCCCAAAACTGCGCCCCAAAATTGCACCCAAATAACTGCGACCCAAAATTGCACCCCAATAACTGCACCCCGAAACTGCACCCCGGTGATTTGTACAACTAATGGCACCCCAAAACTGCACCCCAATAACTGTGTCCCAATAACTGCGCCCCAAAACTGCACCCAAAACTGCGCCCCAAAACTGCGCCCTGGTGATCTGTACAACTAATGGCACCCCAAAACTGCACCCCAAAATTGCACCCCGGTGATTTCTACAGCTAATGGCACCCCAAAACTGCGCCCCAATAACTGCACCCCAAAACTGCACCCTGGTGATCTGTACAATTAATGGCACCCCAAAACTGCACCCCAAAACTGCATCCTGGTGATTTGCACAACTAATGGCACCCCAAAACTGTACCCCAATAAATGCACCCCAAAACTGCGCCCCAAAACTGCGCCCTGGTGATCTGTAAAACTAATGGCACCCCAAAACTGCACCCCAATAACTGCACCCCAATAACTGCACCCCAGTGACCTGTACAACTAATGGCACCCCAAAACTGCACCCCAAAAGCGCACCCTAAAACTGGGCCCAAGAACTGCACCCGAATAACTGCGCCCCAAAACTGTACCCCAAAACTGCGCCCCAAAACTGCGCCCCAAAATTGCACCCCAATAACTGCGACCCAAAATTGCACCCCAAAACTGTGCCCCAAAACTGCGCCCCGAAACTGCACCCCAAAACTGCACCCTGGTGATTCTACACCTAATGGCACCCCAGAAACTGCATCCCAAAACCGCACCCCAATAATTTCTACAACCAATGGCATCCCAGTAACTTCACCTAAAAAAGGCACCCCAAACCCTTCATCCCCCCTGTACCCCAATAACCCCAGACCCCCCTCACCCCAATGACCTCTGACCCCCATTGCACCCCATGTCCTGCAGCTCCCGCCTGCACCCCAATGACCCCTGAGCCCCCCCAAACCCCAATGACCTCCCCAGCCCCCCCAAACCCCAAAAAAACCCCAGCCCCTCCTGGACCCCCCTCACCCCGGGAACCCCTGCACCCCAATGACCTCTGAGCCCCCCCAAATCCCAATGATCCCCCCAGCCCCTCCTGACCCCCCTCAGCTCAATAACCCCCAGACCCTCCTGAACCCCAAAAACCCCGGGAATGCCCGCACCCCAATGACCTCTGAGCCCTCCCAAATCCCAATGATCCCCCCAGCCCCTCACGACCCCCCCCTCACCCCAATAACTCCCAGACCCCCCTCACCCCCATAAACCCCGGATTCCCCTCACCCCAATAACTCCCAGACTCCCCCTCACCCCAATAACCCCGGGAACCCCCACACCCCAATGACCTCTGAGCCCCCCCAAACCCCAATGACCGCCCCAGCCCCTCCTGACCCCCCTCAGCTCAATGACCCCCGACCCCCTCACCCCAATAACCCCCGAGCCCCCCAAACCCCAAAAAACCCCAGCCCCTCAAGACCCCACTCAACCCAATAACCTCCAAACCCCTCCTCACCCCAATGAGCCCCTGGACCCCAATAATCCCCCGGACCCCCTCACCCCAATAACCCCTGGACCCCCACGGCACCCAATGGCCCCGGGAACCCCCTCACCCCAATAACTCCCAGACCCCCCCTCACCCCCATAAACCCCGGATTCCCCTCACCCCAATAACTCCCAGACTCCCCCTCACCCCAACAACCCCGGGAACCCCCGCACCCAATGACCCCCGAGCCCCCCCAAACCCCAAAAAACCGCAGCCCCTCACGACCCCTCCTCACCCCAATAACCTCCGGACCCCCTAAACCCTAATAACCCCCCCAGCCCCTCACGACCTCCCCTCACCCCAATAACCCCGGGAACCCCCTCACCCCAATAACCCCGGGAACCCCCTCACCCCAATAACCCCGGGAACCCCCTCACCCCAATAACCCCGGGAACCCCTGCACCCCAATGACCTCTGAGCCCCCCCAAATCCCAATGATCCCCCCAGCCCCTCCTGACCCCCCTCACCCCAATAACTCCCAGACTCCCCCTCACCCCAATAACCCCGGGAACCCCCGCACCCCAATGACCTCTGAGCCCTCCCAAATCCCAATGATCCCCCCAGCCCCTCCTGACCCCCCTCAGCTCAATAACCCCGACCCGCTCACCCCAATAACCCCGGGAACCCCTGCACCCCAATAACCCCCGAGCCCCCCCAAACCCCAAAAAACGCCAGCCCCTCACGACTCCCCTCACCCAAATAACCCCTGGACTCCCCTCACCCCAATAACCCCGGGAACCCCCGCACCCCAATGACCTCTGAGCCCCCCCAAACCCCAAAAACCCCCCCAGCCCCTCCCAGACCCCCCTCATCCAAATAATCACGGGAACCCCCTGACCCCAATGACCTCCGACCCCCATTGCACCCCATGTCCTGCAGCCCTCCCTGCACCCCAATGACCCCCGAGCCCCCCAAACCCCAAAAAACCCCAGCCCCTCACGACCCCCTCACCCCAATGACCCCGGGACCCCCCTCACCCCAATAACCCCGGGAACCCCCGCACCCTAATGACCTCTGAGACCCCCCCAAACCCCAATGACCCCCCCAGCCCCTCACGTCCCCACTCACCCCAATAACCCCCAGACCCGCCTGAACCCCAAAAACCCCGGGAATGCCCGCACCCCAATGACCTCTGAGCCCCCCCAAATCCCAATGATCCCCCCAGCCCCTCACGACCCCCCCCTCACCCCAATAACTCCCAGACCCCCCCTCACCCCCATAAACCCCGGATTCCCCTCACCCCAATAACCTCTGGACTCCCCTCACCCCAATAACCCGGGAACCCCCGCACCCCAATAACCCCGAGCCCCCCAAACCCCAATGACTCCCCCAGCCCCTCACGACCCCACTCACCCCAATAACCCCCTGGACCCCCACGGCATCCAATGGCCCCGGGAACCCCTGCACCCCAATAACCCCCAGACTCCCCCTCACCCCAATAACCCCCCCCAGCCCCTCATGAGCCCTCCTCACCCCAATAACCCCTGGACCCCCACGGCACCCAATGACCTCGGGAACCCCCGCACCCCAATAACCCGGTAACCCCCGCACCCCAATGACCCCCGAGCCCCCCAAGCCCCAATGACCCCCCCAGTCCCTCACGACCCCCCTCACCCCAATGACCCCCGGGACCCCAATGACCCCCGGACCCCAATGACCCCCCGGAACCCCCTCACCCCAATAACCCCCAGACTCCCCCTCACCCCAATAACTCCCAGACCCCCCGGATCCCAATAACCCCCAGACCCCTCCTCACCCCAGTGACCCCCCCAGCCCCTCCCGACCCCCCCTCACCCCAATAACCCCCCCAGTCCCTCCCGACCCCCCCTCACCCCAATAACCCCCCAGCCCCTCCCGACCCCCTCTCACCCCAGTGAACCCCCAGCCCCTCCCGGCGCCCCCGTTCCCCCCTCACCCCAATGACCTCCGACCCCCATGGCCCCCATTTCTCCCAATGATGCGCAGCCCCCCCGCACCCCAGTGATCCCCGGCCCCCTCCGGACCCTCCCTCACCCTCGGTTCCCCCCGGTGTCCCCCGGTCCCCCCTCACTCTCCAGCAGCTCCTCCAGCTCCGGGTCGGGCCCCGGGCCCGGCTCCGCCGCCATCTTGGCCCGCTCCGCCCTCCGCCGCCAGGGGGCGCTGCGGCGGGGACACGCCCCCTTCCCGCCCCGGGGAGGACACGCCCCCTCCACCGGACACGCCCCCTGGAAAACCCGGAATGGGATTGGGAACCGGGAGCGGGGAACGGGACAGGGACCGGGAGAGGGAACGGGATCGGGAATGGGAATGGGATTGGGAACAGGAACGGGACAGGGACTGGAAACGGGAACGGGGACCGAGATCGTGATCGGGAACGGGGACAGGGAACGGGGACGGGAACGAGAACGGGAAAGGGGACCGGGACAGCGACCGGAGACGGGAACGGGGATGGGGACCGGGACAGGGACCGGGAGCGGGAACGGGATCGGGAACGGGGACGGTGGCTGGGAGCAGGGGACGGGGACCAGGATCGGGAACGGGGAACGGGAACGGGGACCGGGACCCGGAGCCGGGAACAGACATTGGGAACACGGACTGGGAAGAGTGACCGGGATCGGGACGCCTGCACGGACTGGGAACAGCGTGTCGCCAGAGTGTCACCCGTGTGTCACCCGTGTGTCCCCCAGAGTGTCCCCAGTGTGTCCCCAGAGTGTCCCCAGGGTGTCCCCAGAGTGTCCCCAGCGCCCCCCCCGGGCTGTCCCCAGCCTGTCCCCCAGGGGACCCCCGCGTGTCACCACGGGCAGGGGACAGGGACAGCTCCCGGTGGCCACGGGCAGGGTGGGCACCCCCCGGGACGAGGGGACACACGTGTGTGGGTGTCCCCAGTGCCACCCCAGTGTCCCCAGTTCTACCCCAGTGTCCCCAGTGCCACCCCAGGGTCCCCAGTGTCCCCAGTGTCCCCAGTGCCACCCCCAGTCTCCCCAGTGCCACCCCAGGGTCCCCAGTGTCCCCAGTGTCCCCAGTGCCACCCCCAGTCTCCCCAGTGCCACCCCAGGGTCCCCAGTGTCCCCAGTGTCCCCAGTGCCACCCCCAGTCTCCCCAGTGCCACCCCAGGGTCCCCAGTGTCCCCAGTGTCCCCAGTGCCACCCCCAGTGTCCCCAGTGCCACCCCAGGGTCCCCAGTGTCCCCTGTGTCACCCTCAGTGTCCTCAGTGTCCCCAGTGCCACCCCAGTGTCCCCAGTGCCACCCTCAGTGTCCCCAGTGCCACCCTCAGTGTCCCTGTATGTTCTTGTGGATGTCACCGCCGTCCCCTGGGTGGCATTTGGGGACCTGCTGCCACCCCCAGTGTCACCCAGTGCCAGCTGGTGCCACCCCGGTGCCACCCAGTGTCCCTGCACGTTGTCGGCGATGTCACTGCTGTCCCCTGGGTGGCATTTGGGGACATGGCAGCTCCCTAAGGGGTGGCACTTGGGGACCAGTGTCACCCAGTGTCACCCAGTGTCACCGCACGTTGTTGTGGATGTCACTGCTGTGACATCTGGGGACTCTGTGCCACCTCTACTGTCCCCCAGTGTCCCCCAGTGCCACCCCGTGTCACAGCACGTTGTCACGGATGTCACCGCTGTCCCCTGAGGGGTGGCATTTGGGGACCCAGCACCACTCCTGGTGCCACCCGCAGTGTCACTCGGTGTCCCCCAGTGCCACCCAGTGTCACCCACAGTGTCATCCACAGTGTCACCTGGTGCCACCCACAGTTTCATCCCCAATGCCACCCAGTGTCACCCAGTGTCACCCGGTGTCACCTGGTGTCACCCAGTGTCACCCCAGTGTCACCCAGTGTCCCCCACTGCCAGCCCCGGTGTCACCCAGTGTCCCCCAGTGTCACCCACAGTGTCATCCCCAATGCCACCCAGTGCCAGCCGGCGTCCCCCAGTGTCACCCCCAATGTCACACAGTGCCACCTCCAGTGTCACCTTCAGCATCACCCGCTCTTGGGGCCAACTGGTCTGAACTGGTTTGAACTGGTTTGTACTGGTTTGAACTGGTTTATTTCCATGGGGAATTTGGGGCCAAATCCGGCATTGATGGAGGGGACAGGGATGGGGACAGGAGGGGACAGGGAGGGGACACAGGGAGGGGACAGGGGAGGGGACAGGGAGGGGACAGGGAGGGGACAGGAGGGGACAGGAGGGGACAGGGAGGGGACACAGGGAGGGGACAGGGGAGGGGACAGGAGCGGACAGGGATGGGGACAGGGAGGGGACACAGGGAGGGGACAGGGGAGGGATGGGGAGGGGACAGGAGGGGACAGGAAGGGGACAGGAAGGGGACAGGAGGGGACAAGGGAGGGGACAGGGGAGGGACAGGGAGGGGACAGGGAGGGACGGGGGAGGGGACAGGGAGGGGACAGGGGAGGGACAGGGAGGGGACAGGGGAGGGGACAGGAGGGGACACGGGGGGGTCCCGGGGGTGTCACGGGGAGGGGACAGGGGGAGAGGACAGGAGGGGACACGGGGGGTCCCGAGGGGTCACGGGGAGGGGACAGGGATGGGACAGGAGGGGACAGGAGGGGACAGGGGGGGTCCCGGGGAGGTCACGGGGAGGGGACAGGGATGGGACAGGAGGGGACAGGAGGGGTCCCGGGGGGTCCCGGGGGTGTCACGGGCGCTTCATCTGCAGAGTCTCGTAGGTCTCCTGGTGGCCGGAGCTGAGACCCTGCGGGGACACCGGGGGGGTCTGGGGGGGTCCGGGCCACCCCCCGAGTGACACCCACACGTTGTCACCCACTCCCTGTCACCCCATTGTCACCTCCCTATTGTCACACCCCCTCACTGTCACCGTCTCATTGTCACGTCCCCCATTGTCACCCCCCCGAGTGGCACCCACCCCCTGTCACCCCCTCAGTGTCACCCATCCATTGCCACCCCCCTCATTGTCACCTCCCCCATTGTCACCCCCGAGTTGACATGATCTCCTG
>JAJEOU010000979.1:0-29457 GCA_021534815.1 Acrocephalus arundinaceus
ACTCCAGTTCACTCCCAGTCCACTCCCAGTTCACTCCCAGGGCTTCCACTGACCTCTGTCCCTCCCAGTCCACTCCCAGTTCTCTCCCAGTATTTCCCAGTGACCTCTGTCCCTCCCAGCTCACTCCCAGTTCACTCCCAGTGCCCCCAGTCCACTTTGAGTGCCCCCAGTTCCTCCCAGTTCACTCCCAGTGCCCCCAGTCCACTTTGCGTGCCCCCAGTTCACCCCCAGTGCCCCCAGTCCATTTCCAGTGCCCCCAGTCCACTCCCAGTTCACTCCCAGTCCACTCCCAGTGCCCCCAGTTCCTCCCAGTTCACTCCCAGTGCCCCCAGTTCCCTCCCAGTCCCCTCAGTCACTCCCAGTTCACCCCCACTGCCCCCAGTCCATTTCCAGTGCCCCCAGTGCCCTCCCAGTTCACTCCCAGTCCACTCCCAGTGCCCCCAGTGCTTCCCAGTGACTTCTGTCCCTCCCAGCTCACTTCCAGTGCCCCCAGTGCCCTCCCAGTTCACTCCCAGTGCCCTCCCAGTTCACTCCCAGTCCCTCCCCAGTCCCTCCCAATTCACTCCCAGTCCCCTCCTAGTCCCTCCAAGTGCCTTCCCAGTCTCTCCCAGTCCCTCCCAGTGCCTTCCCAGTCCCTCCCAGTGCCCCCCATCCCTCCCAATTCACTCCCAGTGCCCCCAGTCCCTCCTACTTCACTTCTAGTCCCTCCCAGTTCACTCCCAGTCCCTCCCAGTTCACTCCCAGTCCCTCCCAGTCCAACCCAGTGCCCTCCCAGTCCCTCGCAGGCCCCTCCCAGTGCTCCCAGTCCCTCTCAGCTCCTCCCAATTCACTTCCAGCCCCTCCCAGTCCCTCCCAATCCCCTCCCAGTGCCCCCAGTCCCACCCAGTGCTCTCCAAGTCACCTCCCAGTCCCCTCCCAGTCCCTCCCAGTCCCCTCCCAGTCCCTCCAAGTCCCTCCCAGTTCACTCCCAGCCCCTCCCAGTCCTTCCCAGTGCCCCCAGTCCCTCCCACTCCCACCCAGTGCCCTCCCAGTTCACTGCCAGTCCCTCCCAGCTCCTCCCAATTCACTCCCAGTCCCTCCCAATTCACTCCCAGCCCCTCCCAGTTCAATCCCAGTCCCACCCAGTGTCCTCCCAGTTGACTCCCAGCTGCCCCCAGTCCCTCCCAGTCTCTCCAAGTTTGCTCCCAGTCCCTCCCAGTTCCTCCCAATTCACTCCCAGTCCCTCCCAACACCCTCCCAGCTCACTCCCAGCCCCCTCCCAGTTCACTCCCAGTGCTTCCCAGTGACCTCTAATCCTCCCCAGTGCCCCCAGTCCACCCCCAGTTCACTCCCAGTCCCTCCCAGTTCGCTCCCAGTCCCCTCCCAGTCCCTCCCAGCTTGCTCCCACTCCCTCCCAGTCCCTCCCAACACCCTCCCAGTCCCTCCCAGTCCCCTCCCAATCCCTCCCAGTCACTCCCAACTCACTCCCAGTCCCTCCCAGTCCCTCCCAGTGCCCTCCCAGTCCCTCCCAATTCACTCCCAGTCCCCTCCCAGCACCCTCCCAGTCCCTCCCAGTCTCTCCCAATCCCTCCCAGTCCCTCCCAGTCCCCTCCCAGTTCACTTCCAAGCCCTCCCAGTTCCCTCTCAGTCCTTCCCAATTCACTCCCAGTTCCTCCCAGTCCCTCCCAGTCCCCCCTCCCTCCCCTTTCTGGGGCCACCCACGGGGTCGCACCCTTGTCCCGCCCCTCCCTCACCGCGCGTGACGTCACACCACCCTCTGACGTCACCGCTGACGTCACGGTGTCCCCTCAGCCCCTCCCACGATGTCTCCTCCCGTGCCCGCGCTGACCCCGGAGCAGAAGCAGGAGCTGGCGGCCATCGCCCAGCGCATCGTGGCACCCGGCAAGGGCATCCTGGCTGCCGATGAGTCCACTGGTTTGTACTGGTTTATACTGGTTTGTACTGGTTTGCACTGGGGGGCACTGGGAATGCACTGGGAATGCACTGGGTTATACTGGGTTATACTGGGAGGAGCCCCCAGCGCATCGTGGCACCCGGCAAGGGCATCCTGGCCGCCAATGAGTCCACTGGTTTGTACTGGTTTATACTGGTTTGTACTGGGAATGCACTGGGTTATACTGGGAGGAGCCCCCAGCGCATCGTGGCACCTGGCAAGGGCATCCTGGCCGCCGATGAGTCCACTGGTTTGTACTGGTTTATACTGGTTTGTACTGGTTTATACTGGTCTGTGCTGGCTGAAATGGTTCCGTACTGGTTCTAATGGCTGTGTACTGGTTCTTACTGGTTTATACTGGTCTGTGCTGGTTTTAACAGCTCTGTACTGGTTCTTACTGGTTTATACTGGTCTGTATTGGTTTTAACGGTTCCTATAGGTCCGTACTGGTTTATGCTGGTCTGTACTGGTTTACACTGGTTTATACTGGTCCATACTGGTCCATGCTGGTCCATACTGGTCCATACTGGTCCATGCTGGTTTGTACTGGCCCGTACTGGCCTATACTGGTTTATACTGGCCTGTACTGGTCTGTTCCAGTCCATACTGTTTTATACCAGTCCATACTGGTTTATACTGGTTTGTATCAGTTTATATTGATTCATCCTGGTTTATACTGGTCCCTACTGGTTTGTACCATTCCATACTGGTTTATACTGGTTTTATACCAGTTCATACTGGTTTATACTGGTCTGTACTGGTTTATACTGGTCTGTACTGGTTCTAATGGTTCCATATTGGTCCATTCTGTTCCATACTGGTTTATACTGGTCTGTACCAGTCTGTGCTGGTTTATACTGTTCCATACTGGTCTATACTGGTTTTTACCAGCCCATACCAGTCTATACTGGTTTATACTGGTTTTTATCAGCCTATACTGGTCTGTACTGGTCCATACCAGTCCATACTGGTTTGTATTGGTCTGTACTGGTTTATACCAGTCCATACCATTTCATACTGGTCCATACTGGCCTATACGGACCTATCCTGTTCTATACTGGTCCATACTGGTTTATACTGGTCCATACTGGTTTGTATCAGTCAGTACCAGTCTGTACTGGTTTATACTGGCCTATACTGGTCTATACTGGCCCATTCTGGTCCATACTGGTTTATACCAGCCCATACCAGTCTGTACCAGTCCGTACTGGTTTATACTGGCCCATACCAGCCCAATACTGGTCCATACTGGTTTATACTGGTTCATATTGGTCCATACTGGTTTATACTGTTCTGTATCAGTCTATACTGGTTTATACTGGTCTGTATTGGTCCATACCAGTTTGTACTGGTTTATACTGGTCCATACTGGTTTATACTGGTCCATACTGGTTTATACTGCCTTGTACCGGTCCATACCAGTTCATACTGATCAATACTGGTTTATATTGGTCCATACTGGTCTATACTGGTTTGTACTGGTCTATACTGGTTTATACCAGCCTGACCCACCCCGTCCCTCCCCTCAGGCAGCATCACCAAGTGCCTGTTCCATACTGGTCTATACTGGTTTATACTGGTTGATACTGTTCCATACTGGCCCATACCAGTTCACACTGGTCCATACTGGTTGATACTATTCCATACTGGCCCATACTGGTCCATACTGGTTTATACTGGTCCATACTGGTTTATATTGTTCCATACCAGTTTCTATTGGCCCATATTGTTCCGTACTGGTCTATACTGGTTTATACTGGTCCATACTGGTTTGTACTGGTTCATACCAGTTTAACCCTTGCCATCCCTCCCCTCAGGCAGCATCGCCAGGCGCCTGTTCCATACTGGTCCATACCAGTCTTTACTGGTTTATACTGGTCCATAGTTGTTTATACTGTTCCATACTGTTCTGTACTAGTTCATACTGGTTTATACTGGTTTATACTGGTCTAACCCACCCTATCCCTCCCCTCAGGCAGCATCGCCAAGCACCTGTTCCATACTGGTCCATACTGGTTTATACCATTCCGTACTGGTTTATGCGGTTCCGTACTGGTTTATACTGGTTTATACTGGTTTAAACTGGCCTAACCCACCCTATCCTCCCCCCAGGCAGCATCGCCAAGCACCTGTTCCATACTGGTCTGTACTGGTTTATACTGGTTTATACTGGTTTATACCAGTCCGTACTGGTTTATACCTGTCCATACTGGTTTATACTGGTCCATACTGGTTTATATTGGTCTAACTCACCCCATCCCTCCCATCAGGCAGCATCACCAAGCGCCTGTTCCATACTGGTCCATACTGGTTTATACCAGTCTGTACTGGTTTATACCTGTCCATACTGTTCCATACTGGTCTGTACTGGTTTATACCAGTCTGTACTGGTTTATACCTGTCCATACTGTTCCATACCGGTCTGTACTGGTTTATACCTGTCCACACTGTTCCATACTGGTCTGTACTGGTTTATACCAGTCTGTACTGGTTTATACCTGTCCATACTGTTCCATACTGGTCTGTACTGGTTTATACTGGTCTATACTGGTCTAACCCACCCCATCCTCCCCGCAGGCAGCATCACCAAGTAGCTGTTCCATACTGCTCCCTACTAGTTTATACTGGTTTATACCAGTCCATACTGGTTTATACCTGTCTATATGGGTTTATACTGGTCCATACTGGTTTATACTGGTCCATACTGGTCTAACCCACCCTATCCCTCCCCTCAGGCAGCATCGCCAAGCTCCTGTTCCATACTGGTCTGTACTGGTTTATACCAGTCTGTACTGGTTTATACCTGTCCATACTGTTCCATACTGGTTTATACTGGTCCATACTGGTTTATACTGGTCTAACCCGCCCCATCCCTGCCCTCAGGCAGCATCACCAAACACCTGTTCCATACTGGTCTGTACTGGTTTATACGAGTCCATACTTTTCTATACTGGTCTATACTGTTCTATACTGCTCCATACTGGTCCATACTGGTTTATACTGGTCTAACCCGCCCCATCCCCCCCCAGGCAGCATCGCCAAGCGGCTGAGCTCGGTGGGCGCCGAGAACACGGAGGAGAACCGGCGCTGGTACCGGCAGCTGCTGTTCACGGCCGACAAGCGCGTGGAGCCGTGCATCGGCGGCGTCATCCTCTTCCACGAGACCATGTACCAGAAGGCCGACGATGGCCGCCCCTTCCCGCAGGTCATCCGCGACAAGGGAGCCCTGGTGGGCATCAAGGTGCGCCCTGGGGACATCTTGGGGACACTTGGGGACGTCAGGGATGTCAGGGACATGATGGGTCATGGGTTGGGTCAAGGCCAAAGATGGCCGCCCCTTCCCGCAGGTCATCCGCGACAAGGGAGCCCTGGTGGGCATCAAGGTGCGCCCTGGGGACATCTTGGGGACACTTTGGGGACGTCAGGGATGTCAGGGACATGGTGGGTCTTGAGTTGGGTCAGCCATGGCAGTGGTGGCACCAGGCCAGCAGCATCTGAGGTGGCTTTAGGGAGTGACATGGGGACATTTGGGGACTTGTGGTCATGTTTGGGGTCTTTAGGACATTGGGGACACCTTGGGGACACTTTGGGGACGTCAGGGATGTCAGGGACATGGTGGGTCATGAGTTGGGTCAAGGCCAAAGATGGCCGCCACTTCTTGCAGGTCATCCATGATGATGTCCCCCATCAAGGTTGGGTCATGGGGGACATCTTGGAGACATTTAGGAAACCTTGGAGATGTGGGGGACACGTTGGGGACAGTTGGGTGGGAGACGTTTCTTGGGTTGGGTCAGTCATGGACAAGTGAGTTCAAGTTGAGCACATCTGAGGTGGCTTTAGGGAGTGACGTGGGGACATTTGGGGTCTTGAGGACCTTGGGGACACCTTGGAGACATTTGGGGACACCTTGGAGACATTGGGGACACCTTGGAGACATTGGGACACTTTGGAGACATCGGGGACACCTCGGGGACGTCAGGGACAGGATGGGTCATGGGTTGGGTCAAGGCCAAAGATGGCCGCCACTTCCCGCAGGTCATCCATGATGATGTCCCCCATCAAGGTGGGGACACTGGGGACTCCTGGGGGATGTTGGGGACATTGGGGACACCTTGGGGACACCTTGGGGACATCAAGGACATGATGGGTCATGAGTTGGGTCAACCATGGAGCAGTGGGAACAGGGGAAGCACATCTGAGGTGGCTTTAGGGAGTGAGGTGGGGACATTTGGGGACATTTGGGATCTTGAGGACCTTGGGGACATTGGGGATACTTTGGGGACACCTTGGGGACATCAGGGACACGATGGTTCTTGAGTTGGGTCACCCGTGGCAGTGGTGGCACCAGGCCAGTGGCATCTGAGGTGGCTTTAGGGAGTGAGGTGGGGACATTTGGGGACATGTTGGGGACATTTGGGGCTTTAGGACATTTGGGGACACTTTGGGGACACTGGGGGCTTTAGGACATTTGGGGACTTTGGGGGTCTTGGGGACATTGGGGACATTTGGGGGTTGCTCCATGACCCAGCTCGGTCACCCCAGGGTGGGGACTCGGAGGGGGACACGGGACAGGGGTGACCTTGGTGACCCTGGTGGCCTTGGTGACCCCGGTGACCTTGGTGGCCCTGGTGGCCCCGGTGACCTTGGTGGCCCCGGTGACCCTGGTGACCCTGGTGGCCCCGGTGACCCCGGTGACCCCGGTGACCTCATTGCTGTCCCCACAGGTGGACAAGGGCGTGGTGCCCCTGGCCGGCACCAACGGCGAGACCACGACCCAGGGTGAGTGACAGCGCTGTCCCCAACGTGTCCCCAACGTGTCCCCAGTGCCACCACCATGTCCCTGTCACAGCCCTGTCCTTGTCACAGCCATGTCCCCAATGCCACTGTGGTGTGTGTGTCACAGCCGTGTCCCTGTCACAACCATGTCCCCCTCCCTGTCACAGCCGTGTCCCCAATGCCACCGTGGCATCCCCAATGCCACCGCAGTGTCCCCAGTGGCACTGAAGTGTCCTCAATGCCACTGTGTCTCTGTCACAGCCATGTCCTCAGTGCCACTGTGATGTCCCTGTCCCTGTCACAGCTGTGCCCCCAATGCCACTGTGGTGTCCCCAGTGCCACCGCAGTGTCCCTGTCCCTGTCACAGCTGTGCCCCCAATGCCACTGTGGTGTCCCCAGTGCCACCGCAGTGTCCCTGTCCCTGTCACAGCTGTGCCCCCAATGCCACTGTGGTGTCCCCAGTGCCACCGCAGTGTCCCTGTCCCTGTCACAGCCATGTCCCCAATGTCACCACAGATGTCCCCAGTGCCACCCCTGTGTCTCTGTCCCTGTCACTGCGGTGTCCCCAATGCCACCACAGTGTCCCCAACCCTGTCCCAGCCGTGTCCCCAATGTCACCGTAGTGTCCCCATCCTTGTCACAGCTGTGTCCCCAATGCTACCGCGGTGTCCCTGTCACAGCCATGTCCCCGATGCCACCACTGTGTCCCCAATGTGTTCCCAATGCCACCATGGTGTCCCTGTCTCTATCACAGCCATGTCCCCAATGCCACTGCGGTGTCCCCAATGCCACCGCAGTGTCCCCAGTGCCACCATGGTGTCACTGTCACAGCCGTGTCCCCGATGCCACCACTGTGTCCCCAGTGCCACCATGGTGTCACTGTCACAGCCGTGTCCCCGATGCCACCACTGTGTCCCCAATGTGTACCCAATGTCACCCCTGTGTCCTGTCCTTCAAGGTGTTCGATGCCAGCAAGTGTCCGAACCCACCGGTGTCCCCAGTGCCCCTGTCACATGCCTGTGTCCAATCCCTGCAATGTCCCAGCCACTGTGGTGTCCCCATACCCCTGCAGTGTCCCCAGTGCCACTGTGGTGTCCCCAAACCCCTGCAGTGTCCCAATGCCACTGTGGTGTCCCCAATACCCCTGCAGTGTCCCCAGTGCCACTGCTGTGCCCCCAGTGCCACTGCTGTGTCCCCAATACCCCTGCAATGTCCCCAGTGCCACTGTGGTGTCCCCAATACCCCTGCAGTGTCCCCAGTGCCACTGCTGTGTCCCCAATACCCCTGCAATGTCCCCAGTGCCACTGTGGTGTCCCCAATACCCCTGCAGTGTCCCCAATGCCACTGTGGTGTCCCCAATGCCACTGCAGTGTCCCTGTCTCTGTCACAGCCGTGTCCCCAATGCCACTGCTGTGTCCCCAATACCCCTGCAGTGTCCCCAATAACCCTGCAGTGTCCCCAATGCCACTGTGGTGTCCCCAATACCCCTGCAGTGTCCCCAGTGCCACTGCAGTGTCCCTGTCTCTGTCACAGCCGTGTCCCCAGTGCCACCACGGTGTCCCCAATGCCACTGTGGTGTCCCTGTCACAGCCGTGTCCCCAGTGCCACTGCAGTGTCCCCAACCTTGTCACAGCCGTGTCCCCAATGTCACCACTGTGTCCCCAATGCCGTCATGGTGTCCCCAATGCGGTGTCACTGTCCCTGTTACAGCCGTGTCCGCGATGCCACCGTGGTGTCCCCAGTACCCCTGCAGTGTCCCCGATGCCACCGCGCTGTCCCCACCCCTGTGTCACCTTCCCAGTCCAACCCATGCCACCACAGGCTCTGCTGTCCCCTGCTGTCCCCTGCTGTCTCCAAGGTCCTTGCAGTGCCCCATGTCCCCAAGTGTCCCCAGGACTCGATGGCCTCATGGAGCCCCTGCAGTGCCCAATGTCCCCAACGTCCCCAATGTCCCCAACGTCCCCAATGTCCCCAACGTCCCCAATGTCCCCACTGTCCCCATGTCCCCAAATGTCCCCAACGCCCCCAATGTCCCCAATGTCCCCAATGCCCCCAATGTCCCCACTGTCCCCAATGTCCCCAATGTCCCCAATGTCCCCAATGTCCCCAATGCCCCCAATGTCCCCACTGTCCTCAATGTCCCCAACGTCCCCAATGTCCCCAACGTCCCCAACGTCCCCAATGTCCCCAATGTCCCCAATGCCCCCAATGTCCCCAATGTCCCCAATGTCCCCAACGCCCCCAACGCCCCCAATGTCCCCAACGTCCCCAATGTCCCCAACGTCCCCAATGTCCCCAATGTCCCCAGTGTCCCCTCTGTCCCCCAGGGCTGGATGGGCTCATGGAGCGCTGTGCCCAGTACAAGAGGACAGCGCTGACTTTGCCAAGTGCCCCCAATGTCCCCAGTGCCCCCAACGCCCCCAATGTCCCCAATGCCCCCAATGTCCCCAATGTCCCCCAATGTCCCCAACGTTCCCAATGTCCCCAATTTCCCCAACGCCCCCAATGTCCCCAATGCCCCCAATGTCCCCAGTGTCCCCAATGTCCCCAACGTCCCCAACGTCCCCAATGTCCCCAACGTCCCCGATGTCCCCAATGTCCCCAATGTCCCCAATGTCCCCAATGTCCCCAATGTCCCCAACACCCCCAATGCCCCCAATGCTCCCAATGCTCCCAACGTACTCAATGTCCCCAACGTCCCCAATGTCCCCAATGTCCCCAATGTCCCCAATGTCCCCAGTGTCCCCTCTGTCCCCCAGGGCTGGATGGGCTCATGGAGCGCTGTGCCCAGTACAAGAAGGACGGCGCTGACTTTGCCAAGTGGCGCTGCGTGCTCAAGATCTCAGCGCACACGCCCACCCGCCTGGCCGTCATGGAGAACGCCAACGTGCTGGCGCGCTACGCCAGCATCTGCCAGCAGGTCACAGGGGGGCCAGTGTCACCTGGGTGTCCTCAGGGTGGCCCCAAGTGTCACCTGGGTGTCCTCGGGGTGGTCCCAAGTGTCACCTGGGTGTCCCCAAGTGTCACCTGGGTGTCCCCAAGTGTCACCTGAGTGTCCTCAGGGTGGTCCCAAGTGTCACCAGGGTGGCCCCAAGTGTAACCAGGGTGTCCTCAGGGTGGCCCCAAGTGTCACCTGGGTGTCCCCAAGTGTCACCAGGGTGTCCCCAAGTGTCACCTGGGTGTCCTCGGGGTGGTCCCAAGTGTCACCTGGGTGTCACCTGGGTGTCCCCAAGTGTCACCTGGGTGGCCCCAAGTGTAACCAGGGTGTCCCCAAGTGTCACCTGGGTGGCCCCAAGTGTAACCAGGGTGTCCCCAAGTGTCACCGGGGTGGCCCCAAGTGTCACCTGGGTGGCCCCAAGTGTCACCGGGGTGTCCCCAAGTGTCACCTGGGTGTCCTCGGGGTGGCCCCAAGTGTCACCTGGGTGTCCCCAAGTGTCACCTGGGTGTCCCCAAGTGTCACCAGGGTGGCCCCAAGTGTCACCTGGGTGTCCCCAAGTGTCACCTGAGTGTCCTCTGGGTGGTCCCAAGTGTCACCTGGGTGGCCCCAATTGTCACCTGGGTGTCCTCGGGGTGGTCCCAAGTGTCACCTGGGTGGCCCCAAGTGTCACCAGGGTGGCCCCAAGTGTCACCTGGGTGTCCTCAGGGTGGTCCCAAGTGTCACCTGGGTGTCCCCAAGTGTCACCTGGGTGTCTTCGGGGTGGTCCCAAGTGTCACCTGAGTGTCCCCAAGTGTCACCAGGGTGGTCCCAAGTGTCACCTGGGTGGCCCCAAGTGTCACCTGGGTGGCCCCAAGTGTCACCTGGGTGTCCTCAGGGTGGCCCCAAGTGTCACCTGAGTGTCCCCAAGTGTCACCTGGGTGGCCCCAAGTGTCACCAGGGTGGTCCCAAGTGTCACCTGGGTGGCCCCAAGTGTCACCTGGGTGTCCTCAGGGTGGCCCCAAGTGTCACCTGAGTGTCCCCAAGTGTCACCTGAGTGTCCCCAAGTGTCACCTGGGTGGCCTCGGGGTGTCCCTGGGGCGGGGGGAGGGAGGTGGTGCTGAGAGGGGGCGGCTGGAGAGGGGCTGGTGGGACCTGGAGGGGGTTTGGTGACATCTAGAGAGGGTTTGGTGGCACTTAGGGAGGGTTTTGTGGCATCTGGAAAGGTTTGGTGGCACCTAGGGAGCTCTGGTGGCAGTTAGGGAGGGTTGGTGACATCTAGGGTGAGTTTGATGGCATCTAGGGAGGGTTTGGTGGCATCTAGAGGGGGTTTGGTGGCACCTGGACAGGGTTTGGTGGCATCTGGAGAAGGTTTGGTGGTATCTAGGGACAGGTTGGTGGCACCTGGACACGCTTTGGTGACATCTAGGGAGGGTTTGGTGGCACCTGGAGAGGGTTTGGTGGCATTAGAGGAGGTGTGGTGACACCTAGATAGGTTTAGTGGCACTTAGAGCGTGTTTGGTGGCACCTGGACAGGGTTTGGTGGCACCTGGACAGGGTTTGGTGGCACCTGTACAGGGTTTGGTGGCATCTACAAAGGTTTGGTGGCACTCAGTGTCACTTAGTGGCACTTGGTGACATTTAGGGACAGTTAGGTGGCATCTAGGGACATTTGGTGGCATCTAGACATGGATTGGTGGCATCTAGGGAGGGTTTGGTGGCACTTTAGGGGGGTGTGGTGACATCTATGGACAGTTTGGTGGCATCTAGGGAAGGTTTGGTGGCACTTACAGAGGTTTGGTGGCATCTAGAGAGGGTTTGGTGGCATCGAGACACAGGTTGGTGGCACCTGGAGATGGTTTGGTGGCACTTTAAGGGGTTTGGTGGCATTTAGGGAGGGTTTGGTGGCACTTACAGAGGTTTGGTGGCATCTCCAAATGGTTTGGTGACACTTAGAGGGGGTGTGGTGGCACCTGGACAGGTTTTGGTGGCATTAGGGGGGGGTGGTGACATCTAGACACAGGTTGGTGGCATCTAGGGAGGGTTTGGTGGCACTTAGGGAGGTTTGGTGGCACCTGGACAGGGTTTGGTGGCATCTAGGGACACTTTGGTGCCACCTAGACACAGGTTAGTGGTACCTGGAGAGGGTTTGGTGACATCTCTGTGGGCCTGAGTCACCTCCCGGTGTCCCCAACTGTCCCCAGGGTGTCCCCGGGGTGGGGGGAGGGAGGTGGTGCTGAGAGGGGGCGGCTGGAGAGGGGTTGGTGGGACCTGGAGGGGGTTTGGTGACATCTAGGGAGGGTTTGGTGGCACCTAGAGGGGGTTTGTGGCATCTGGAGATGGTTTGGTGGCATTAGAGGGGGTGTGGTGACATCCAGGCACAGTTTGGTGGCACTTAGGGAGGTTTGGTGGCATCTAGGGAGGGTTTGGTGGCACTTGGAGCAGGTTTGGTGGCATCTGGGAGGATTTGGTGGCATCTAGAGAAGGTTTGGTGGCATCTAGGGTGGGTTTTGTGGCACTTAGAAGAGTTTGGTGGCATCTAGACACAGGTTGGTGGCACCTGGAGATGGTTTGGTGGCACTTAGGGACAGTTTGGTGGCACCTAGACACGGTTTGGTGACATCTAGGGAGGATTTGGTGGCACCTGGACAGGGTTTGATGGCATCTAGGGAGCTTTGGTGGCATTAGAGGGGGTTTGGTGGCACTTCAAGAGTGGCTGGTGACATCTAGGAAGGGATTGGTGGCACCTGGGTGGGGTTTGGTGACATCCAGGGACACTTTGATGGCACCTAGACATGGTTTGGTGGCATCTAGGGAGCTTTGGTGGCACCTGGGTGGGGTTTGGTGGCCCTTAGGGACAGTTTAGTGCCACTTAGAGTGGCTTTGGTGGCACCTGGACAACTTTAGGGCCACCTCAGTGCCCTGGTGTCCCCTCCTGCTGTCCCCATGTCCCCTGAGGTGTCCCAACATGTCCCAGTGTCACCCCAGGGCGAGGGGAGGGCTCCAGTGGGGAGAGTGACACCTCGAGGTGGCACCTGGACATGGTTTGGTGGCATTAGAGGGGGGGTGGTGACATCTAGGGAGGGTTTGGTGGCACTTAGGGACGGTTTGGTGGCACCTAGACAGGGTTAGGTGGCACTTGGAGAGGGTTTGGTGGCACCTAGACACAGTTTGGTGGCACTTTGGGGGGATTTGGTGACATCTAGGGACAGTTTGGAGGCACTTCCAGAGGGTTTGGTGGCATCTTGGGAGCTTTGGTGACATCTAGGGACAGTTTGGTGACATCTAGAGAGCTTTGGTGGCACCTGGACAGAGTTTGGTGACATTTAGAGGAGGTTTGGTGGCACCTGGAGAGGATTTGGTGGCACTTTAGGGGGGTTTGGTGACATCTAGGGACAGTTTGGTGGCACTTAGAGAGGTTTGGTGACATCTAGGAAGGGTTTGGTGGCATTTAGGGAAGGTTTGGTGGCATCTAGGGACACTTTGGTGCCACCTAGACACAGTTTGGTGACATCTAGGGAGGGTTTGGTGGCATCTAGACACAGTTTGGTGCCACCTGGGTGGGGTTTGGTGACATCTGGGGAGGGTTTGGTGGCATTAGAGGGGCTGTAGTGACATCTAGGGAGACCAGGTGTCCCCTCCTGCTGTCCCCACGTGTCCCTGAGGTGTCCCTGAGGTGTCCCTGAGGTGTCCCCCTGTCCCCACGTGTCCCTGAGGTGTCCCCATGTCCCCTGAGGTGTCCCTGAGGTGTCCCCACGTGTCCCTGAGGTGTCCCCATGTCCCCTGAGGTGTCCCCCTGTCCCTGAGGTGTCCCCACGTCTCCCTGAGGTGTCCCCATGTCCCCACGTGTCCCTGAGGTGTCCCCATGTCCCTGAGGTGTCCCCACATGTCCCTGAGATGTCCCCATGTCCCTGAGGTGTCCCCATGTCCCCACGTGTCCCTGAGGTGTCCCCGTGTCCCCTGAGGTGTCCCCTGTCCCACGTGTCCCTGAGGTGTCCCCTGAGGTGTCCCCGTGTCCCTGAGGTGTCCTGAGGTGTCCCCGTGTCCCCTGAGGTGTCCCCCTGTCCCCACCTGTCCCCTGAGGTGTCCCTGAGGTGTCCCCATGTCCCTGAGGTGTCCCCATGTCCCTGAGGTGTCCCCACGTGTCCCTGAGGTGTCCCCATGTCCCCTGAGGTGTCCCCATGTCCCTGAGGTGTCCCCACGTGTCCCTGAGGTGTCCCCCTGTCCCCATGTCCCTGCCATGTCCCCGTGTCCCCACAGAACGGCATCGTCCCCATCGTGGAGCCCGAGATCCTCCCTGACGGTGACCACGACCTCAAGACGTGCCAGTACGTCACCGAGAAGGTCAGTGCCACCCCGGGGGTCCCCAAGTGTCCCCAGGTGTCCCCGAGTGTCCCCAAGGGCGTCCCGGGGGTCACCGACGCACAGGGTGACACCGGGAGGTGGCAGCTGGCCAGGGGGTGGTGGCATCTGGAAGGGTTTGGTGGCACCTGGATGGGTTTGGTGACATCTGGCGTGTCCCCAGCGCTGTCCCCAATGTCACTGACGTGTCCCCAATGTCCCCAGGGCTGTCACCTGAGAGTCCCCAATGTCCCCAAGTGTCCCCAGGTGTCCCCGAGTGTCCCCGAGGGCGTCCCGGGGGTCACCGACGCACAGGGTGACACCGGGAGGTGGCAGCTGGGCAGAGGGTGGTGGCATCTGGAGGGGTTTGGTGGCACCTGGATGGGGTTTGGTGACATCTGGCGTGTCCCCAGCGCTGTCCCCAATGTCACTGACGTGTCCCCAATGTCCCCAGGGCTGTCACCTGAGAGTCCCCAATGTCCCCAAGTGTCCCCCCAGTGATTCCTGATGTCCCCAGGGCTGTCCCCTGAGTGTCCCCAATGTCCCCTGAGTGTCCCCTGGATGTCCCTAGAGTGTCCCAAATGTCCCCTGAGTGTCCCCAATGTCCCCTGAGTGTCCCCAGTGTCCCCTGATGTCCCCTGGATGTCCCCAATGTCCCCTGGATGTCTACAATGTCCCCTCAGTGTCCCCAATGCCCCCTGGATGTCCCCAATGTCCCCAGGGCTGTCCCCCATGTACCCAATGTCACCTGAGTGTCCCTGGATGTCCCCAATGCCCCCTGGATGTCCCCAATGTCCCCAGGTGCTGGCAGCGGTGTACAAGGCCCTCAGTGACCACCACGTGTACCTGGAGGGGACCCTGCTGAAACCCAACATGGTGACAGCGGGACACGCGTGTGCCACCAAGTACAGCCCCGAGGAGATCGCCATGGCCACCGTCACCGCGCTGCGCCGGACAGTGCCACCGGCTGTGCCAGGTCAGTGTCATTGTCACCTGTGTGTCACTGTGTGTGCCATGGCCACCGTCACCGCGCTGTGCCAGACAGTGCCACCGGCTGTGCCTGGTGAGTGTCACCTGTGTGTCACCTGTGTCACTGTGTGTGTCATTGTAACCTCTGTGTCACTGTCACTGTGTGTGCCATGGCCACCGTCACCGCGCTGCGCCGGACGGTGCCACCGGCCGTGCCAGGTCAGTGTCATTGTCACCTGTGTGTCATTGTCACTGTCACTGTGTGTGTCACTGTAACCTCTGTGTCACTGTCACTGTGTGTGCCATGGCCACCGTCACCGCGCTGCGCCGGACAGTGCCACCGGCCGTGCCTGGTGAGTGTCACCTCTGTGTCATTGTCATTGTCACTGTCACTGTGTGTGCCATGGCCACCGTCACCGCGCTGCGCCGGACGGTGCCACCGGCCGTGCCAGGTCAGTGTCACCTCTGTGTCATTGTCACCTGTGTGTGTCACCTCTGTGTCATTGTCACCATGTGCTCATGGCCACCATCAGAGCGAGGAGGAGGCGTCGCTGAACCTCAACGCCATCAATGGCTGTGCCCAGTGTCCCCAATGTCCCCAGTGTCCCCAGTGTCCCTGAGCTCTCTCTGAGTGTCCCCAGCCTGTCCTAATGATGTCCCCATGATGTCCCCAATGTCCCCAACCAGGGATCACGTTCCTGTCGGGCGGTCAGAGCGAGGAGGAGGCGTCGCTGTCCCCAGTGTTCCCAGTGTCCCCAATGTCCCTGAGCTCTCTCTGAGTGTCCCAATGTCCCCAGACCGATGTCCCCATGTCCCTTTGGTGTCCCCTGCAGGGATCACGTTCCTGTCGGGCGGTCAGAGCCAGGAGGAGGCGTCGCTGTGCCCGATGTCCCCAATGTCCCCAATGTCCCTGAGCTCTCTCTGAGCGCTCTGACAGTGTCACAGTGATGTCCCCTCAATGTCCCCAATGTCCCCTGCAGGGATCACGTTCCTGTCGGGCGGTCAGAGTGAGGAGGAGGCGTCGCTGTCCCCAATGTCCCCAATGTCCCTGAGCGCTCTCTGACTGCTCTGACGATGTCCCCACAATGTCCCCACGATGTCCCCAATGTCCCCTGCAGGGATCACGTTCCTGTCGGGCGGTCAGAGCGAGGAGGAGGTGTCGCTGTCCCCAGTGTCCCCAGTGTCCCCAATGTCCCTGAGCTCTCTCTGAGTGTCCCAATGTCCCCAGACCGATGTCCCCATGTCCCCTTGATGTCCCCTGCAGGGATCACGTTCCTGTCGGGCGGTCAGAGCAAGCAGGAGGCGTCGCTGTCCCCAATGTCCCCAATGTCCCCAGTGTCCCTGAGCTCTCTCTGAGCGCTCTGACAGTGTCACATTGATGTCCCCAATGTCCCTTTGGTGTCCCCTGCAGGGATCACGTTCCTGTCGGGCGGTCAGAGTGAGGAGGAGGCGTCGCTGTCCCCAATGTCCCCAATGTCCCTGAGCGCTCTCTGACTGCTCTGACGATGTCCCCACAATGTCCCCACGATGTCCCCAATGTCCCCTGCAGGGATCACGTTCCTGTCGGGCGGTCAGAGTGAGGAGGAGGCGTCGCTGTCCCCAATGTCCCCAATGTCCCTGAGCGCTCTCTGACTGCTCTGACGATGTCCCCACAATGTCCCCACGATGTCCCCAATGTCCCCTGCAGGGATCACGTTCCTGTCGGGCGGTCAGAGTGAGGAGGAGGCGTCCCTGAACCTCAACGCCATCAATCGCTGTCCCCTGCCCCGGCCCTGGGCTCTGACCTTCTCCTACGGCCGCGCCCTGCAGGCCTCGGCCCTCAAGGCCTGGGCGGGCAAGAAGGACAACACCAAGGCGGCCCAGGAGGAGTTCGTCAAGAGGGCGCTGGTGGGTGGCACTTGGGGACACTTTTGGGGCACTTTGGGGACACTTTGGGGACATTGGGATAACGGGGTGGGCAGTGGGAGTGACGGGGGAGGGGTTGGGTGACAAAGGGACACAGGGACAGGGACATCAAATGGGACTCCAGGGGACCTCAGGGATCTTGGGGACACTTTGGGGACACTTTGGGGACATTGGGATATGGGGTGGAGCGGTGGGGTTGGGGGGTGACACGAGGGGACAGTGAGGACACAGGGACAGGGAGAGCACGGGGGGTCTGGGAGGGCTCCAGGGGCTCTTGGGGACCTTGGGGACTCTGGGGACACCTCAGGGACCTTGGGGACATCCTGGGGACACTTTGGGGACGTTGGGATATGGGGGAGAACGGTGGGAGTGACAGGGGAGGGGTTGGGTGACAAAGGGACACAGGGACAGGGACATCAAATGGGGTCCAGGGGACCTTGGGGACACTGATGTCCCCCCTGTCCCCGCTGTCCCCCCTGATGTCCCCGTGTCCCCTGGGTGTCCCCAGGCCAACTCCCTGGCGTGCCAGGGCAAGTACACCCCGAGCGGCACGGCCGGGGCTGCGGCCAGCGAGTCCCTGTTCGTGTCCAACCACGCCTACTGACCTCTGAGTGACCCCAGTGACCCCAGTGACCCCAGTGACCGCTGACCTCTGAGTGACCGCTGAGTGACCTCTGAGTGACCGCTGAGTGACCGCTGACCGTCATTGTCCATCAGCGCCGGCCGGTGTCACTGACCGTCACTGACCATCATCATCAGCAGTGACCGTCAGTGACCGTCAGTGACCATTGGTGACCATCAGTGACCATCAGTGACCACTGAGTGACCACTGACCGTCATCGTCATTCCTGGCCATCATCATGACTGACCATCAGTGACCATCAGTGACCATCAGTGATCACCAAGTAACCACTAAGTGACCACTGACCATCATCATCATTGCTGGCCATCATCATCACTGACCATCACTGACCCCCACTGACCATCACTGACCCTCACTGACCCTCACTGACCCTCAGTGACCATCAGTGACCATCACTGACCCCTGCCCCGCCCCTCCCCCTCAATAAAAGGTCGCGGTTGAACCCTGCAGGAGCGGCTGCGATTTTTGGGGGGGTCAGTGACCCCATGGGGACACCCTGGGGACACTTTGGGGACACCCGGGGGACACTTTGGGGACACTTTGGGGATGTTGGGATATGGGGCAGAGCGGTGGGGTTGGGAGGTGACACGTGGGGACACAAGGACAGGGACATCAAATGGGGCTCCAGGGGACCTCAGGGACCTTGGGGACATCCTGGGGACACTTTGGGGACAGTTTGGGGACATTGGGATACTGGGACAGACAGTGGGGTTGGGGGGTGACACGTGGAGACATTGGGGACACAGGGACAGGGAGAGCAGGGGGGGCCTGGGAGGGCTCCAGGGACACTTGGGGACACCTCGGGGACCTTGGGGACACCCTGGGGACACCTTGTGGACACCTTGGGGACAGTGGGACACAGTGGGAGTGACAGGGAAAGGGTTGGGGGGTGACATGTGGGGACATTGGGGACAGGGTGGCTCAGGAGGTCAGGAGGGTCTGGGAGGGCTCCAGGGGCACTTGGGGACATCCTAGGGACGTTGGGGACACTTTGGGGACGTTTTGCAGACATTGGGACACAGTGGGAGTGACAGGGAAGGGGTTGGGGTTGGACACAGGGGACACAGGGACAGGGACAGGGACAGGGACAGGGACAACACCAAGGCGGCCCAGGAGGAGTTGGTCAAGAGGGCGCTGGTGGGTGGCACTTGGGGACACCTTGGGGACACCTTGGGGACACTTTGGGGACACTCTGGGGACGTTGGGACACAGTGGGAGTGACAGGGGAGGGGTTGGGTGACAAAGGGACACAGGGACAGGGACATCAAATGGGGCTCCAGGGGACCTCAGGAACCTTGGGGACACTCTGGGGACACTTCAGGGACCTTGGGGACACCCTGGGGACACTTTGGGGACACTTTGGGGACGTTGGGATACGCGGGAGAACGGTGGGGTTGGGGGATGACACGTGGGGACATTGGGGACACAGGGAAACGGAGAGCAGGGGGGGTCTGGGAGGGCTCCAGGGGCACTTGGGGACACCTCAGGGACCTTGGGGACACGCTGGGGACACCCTGGGGACACTTTGAGGACGTTGGGACACAGTGGGAGTGACAGGGAAGGGTTCGGGGGTGACACGTGGGGATATTGGGGACACAGGGACAGGGACAGGGACAACACCAAGGCGGCCCAGGAGGAGTTGGTCAAGAGGGCGCTGGTGGGTGGCACTTGGGGACACCTTTGGGACACTTTGGGGCACTTTGGGGACACTTTGGGGACAGTTTGGGGACACTCTGGGGACATTGGGATATGGGGCGGAGCGGTGGGGTTGGGGGGTGACACGTGGGGACATTGGGGACAGGGTGGGTCAGGAGGTCAGGAGGGGTCTGGGAGGGCTCCAGGGGGTCTGGGGACACCTCAGAGACCTTGGGGACATCCTGGGGACACTTTGGGGACACTTTGGGGACGTTGGGATATGGGGTGAAGTGGTGGGGTTGGGGGGTGACACATGGGGACACAAGGACAGGGACAGGGACAAAAAATGGGGCTCCAGGGGACCTCAGGGACCTTGGGGACACTCTGGGGACACCTCAGGGACCTTGGGGACATCCTGGGGGCACTTTGGGGACACTTTGGGGACGTTGGGATACAGGGGAAGGCAGTGGGGTTGGGGGGTGACACCTGGGGACACCCAGGGGACACAGGGACAGCAGAGGGGGTATGGGAGAGCTCCAGGGGACCTTGGGGACACCGATGTCCCCAACGCCCCCAATGTCCCCAATGTCCCCGCTGTCCCCGCTGTCCCCGCTGTCCCCCCTGATGTCCCCGTGTCCCCTGGGTGTCCCCAGGCCAACTCCCTGGCGTGCCAGGGCAAGTACACCCCGAGCGGCACGGCCGGGGCTGCGGCCAGCGAGTCCCTGTTCGTGTCCAACCACGCCTACTGACCTCTGAGTGACCCCAGTGACCCCAGTGACCCCAGTGACCGCTGACCTCTGAGTGACCTCTGAGTGACCGCTGAGTGACCGCTGACCGTCATTGTCCATCAGCGCCGGCCGGTGTCACTGACTGTCACTGACCATCGTCATCAGCAGTGACCATCAGTGACCATTGGTGATGGTCAGTGACCATTGAGTGACCACTGACCTCTGAGTGACCACTGACCTCTGTCATCGTCCATCATCATCGCCGGCTGGCGTCACTGACCAGGAGTGACCATCATCATCATCAGTGACTGTCAGTGAGCATCAGTGACCACTGGTGATGGTCAGTGATCATTGGTGATGGTCAGTGAGCATCAGTGACCACCACTGACCATCAGTGACCATCAGTGACCATCAGTGATCTCTGACCTCTGACTGTCATTGTCATTACTGGCCAGCGTCACTGACCATTGCTGACCATTGGTGACGGTCAGTGACCACTGAGTGACCGCTGAGTGACCTCTGACCTCTGAGTGATCACTGACCTCTGTCATTGTCCATCATCATCGCCGGCTGGCGTCACTGACCACCACTGACCATCACTCACCATCAGTGACCATCAGTGACCGCTGAGTGACCACTGACCATCATTGTCATCGCTGGCCAGTGTCATTGACCACCAGTGACCACCAGTGACCATCATCAGTGATCATTGGTGATGGTCAGTGACCAAGAGTGACCATCACCATCAGTGATGGTCAGTGATCATCATCAGTGACCACCGAGTGACCTCTGACCTCTCACCATCATCATCATTGTCACTGACCATCACTGACCACCAGTGACCATCAGTGACGCTCACTGACCATCACTGACCATCACTGATCATCAGTGACCATCACTGACCATCACTGACCCTCAGTGACCCTCACTGACCATCAGTGACCATCACTGACCCTCAGTGACCCCTGCCCCGCCCCTCCCCCTCAATAAAAGGTCGCGGTTGAACCCTGAAGGAGCGGCTGCGATTTTGGGGGGGTCAGTGACCCCATGGGGACACCTTGGGGACACTTTGGGGACACTTTGGGCACATTGGAATATGGGGTGGAGCAGTGGGAGTGACAGGGGAGGGGTTGGGGGGGGACACGTGGGGATATTGGGGACACAAGGACAGGGACAGGGACATCAAATGGGGCTCCAGGGGACCTCAGGGACCTTGGGGACACTCTGGGGACACCTCAGGGACCTTGGGGACACCCTGGGGACACCTTGGGGACACTTTGAGGACGTTGGGACACAGTGGGAGTGACAGGGAAGGGTTCGGGGGTGACACGTGGGGATATTGGGGACACAGGGACAGGGACAGGGACAACACCAAGGCGGCCCAGGAGGAGTTGGTCAAGAGGGCGCTGGTGGGTGGCACTTGGGGACACCTTTGGGACACTTTGGGGCACTTTGGGGACACTTTGGGGACACTTTGGGGACACTCTGGGGACATTGGGATATGGGGCAGAGCGGTGGGTTTGGGGGGTGACACGTGGGGACATTGGGGACAGGGTGGGTCAGGAGGTCAGGAGGGGTCTGGGAGGGCTCCAGGGGGTCTTGGGGACACCTCAGGGACCTTGGGGACACCCAGGGGACACTTTGGGGACATTTTATGGACTTTGGGATATGGGGTGGAGCAGTGGGGTTGGGGGGTGACACATGGGGACACAAGGACAGGGACAGGGACAGGGACAAAAAATGGGGCTCCAGGGGACCTCAGGGACCTTGGGGACACTCTGGGGACACCTCAGGGACCTTGGGGACACTGTGGGGACACCTCAGGGACCTTGGGGACAGCCAGGGGACACTTTGGGGATGTTGGGATATGGGGTGGAGCGGTGGGGTTGGGGGGTGACACCTGGGGACAGTGAGGACACAGGGACAGGGACAGCAGGGGGGGTCTGGGAGGGCTCCAGGGGACCTTGGGGACACCTCAGGGACCTTGGGGACACTCTGGGGACACTTTGGGGACGTTGGGACACAGGGAGGAACGGTGAGAGTGACAGGGGAGGGGTTGGGTGACAAAGGGACACAGGGACAGGGACATCAAATGGGGCTCCAGGGGACCTTGGGGACACCGATGTCCCCGCTGTCCCCGCTGTCCCCCCTGATGTCCCCGTGTCCCCTGGGTGTCCCCAGGCCAACTCCCTGGCGTGCCAGGGCAAGTACACCCCGAGCGGCACGGCCGGGGCTGCGGCCAGCGAGTCCCTGTTCGTGTCCAACCACGCCTACTGACCTCTGAGTGACCCCAGTGACCCCAGTGACCCCAGTGACCGCTGACCTCTGAGTGACCGCTGAGTGACCTCTGAGTGACCGCTGACCTCTGAGTGACCACCAACTGTCATTGCCGGCCAATGTCACTGACCATGAGTGACCATCGTCGTCATCAGTGACCATCAGTGAACCTCAGTGACCATCAGTGACCATCAGTGACCTCTGACCTCTGAGTGAACACTGACCATCATTGTCCATCAGCACTGGCCGGAGTCACTGATGGTCACTGACCATCATCATCAGCAGTGACCGTCAGTGACCATTGGTGACCATTGGTGATGGTCAGTGACCATCAGTGATCACCAAGTGACAACTAAGTGACCACTGACCGTCATCATCATCACTGACCCTCAGTGACCATCACTGACCATCACTGACCATCACTGACCCTCACTGACCATCACTGACCATCACTGACCCTCACTGACCCTCACTGACCCTCACTGACCATCACTGACCATCACTGACCATCAGTGACCATCACTGACCCTCACTGACCCTCAGTGACCATCACTGACCATCACTGACCATCACTGACCATCACTGACCCTCACTGACCCTCACTGACCATCAGTGACCATCACTGACCATCACTGACCCTCACTGACCATCACTGACCATCACTGACCCTCACTGACCCTCACTGACCACCACTGACCATCACTGACCCTCACTGACCCTCACTGACCACCACTGACCCTCACTGACCCTCACTGACCCTCACTGACCATCACTGACCATCAGTGACCATCACTGACCCTCACTGACCATCACTGACCATCACTGACCATCACTGACCCTCAGTGACCATCACTGACCATCACTGACCATCACTGACCATCACTGACCCTCACTGACCCTCACTGACCCTCACTGACCCTCACTGACCATCACTGACCCTCACTGACCCTCACTGACCACCACTGACCATCACTGACCCTCACTGACCCTCACTGACCACCACTGACCCTCACTGACCCTCACTGACCATCACTGACCATCACTGACCATCACTGACCACCACTGACCATCACTGACCCTCACTGACCCTCACTGACCATCAGTGACCATCACTGACCATCACTGACCATCACTGACCATCACTGACCATCACTGACCATCACTGACCATGACTGACCATGACTGACCATGACTGACCATCACTGACCATCACTGACCATCACTGACCATCACTGACCATCACTGACCCTCAGTGACCATCACTGACCATCACTGACCATCACTGACCATCACTGACCATGACTGGACCATGACTGACCATGACTGACCATCACTGACCATCACTGACCATCAGTGACCATCACTGACCATCACTGACCCTCACTGACCATCACTGACCATGACTGACCCTCACTGACCATGACTGACCATCACTGACCATCACTGACCATCACTGACCATCACTGACCATCACTGACCCTCACTGACCATCACTGACCCTCACTGACCATCACTGACCATCACTGACCATCACTGACCCTCACTGACCATCAGTGACCCTCACTGACCATCACTGACCATCACTGACCCTCACTGACCATCAGTGACCATCACTGACCATCACTGACCATCAGTGACCACCACTGACCATCACTGACCATCACTGACCATCACTGACCATCAGTGACCATCAGTGACCACCACTGACCATCACTGACCATCACTGACCATCACTGACCATCAGTGACCATCACTGGACCCTCAGTGACATCACTGACCATCACTGACCATCACTGACCTCATACACTGACCCATCCTCAGTGACCATCAGCCACTGACCCTCACTGACCCTCAGTGACGACCTCACTGACCATCACTGCCCCCCCCCCCCCCCCCCCCCCCCCCCCCCTGCCCAGTGACCCTCACTGACCCTCGTGACCATCACTGACCATCACTGACCTCACTGACCATCACTGACCATCACTGACCCTCACTGACCCCCTCCCCACTGACCTCATGACCATCACTGACCATCACTGACCTCTAGTGACCCCTTCACTGACCCTCAGTGACCCACCCAGTGACCATCACTGACTCATGACCATCACTGACCATCACTGACCCATCACTGACCCTCAGTGACCATCACTGACCATCACTGACCCTCACCTGACCCATGCCCACCCCTCACTGACCATCACTGACCCCTCACTGACCCACCACTGACCCTCACTGACCATCACTGACCATCACTGACCTCACTGACCATCATGTAGTGACCATCACTGACCATCACTGACCCTCATGACCATCACTGACCCTCACTGACCTCACTGGACCATCACTGACGCATCATCACTTGACCATCACTGACCATCACTGACCCTCACTGGACCATCACTGGACCATTCACTGACCATCACTGACCCATCAGTGACCATGCCACTTGACCATCACTGACCCTCACTGACCATCACTGACCTCAGACCACACTGACCCTCATGACATCAGTGACCCATCACTGACCATCCACTTGACCATCACTGTACCCCTCACTGACCATCACTGACCCCTGCCACTGACACATCACTGTCCATCACTGACCATATCACTGCCCCTCCACCCTGACCATCATGACATCCCCCACGTGGACCCTCACTGACCTCACGACCATCAACTGGATCCATCACTGACCCATCACCTGACCATGCACTGCCACTCACGACCATCACGTGGACCATACTGACCTCATCACGTGGAACCATCCATGACCATCACTGGCGGGGACGCATCCACTGACCATTTCACTGGTACCATCACTGGACCTCACTGACCATCACTGGACCCCTCACTGACCATCACTGACCATCACTGGAACCATCACCTCGGGCCATCAGTTGACCACCACTGACCCCCACTTTGAACCATCACTGACCTCACTCTCACTGACCATCAATCTGGACCATCACTGACCATCACTGACCATCTATTGGCCTGATCTAAAAATTTAAGGAAGAGGCCCAAAATTACCCCAAATCCCAAAATTTGTGGGGAAAAGGGACCCAAAATGACCCAAAATCCTTGAAAGTTGTGGGAGAAAAGGACCCGAAATGACCCAAAGTCCCAAACTGAGGGGAAATGGACCAAAAATCGCCCCAAAACCCAAATTTTGAGAGAAAAGGGATCCCACAAGTGCAGGAAATCCCAAAATGGGGGAAAATGGACCCAAAATGACCCGAAATGAAAAAATCTGTGGGGAAAATTGGAGCCAAAATTATCCCAAAATCCCAAATTTGTGGGGAAAAGGGACCCAAAATGACCCAAAATTTGAGGGAAAAGGAACCCAAACCCACCAAAAATCCCAAAATTGAGGAGAAAAGGGACACAAGATCCCAAAATTTATGGGGAAAAGGGACCCAAAATTACCGGAGAAACCAAAATTGAGAGAAAATGGACCCAAAATTGCCTGAAATCCCAAAATTTGAGGGAAAAAGGGACCCAAAATCCCCAAACTTGAGGAGAAAAGTGACCCAAAATCGCCCGAAATCCCAAAATTTGATAAAAAAGGGACCCAAAACACAAATTTGTGGGGAAAACGAACCCAAAATGATCCAAAATCCCGAAATTTGTGGGAAAAGAGACCCAAAATCCCAGAACTGAGGGAAAAGGGACCCAAAATGACCCAAAATCCTGAAATTTTTGGGAAAAGGGACCAAAAATTACCCGAAATCCCAAATTTGAGGGGAAAGGGACCCAAAATCGCCCAAAATCCCAAATTTGTGGGAAAAGGGACCCAAAATGACCCAGAAATCCCAAATCTGTGGGGAAAAGGGACCCAAAATTGCCCCAAATCCCAAAATTTGAGGGAAAAGGGACCCAAAATTGCCCCAAATCCCAAATTTGTAGGGAAAGGGACCCAAAATTGCCCCAAATCCCAAATTTGTGGGAAAAGGGACCCAAAAATTGCTCAAAATCCCCAAATTTGGGGTCAAAGCCCCAAAACCTCCCCAGAACCCCCAAATTTGGGATTCAAACACCCCAAAAATTCCCCAAAACCAACCAAGAACCCCAAATTTTGGGTCAAAACATCCCCAGAGTCCCCAAATCCCCCAAATTTTGGATTCCAACACCCCAAAATCTCCCCAAACCACCCCAAAATCCCCAAATTTGGGATAAAATTCCCCCAATAACAAAAAACTCTCAAAATTTTGGGGAAAAATCCCCCAAATAAAAAAAACCCCCAAATTTTGGATTCCAACATCCCAAAATCCCCCAAAACCAACCCAAAACCCCCAAATTTTGGGGTAAAATCCCCCCAATAACAAAGAAATCCCCAAATTTTGGGGTAAAATGTCCAAAAAAATTTCTAAATTCCCAAATTTGGGGTCAAACCCCACAAAACCTCACCAAAACCCCAAATTTGGGGTTCAAACATCCCAAAAATCCCCAAATCCCAAATTTTGGGGTAACCCACCCCAAAATCTCCCAAATCACCCAAAAATTCCCAAATTTGGGGTAAAATCTCCCCAATCCTCCCAATAACCCAAAAATTTGGATTCAAACATCCCCAAAACAGCCCCAAATCCCCCAAATTTTCATTCAAACACCCCCAAAATCCCCCCAAACCAACCCCAAATCCCCAAATTTTGGGGTCCAAGCCCCAAAACCTCCACAGAACCCCCAAATTTTGGGTTCAAACATCCCCAAATCCCCCCAAAACCAACCCCAAAATCCCCAAATTGGAGTCAAAGTTCCCCCCAAACCCCCAAAATTGGGATTAAAACCCCACAAAACCTCCCCAAAAATTCCCAAATTTGGGGTCCAAGCCCCAAAACCTCCCCAGAACCCCCAAATTTTGATTCAAACATCCCCAAAATCCCCTGAAACCAACCCCAAATCCCCAAATTTTGGGGTGAACCACCCCCAAATCCCCGAATTCGGGGTCAAAGACCCAAAACCTCCCCAGAACCCAAAATTTTGGGCTTCCAACATTCCAAAATTCCCCAAAACCGCCCCAAACCCCCAAATTTTGGGGTCAAACACACCAAAAATCCACCTGAACCCACCAAAAATTCCAGCAGCTGCTCCAGGTTTGAACCGCGACCTTTTATTGAGGGGGAGGGGCGGGGCAGGGGTCAGTGAGGGTCAGTGATGGTCAGTGATGGTCACTGATGGTCAGTGATGGTCAGTGATGGTCACTGAGGGTCAGTGATGGTCAGTGATGGTCAGTGATGGTCAGTGATGGTCACTGATGGTCAGTGATGGTCAGTGATGGTCAGTGGTGGTCACTGAGGTCAGTGATGGTCAGTGTGGATCACTGATGGTCCAGTGATGGTCAGTGAGGGTCAGTGATGGTCAGTGATGGTCAGTGATGATCAGTGAGGGTCAGTGATGGTCAGTGATGGTCACTGAGGGTCAGTGGTGGTCAGTGATGGTCAGTGATGGTCAGTGATGGTAGTGATGGGTCACTGATGGTCACTGATGGTCAGTGAATGGTCAGTGATGGTCAGTGAGGGTCAGTGATGGTCAGTGAGGGTCAGTGATGGTCAGTGATGGTCAGTAGAAGGGTCAGTGATGGTCCCCTGATGGTCAGTGATGGTCAGTGATGGTCATGATGATGATCATGATGGTCAGTGATGTCAGTGAGGGTCAGTGATGGTCACTGATGGTCAGTGAGGGTCACTGATGGTCATGATGGTCAGTGATGGTCAGTCAGTGATGGTCAGTGAGGGTCAGTGTGGTCAGTGATGGTCAGTGATGGTCAGGTGATGGTCAGGCTGGATGGGTCAGTGATGAGGATGTCACTGATGGTCACTGATGGTCCAGTGATGGTCAGTGATGTATGAGGGTCAGTGATGGTCAGTGAGGTCAGTGAATGGTCAGTGGATGAGTCAGTGCATGGTCAGTGCATGGTCAGTGATGGTCAGTGATGGTCAGTGAGGTCAGGGTCACTGATGGTCAGCTGAGGGTCAGTGATGGTCACAGTGATGGGCAGTGATGGTCAGTGATGGTCAGTGATGTCACTGAGGGTCAGTGATGGTCAGTGATGGTCAGCTGAGGGTCAGTGAGGGTCCTGGATGGGTCAGTGAGGGTCACTGATGTCACTGGAGGGTCATGATGGTCACTGATGGTCAGTGATGGTCCACATGAGGGTCAGTGATGGTCAGTGATGGTCAGTGATGGTCATGATGGTCAGTGATGGTCAGTGATGGTCATGTGGTCAGTGAGTCAGTGATGTCAGTGGATGGTCACTGGATGGTCACTGATGGTCAGTGATGGTCCAGTGATGGTCACAGTGAGGGTCAGTGATGGTCAGTGAATGGTCAGTGATGGTCAGTGATGGTCCAGTCTGATGGTCAAGTGAGGGTCAGTGATGGTCACAGTTGATGGTCAGTGAGGGTCAGTGATGGTCAGTGAGGTCAGTGAGGGTCAGTGGAGGTCAGTGATGGTAGTAGTGATGGTCACTGAGGGTCAGTGATGGTCAGTGATGGGTCAGTGATGGTCACTGATGTCACCTGATGGTCAGTGAGTGGTCAGTGAGGGTCAGTGATATGGTCAGTGAGTGGTCAGTGTGGTCATTGATGGTCAGTGAGGGTCAGTGATGGTTCAGTGATGGTCACTGATGTCAGTGAGGGTCAGGTGATGGTCAGTGATGGTCAGTGATGGTCAGTGATGGTCACTGAGGGTCAGTCCAATGGTCAGTTCATGGTCAGTGATGGTCACTGATGGCAGCTGATGTCACTGATATGGTCAGTGAGAGTCAGTGATGGTCAGTGAGGATGGTCAGTGAGGGTCAGTGATGGTCAGCTGAGGGCAGTGATGGCCAGTGATGGTCAGTGATGGTCAGTGAGTGGTCATGAGTGGTCAGTGATGGTCAGTGATGGTCATGAGGGTCAGTGATGGTCAGTGATGGTCAGTCATGGGTCAAGTGCATGGTCCAGTGAGGTCAGTGATGGTCAGTGAGGGTCAGGTCATGAGGTCAGTGAGGGTCAGTGATGGTCAGTGATGGTCATGGAGGGTCATGATGGTCAGTGATGGCTAGTGATGGTCAGTGAGTGTCAGTGAGGGTCAGTGATGGTCAGTGATGGTCATGAGGTCAGTGATCACTGATCGTGATGGTCAGGTGTGATCAGTTGATGTCGTGATGGTCAGTGAGGGTCACAGTGAGGGTCTGCAGTGAGGGCAGTGATGTTAATGATGGTCAGTGCAGTGATGGTCAGTGAGGGTCAGTGATGGTCATGAGGGTCAGTGATGGTCAGTGATGTGTCACTGATGGTCACTGATGGTCATTGTACAGTGATGGCAGTGGGGTCCAGTTGATACGTCAGTATGAGAG
>JAJEOU010000366.1:0-27209 GCA_021534815.1 Acrocephalus arundinaceus
CCCGCGCCCGCAAGGAGCCAGGTGGGGAGAAAATTCCCAACATTCCCAGCAAATTCCCAAAGAGATATTTCGGGAATCCACAGAATTCCCCCCCAAAAAAATCTGAAAAAAAAATCTTGAAAAATCATTAAAAAATCGTGGAAAAATGAAATTCCCAAAAAAATCTGAGAAAAAAATCTTGAAAAATCATTTTAAAAAAATCGTGGAAAAAACGAAATTCCCAAAAAAATCTGAAAAAAAAATCTTGAAAAATCATTAAAAAAATCGACCAAATTCCCAAAAAATATTTCGGGAATCCACAGAATTCCCCCCCAAAAAAATCTGAAAAAAAAAATCTTGAAAAATCATTAAAAAATCGTGAAAAAAACGAAATTCCCAAAAAAATATTTTGGGAATCCACAGAATTTCCCCCTAAAAAATCTGAGAAAAAAATCTTGAAAAACGATTAAAAAATTGTGAAAAAACGAAATTCCCAAAAAAATCTGAAAAAAAAATCTTGAAAAATCATTAAAAAATCGTGGAAAAAACGAAATTCCCAAAAAAATATTTTGGGAATCCACAGAATTCCCCCCTAAAAAATCTGAAAAAAAAATCTTGAAAAATCATTAAAAAAAATCGTGGAAAAACGAAATTCCAAAAAAATCTGAAAAAAAATCTTGAAAAATCATTAAAAAAATTGTGGAAAAACGAAATTCCCAAAAAAATCTGAAAAAAAAATCTTGAAAAAATCATTAAAAAAATCGTGGAAAAAACCAAATTCCCAAAAAAATATTTTGGGAATCCACAGAATTCCCCCCTAAAAAATCTGAAAAAAAATCTTGAAAAATCATTAAAAAAATCGACCAAATTCCCAAAAAAAATTTTGGGAATCCACAGAATTCCCCCCAAAAAAAATCTGAAAAAAAAATCTTGAAAAATCATTTAAAAATCGACCAAATTCCCAAAAAATATTTTGGGAATCCACAGAATTCCCCCCTAAAAAATCTGAGAAAAAAATCTTGAAAAATCATTTAAAAAATCGTGAAAAAACGAAATTCCCAAAAAAATATTTTGGGAATCCACAGAATTCCCCCCTAAAAAATCTGAAAAAAAAAATCTTGAAAAATCATTAAAAAATCGTGGAAAAAACCAAATTCCCAACAAATGCCCAACCAATTCCTGACAAATTCCAAAAAAATAAAAATATAGGAAAGGGAAATTCAGCCAAAAAAAGTTCCTGAAAAGCATCATGAAAAAAAAATCCTGAAAAAAACCAAATTCAAAACCAACTCCCAAAAAATGTTTCGGGAATCCACGGAGTTCAGCAAAAAAAAAACCTCTGAAAAAAAATCCTGGAAAAAACCAAATTCCCAACAAGTTCCCATCCAATCTCCAACAAATTCCCAAGAAATTCCCCCCAAAAAATTTGGGGAATTCATGGAATTCCCAAAAAAAATCCTGAAAATCATGAAAAAACCCAAATTCCCAACAAATTCCCAACCAAAAAAAATTTTAGAAAGGGAAATTCAGCCCAAAAAAACTTCTAAAAGAAAATCCTGAAAAAATAATGGAAAAAACCAAATTCCCAAAAAAAAAAAAAATTTCAGAGAGGGAAATTCAGCCAAAAATATTCTGAAGAAAAATCGCGAAAAAAAATCCTGAAAAAAAAAACCAAATTCCCAACAAATTCCAAAAAAAAAAAAAAAATTTAGGAAAGGGAAATTCAGCAAGAATTTTTCCCCCATTTCCCCCCATTTTTCCCCCAGTGTTTTCCCCCACATTTTCCCCAATTTTCCCCCATTTTTTCCCTATTTTCCCTTTTTTCCCCAATATTTTCCCCAATATTTTTCCCAATTTCCCCCATTTTTTCCCTATTTTCCCATTTTTCCCCCAATTTCTCCCCCATTTTCCCCCATTTCTCCCCTATTTTTTCCTTTATTTTCCCTCTCTTTTCCCGATCTCCCCCCAATTTTCCCTTATTTTTTTCCCCTTATTTTTCTCTCTTTTCCTCCATTTTTTCCCTTTATTCCCCTATTTTCCCCATATTTTCCCCCAGTATTTTCCCCAATTTTCCCCCATTTTTTCCCTATTTTCTCTTTTTTCCCCAATATTTTTCCCAATTTCCCCCATTTTTTCCCCAATTTTCCCCCATTTTTTCCCTATTTTCCCTTTTTTCCCTAATTTTCCCCCAATTTCTCCCCCAATTTTCCCCCAATTTCTCCCCCAATTTTCCCCCATTTTTCCCCCAATTTCTCCCCCATTTTTCCCCCAATTTCTCCCCCATTTTTTCCCCCAATTTCTCCCCCATTTTTCCCCCAATTTCTCCCCCATTTTTTCCCCAATTTCTCCCCCAATTTTCCCCCAATTTCTCCCCCATTTTTCCCCAATTTTCCCCCAATTTTCCTCCAATTTTCCCCCATTTTTTCCCCAATATTTTCCCCAATTTTCCCCCATTTTTCCCTATTTTCCCTTTTTCCCCAATATTTTCCCCAATATTTTTCCCAATTTCCCCCATTTTTTCCCCCATTTTTTCCCCCAATTTTTCCCCAATTTCTCCCCATATTTTCCCCCATTTTTTCCCTATTTTCCCTTTTTTCCCCAATTTTCCCCCAATTTCTCCCCCATTTTTCCCCCAATTTCTCCCCATTTACCCCCAATTTCTCCCCCATTTTTCCCCCAATTTCTCCCCCAATTTTCCCCCAATTTCTCCCCCATTTTTCCCCAATTTTCCCCCAATTTCTCCCCAATTTTCCCCATTTTTCCCCCAATTTCTCCCCCATTTTTTCCCCCAATTTCTCCCCCATTTTTTCCCAATTTTCCCCCATTTTTCCCCCAATTTCTCCCCCATTTTTTCCCCCAATTTCTCCCCCATTTTTCCCCAATTTTCCCCCATTTTTCCCCCAATTTCTCCCCCATTTTTCCCCCAATTTCTCCCCCATTTTTCCCCAATTTTCCCCCAATTTTCCTCCAATTTCTCCCCCATTTTTCCCCCAATTTCTCCCCCATTTTCCCCCCAATTTTCCCCATTTTTTCCCCCAATTTCTCCCCCATTTTTTCCCAAAATTTTCCCCAATTTCCCCCCATTTTTCCCCCAATTTCCCCCAATTTTCCCCCAATTTCTCCCCCATTTTTTTCCCAATTTCCCCCAATTTTCCCCTATTTTTCCCCCAATTTCTCCCCCATTTTCCCCCAGTATTTTCCCCCATTTTTTCCCTATTTTCCCTTTTTTCCCCCATATTTTCCCCCATATTTTCCCCAATTTCCCCCATTTTTTCCCTATTTTCCCATTTTTCCCCCAATTTCTCCCCCATTTTTCCCCCAATTTCTCCCCCATTTTTCCCCAATTTTCCCCCATTTTTTCCCCCAATATTTTTCCCAATCTCCCCCATTTTTTCCCTATTTTCCCTTTTTCCCCAATATTTTCCCCAATATTTTTCCCAATTTCCCCCATTTTTTCCCCCAATTTTCCCCCATTTTTCCCCAATTTCTCCCCCATTTTTCCCCCAGTATTTTCCCCCATTTTTTCCCTATTTTCCCTTTTTCCCCAATTTTCCCCCAATTTTCCTCCAATTTCTCCCCCATTTTCCCCCCAATTTCTCCCCCATTTTTCCCCAATTTTCCCCCATTTTTCCCCATTTTTTCCCCCAATTTCTCCCCCATTTTTTCCCAAAATTTTCCCCAATTTCCCCCCATTTTTCCCCCCAATTTCCCCCAATTTTCCCCCAATTTCTCCCCCATTTTTCCCCAATTTCCCCCAATTTGTCCCCAATTTTCCCCTATTTTTTCCCCCAATTTCTCCCCCATTTTCCCCCAGTATTTTCCCCCATTTTTTCCCTATTTTCCCTTTTTTCCCCAATTTCCCCTCATTTTTTCCTCCAATTTCTCCCCCATTTCCCCCCAATTTCCCCCATTTTTCCCCAATTTCCCCCCATTTTTTCCTCCAATTTCTCCCCCAATTTCCCCCCAATTTCTCCCCAATTTCCCCCCAATTTCTCCCCAATTTTCCCCCATTTCTCCCCAATTTCTCCCCCATTTCTCCCCAATTTCTCCCCAATTTTCCCCCAATTTCCCCCCAATTTCTCCCCAATTTTCCCCCAATTTCTCCCCCATTTTCTCCCAATTTCCCCCCAATATTTTCCCCTCTCTGACTCTCCCATTCTCTCCCAGCAGTTCCCTCCAAGCCCGGCTCCTCGGCGCTGCCCAACACCACCCAAGCCTCATCCCCGGCGCCGCCGGTGCCGCCGGTGCCGCCGGTGCCAGGCCTGGCGCAGCCTCACGCCTTCCCCGGCGCGGCGGTGAGCGGCGCCGAGCTCCTGGTGCCGCCCGCCATGACCGTGGTGCCACCCGTGCCCCCCGCGCCCGTCCCGGCAGCGCCGCCCGCGCCGGCCCCGCCCGCGGCGCTGCAGCCCCACCCGCCCGTCATCCCCACGCCCGCACAGCCCGTCAAGGTGAGCGCCGCGCTCGTTAGCCGTGGTTAATTGGCTTAATTAATTTGAATGTGTGTGGTTTTATTCGTATTTATTCATGGTAATGGTTATTGTTGTTGTTGTTGTTGTTATTATTATTATTACTAGGGCCATGCTTGTTAGCCCCGGTTAATTGGCTTAATTAATATGAATATGTGGGTTTATTAATTTTTATTAATTGTCATGGTTGTTATTATTATTATTATTATTATTATTATTATTATTATTATTATTATTATTATTATTATTATTATTATTATATGAGGGCCGTGCTCCTTAGCGGGGGTTAATTGGCTTAATTTTTATTAATGTATATTTTTATTAATATTTGTTCATGCTAACGGATATTATTATTATTATTATTATTATTATTATTATTATTATTATATGAGGGCCGTGCTCCTTAGCGGGGGTTAATTGGCTTAACTTTTATTAATGTATATTTTTATTAATATTTGTTCATGCTAACGGATATTATTATTATTATTATTATTATTATTATTATTATTATTATTATTATTATTATTATTATTATTATTATTATTATTATATGAGGGCCGTGCTCCTTAGCGGGGGTTAATTGGCTTAATTTTTATTAATGTATATTTTTATTAATATTTGTTCATGCTAACGGATATTATTATTATTATTATTATTATTATTATTATTATTATTATTATTATTATTATTATTATTATATGAGGGCCGTGCTCCGTAGCTGGGTTAATTGGCTTAATTTTTATTAATGTATATTTTTATTAATATTTGTTCATGCTAACAGATACTATTATTATTATTATTATTATTATTATTATTATTATTATTATTATTATTATTATTATTATATGAGGGCCGTGCTCTGTAGCTGGGTTAATTGGCTTAATTTTTATTAATGTATATTTTTATTAATATTTGTTCATGCTAACAGATGATATTATTATTATTATTATTATTATTATTATAATATGAGGGCCGCGCTTGTTCTCCAGTGTTAATTAGCTTAATTATTATTAATGTGTATTTTTATTAATATTTATTAATGCTAATGGTTTTTTATTATTTTTATTTTTATTATTATTGCTGCTTTTTCGGTGTTAATTAGTCTAAGTGTTGGAATTTGTAGTTATGTTTAACACTATTATTATTACTACTATTATTATTTCACTAGCCCTAATTAATTAGTTTAATTGAGCATTCATCTTTACTATTATATTTAGTGATGATGATTGTTTTAATTATTTTTGATTTGTCAGTTTTAATTAGCCAGATTGGATATTAGGACTCATTATTATTTATGGTATTTGTTATTCTTACTGGGGTTTTTATTTATTAATTTTTATTGGTGGTAGTAGTAGTAGTAAGGCTTCGTTAGGTTTAATTAATCGGTTTAATTCATTGCTGGGATTTATTATTACGTTTAATGTTATTTAATGAATAATCTCAAAGTAAAAATTTCAAAACCAAAAATTCCCATGGTAACCTCGGAGTTCTGTGTGAAGCAGAAACCTCAGGGATCGATCGATCCCAAAGTAGAAACCCCAAAACCCAAAAATTCCAGAGTAGGAGGAAGCAGAAACTCCAATGGGCGATCCCAGAGTAGAAACTCCAAAACCCAAAATTCCTGAGGTAACCTTGGAATTTTGGATAAAGTAGAACTTCCAAAACCCAAAATTCCTGATGTACCATTGACATTTTGGATAAAGTAGAAACCCTAACGAGCGATCCCAAACCAGAACCTCCAAACCCCAAAATTCCTGAGGTAACCTTGGAATTTTGGATAAAGTAGAACTTCCAAAACCCAAAATTCCTGATGTGCCCTTGACATTTTGGATAAAGTAAAAACCCTAACGAGCGATCCCAAACCAGAACCTCCAAACTCCAAAATTCCTGAGGTAACCTTGGAATTTTGGATAAAGTAGAACTTCCAAAACCCAAAATTCCTGATGTAACCTTGACATTTTGGATAAAGTAGAAACCCTAACGAGCGATCCCAAACCAAAACCTCCAAACTCAAAACTCCTGAGGTAACCTTGGAATTTTGGATAAAGTAGAACTTCCAAAATTCCTGATGTACCCTTGACATTTTGGATAAAGTAGAAACCCTAACGAGCGATCCCAAACCAGAACCTCCAAACTCAAAACTCCTGAGGTAACCTTGGATTTTTGGATGAGGTAGAACCTCCAAAACCCAAAATTCCTGATGTAACCTTGACATTTTGGATAAAGTAAAAACCTTAACGAGCGATCCCAAACCAGAACCTCCAAACTCAAAACTCCTGAGGTAACCTTGGATTTTTGGATGAGGTAGAACCTCCAAACCCCAAAATTCCTGAGGTAACCTTGGAATTTTGGATAAAGTAGAACTTCCAAAACCCAAAATTCCCGAGGTAACCTTGGAGTTTTGGATGAAGAAGAAACTCCAATGACCGATCCCAAAGCAGAAACTCCAAACTCAAAACTCCTGAGGTAACCTTGCATTGTTGGATGAGGTAGAACCTCCAAAACCCAAAATTCCTGAGGTAACCTTGGAATTTTGGATAAAGTAGAACTTCCAAAATTCCTGATGTACCATTGACATTTTGGATAAAGTAAAAACCCTAATGAGCGATCCCAAACCAGAACCTCCAAACTCAAAACTCCTGAGGTAACCTTGCATTGTTGGATGAGGTAGAACCTCCAAACCCCAAAATTCCCGAGGTAACCTTGGAGTTTTGGATGAAGAAGAAACTCCAATGACCGATCCCAAAGCAGAAACTCCAAACCCCAAAATTCCTGTATCAACCTTGGAGTTTTGGATGAAGAAGAAACTCCAATGACCAATCCCAAAGCAGAAACTTCAAAACCCCAAATTCCTGTGACAACCTTGGATTTTTGGATGAGGTGGAACCTCCAAACCCCAAAATTCCCGAGGTAACCTTGGAGTTTTGGATGAAGAAGAAACTCCAATGACCAATCCCAAAGCAGAAACTCCAAACCCCAAAATTCCTGTATCAACCTTGGATTTTTGGATGAGGTAGAACCTCCAAACCCCAAAATTCCAGTATCAACCTTGGATTTTTGGATGAGGTGGAACCTCCAAACCCCAAAATTCTTGTGGCAACCTCGGATCTCTGCGTAATGCAGAAAATCCCAGTAACTGACCCCAAAGTAGAAACCGAAACCCAAAATTCCTGAAGTAACCTTGGATTTTTGGGTGATACAGAAACCCCAATGACCAATCCCAAGGTAGAACCTCCAAAACCCAAAATTCCAGTATCAACCTTGGATTTTTGGATGAGGTGGAACCTCCAAACCCCAAAATTCTTGTGGCAACCTCGGATCTCTGCGTAATGCAGAAAATCCCAGTAACTGACCCCAAAGTAGAAACCGAAACCCAAAATTCCTGAAGTAACCTTGGATTTTTGGGTAGAAACTCCAATGACCAATCCCAAGGTAGAACCTCCAAAACCCAAACTTTGTGCCGTAACCTTGAATTTTTGGATAAAGAAGACCCTCCAAAACCCAAAATTCCTAAGATAACCTAACTCCAATGGATGATCCCAGAGTAGAAATTCCAGTGAACAATCCCGAAGTAGAAACCCCAAAATTCCTGAGGTAACCTTGGATCTTTGGGTGATGCAGAAACCCCAGTGACCAATCCCAAAGCAGAACCTCCAAAACCCAAACTTCCCACCATAACCTTGGAATTTTGGGTGATGTAGGAACTCCCATGACCAACCCTGGAGTAGAAATTCCAGTGAACAATCGCAAAGCAGAAACTCCAAAAGTAGGAACTCAAATAAATGATCCCAGAGTAGAAACTCTAAAAGTAGAAATTCCAATGGATGATCCCAAAGTAGAAACTCCAAAAGCAGAAATTCCAAGAGATGATCCCACAGTAGAACTTCTAATAGATGATCTGAAAGTAGAAAGTCAAATGAACAATCCCAAGGTAGAACCTCTAAAACCCCAAATTCCTGTGACAACCTTGGATTTTTGGATGAGGTAGAACATCCAAAACCCAAAATTCCTGATGTAACCTTGGATTTTTGGATGAGGTAGAACATCCAAAACCCAAAATTCTTGTGACAACCTCGGGTCTCTGGGTAACGCAGAAAATCCCAGGAACTGACCCCAAAGTAGAAACTCAAACCCAAAATTCCCGAAGTAACCTTGGATTTTTGGGTAGAAACTCCAATGACTGATCCCAAGGTAGAACCTCCAAAACCCAAAATTCCTGTGACAACCTTGGATTTTTGGATGAGGTAGAACCTCCAAAACCCAAAATTCTTGTGGCAACCTCGGATCTCTGGGTAACGCAGAAAACCCCAGTAACTGACCCCAAAGTAGAAACTCAAACCCAAAATTCCCACGTTAACCTTGGATTTTTGGGTGATACAGAAACCCCAATGACCAATCCAAGGTAGAACCTCCAAACCCCAGAATTCCTGATGTAACCTTGGATTTTTGGATGAGGTGGAACCTCCAAACCCAAAAATTCCTGAGATTACCTTGGAATTTTGGGTGATGTAGAAACCCCAATGACCGACCCCAAGGCAGAACCTCCAAACCCCAAAATTCCCACGTTAACCTTGGGTTTTTGGGTGATACAGAAACCCCAATGACCAATCCCAAGGTAGAACCTCCAAAACCCAGAATTCCTGATGTAACCTTGGATTTTTGGATGAGGTAGAACCTCCAAAACCCAAAATTCTTGTGGCAACCTGGGGTCTCTGGGTAACGCAGAAAACCCCAGTAACTGACCCCAAAGTAGAAACTGAAACCCAAAATTCCTGAAGTAACCTTGGATTTTTGGGTGATACAGAAACCCCAATGACCAATCCCAAGGTAGAACCTCCAAACCCCAGAATTCCTGATGTAACCTTGGATTTTTGGATGAGGTAGAACCTCCAAAACCCCAAAATTCTTGTGGCAACCTCGGATCTCTGGGTAACGCAGAAAACCCCAATAACTGACCCCAAAGTAGAACCTCGAAACCCCAAAATTCCCATGTTAACCTTGGGTTTTTGGGTGATACAGAAACCCCAATGACCAATCCCAAGGCAGAACCTCCAAAACCCAAAATTCCCACGTTAACCTTGGGTTTTTGGGTGATGCAGAAACCCCAATGACCAATCCCAAGGTAGAACATCCAAAACCCAAAATTCCCACGTTAACCTTGGGTTTTTGGGTGATACAGAAACCCCAATGACCAATCCCAAGGTAGAACCTCCAAAACCCAGAATTCCTGATGTAACCTTGGATTTTTGGATGAAGTGGAACCTCCAAACCCAAAAATTCCTGAGATTACCTTGGAGTTTTGGGTGATACAGAAACCCCAATGACCAACCCCAAGGCAGAACCTCCAAAACCCCAAAATTCCCAATGTAACCTCAGATTTTTGGATGAAGTAAAAACCCCCATGACCGATCCCAAGGTAGAACTTCCAAAACCCCAAATTCCTGTCACAACCTTGGAGTTTTGGATGAGATAGAACTTCCAAAACCCAACATTCCCAAGATAACCTTGGATTTTTGGATGAGGTGGAACCTGCAAACCCAAAAATTCCTGAGATTACTTTGGAGTTTTGGGTGATGCAGAAACCCCAATGACCAACCCCAAGGTAGAAACTCCAAACCCCAAAATTCCCACGTTAACCTTCGATTTTTGGGTGATACAGAAACCCCAATGACCAATCCCAAGGTAGAACCTCCAAACCCCAGAATTCCTGATGTAACCGTGGATTTTTGGATGAGGTAGAACCTCCAAACCCAAAAATTCCTGAGATTACCTTGGAGTTTTGGGTGATGTAGAAACCCCAATGACCAATCCCAAGGCAGAACCTCCAAAACCCCAAAATTCCTGATGTAACCTTGGATTTTTGGATGAGGTAGACCCTCCAAAACCCAAAATTCCTGAGATTACTTTGGATTTTTGGGTGATATAGAGACCCCAATGACCAATCCCAAGGTAGAACCTCCAAAACCCCCAAATTCCTGCAACAACCTTGGAATTTTGGATAAAGTAGACACCTAACTGATGATTCCAAACCAGAACCTCCAAAACCCAAAGTTCCTGATGTAACCTTGGAGTTCTGGGTGATGTAGAAACCCCAATGACCGACCCCAAGGCAGAACCTCCAAAACCCCAAAATTCCCAATGTAACCTCAGATTTTTGGATGAAGTAAAAATCCCCATGACCAATCCCAAGGTAGAACTTCCAAAACCCCAAATTCCTGTCACAACCTTGGATTTTTGGATGAGGTAGAACCTCCAAAACCCAAAATTCCTGATGTAACCTTGGATTTTTGGATGAGGTGGAACCTCCAAACCCAAAAATTCCTGAGATTACTTTGGATTTTTGGGTGATGCAGAAACCCCAATGACCAACCCCAAGGTAGAACCTCCAAACCCCAAAATTCCCACGTTAACCTTGGGGTTTTGGGTGATACAGAAACCCCAATGACCAATCCAAGGTAGAACCTCCAAAACCCCAGAATTCCTGATGTAACCTTGGATTTTTGGATGAGGTAGAACCTCCAAAACCCAAAATTCCTGAGATTACTTTGGATTTTTGGGTGATGTAGGGACCCCAATGACCAATCCCAAGGTAGAAACTCCAACCCCCAAAATTCCTGATGCAACCTTGGAATTTTGGATAAAGTAGACACCTATCTGATGATTCCAAACCAGAACCTCCAAAACCCAAAGTTCTTGATGTAACCTTGGAGTTTTGGGTGATGTAGAAACCCCAATGACCGATCCCAAATTAGAACCTCCAAACCCCAAAATTCCCAATGTAACCTCAGATTTTTGGATGAAGTAAAAACCCCCATGACCGATCCCAAGGTAGAACTTCCAAAACCCCAAATTCCTGTCACAACCTTGGAGTTTTGGATGAGATAGAACTTCCAAAACCCAAAATTCCCAAGATAACCTTGGATTTTTGGATGAGGTAGACCCTCCAAAACCCAAAATTCCTGAGATTACTTTGGATTTTTGGGTGATGTAGGGACCCCAATGACCAATCCCAAGGTAGAAACTCCAACCCCCAAAATTCCTGATGCAACCTTGAAATTTCAGGTGATGTAGAAACCCCAATGACCAATCCCAAAGTAGAAATTCCAAAACCCAAATTGCTGAGATAACCTTGGATTTTTGGATGAGGTAGACCCACCAAAACCCAAATTCCTGTGACAACCTTGGAATTTTGTATGAGGTAGAACCTCCAAAACCCCAATTTCCTGATGTAACCTCGGATTTTTGGATAAAATAGAACTTCCAAAACCCAGAATTCCCAAGATAACCTTGGATTTTTGGATAAAATAGAACTTCCAAAACCCAACATTCCCAAGATAACCTTGGATTTTTGGATAAAATAGAACCTCCAAAACCCAGAATTCCCGCGTAAACACCAGAATTCCGTCCCTTTTGCAGACAAAGAAAGGCGTGAAGAGGAAAGCAGACACCACCACCCCCACGGCCATGGACCCCATCCACGAGTCGTCGTCGCTGCCCGCCGAGCCCAAGGCCACCAAGCTGGGCCCGCGGCGCGAGAGCAGCCGGCCCGTCAAGCCTCCCAAGAAGGAGATCCCGGATTCCCAGCAGCATTCCGGGGAAAACCGCGGCTCCAAGGCCTCGGAGCAGCTCAAGTACTGCGCCGGCATCATCAAGGAGATGTTCGCCAAAAAACACGCGGCGTACGCGTGGCCGTTCTATAAACCCGTGGACGTGGAGGCGCTGGGGCTGCACGATTACTGCGACATCATCAAACACCCCATGGACCTCAGCACCATCAAGGTAATCATGGGGTTTGGGGGAATTTGGGGGAATTTTGGGGGGAATTCTGGGGGTTTGGGGGGACATCAAACACCCCATGGACCTCAGCACCATCAAGGTAGTCATGGGCTTTGGGGGGAATTTGGGGGAATTTTGGGGGTTTGGGGGTCATCAAATACCCCATGGACCTCAGCACCATCAAGGTAATCATGGGGTTTGGGGGGAGTTTGGGGGAATTTTGGGGGGAATTTTGGGGGTTTGGGGGGACATCAAACACCCCACGGACCTCAGCACCATCAAGGTAACGGCCAGGGGGAAATCTGGGGGGAATTTTGGGGGTTTGGGGGCAATTTTGGGGGTTTTGGGGTCATCAAACACCCCATGGACCTCAGCACCATCAAGGTAGTCATGGGGTTTGGGGGGAGTTTGGGGGAATTTTGGGGGTTTGGGGGGAATTCTGGGGGTTTGGGGGGACATCAAACACCCCATGGACCTCAGCACCATCAAGGTAATCATGGGGTTTGGGGGGAATTTGGGGGAATTTTGGGGAAATTTGGGGGGAATTTTGGGGGTTTGGGGGGACATCAAACACCCTCAGCACCATCAAAGTAATCACAGAGGTTGGGGGAAATTTGAGGGAATTTTGGGGGAATTTGGGAGAATTTTGGGGAAATTTGGGGGGTTTGGGGGGACATCAAACACCCCATGGACCTCAGCACCATCAAGGTAATCATGGAATTTGGGGGAATTTGGGGGGATTTTGGGGAAATTTTGGGAAATTTGGGGGAATTTTGGGGGTTTTGGGGTCATCAAACACCCCATGGACCTCAGCACCATCAAAGTAATCATGGGGTTTGGGGGAATTTGGGGGAATTTTGGGGAATTTTGGGGGTTTGGGGGACATCAAACACCCTCAGCACCATCAAAGTAATCACAGAGGTTGCGGGAAATTTGAGGGAATTTTGGGGGAATTTGGGAGAATTTTGGGGAAATTTGGGGTTTGGGGGGACATCAAACACCCCATGGACCTCAGCACCATCAAGGTAATCATGGGGTTTGGGGGGAATTTGGGGGAATTTTGGGGAAATTTTGGGGGAATTTTGGGGGTTTGCGGGGACATCAAACACCCCATGGACCTCAGCACCATCAAGGTAATCATGGGGTTTGGGGGAATTTGGGGGGATTTGGGGGAAATTTTGGGAGAATTTTGGGGAATTTTGGGGGGTTTGGGGGGACATCAAACACCCCATGGACCTCAGCACCATCAAGGTAACGATGAGGGGGAAATTTGGGGAGGAATTTGGGGTAAAAATGGGGGATTTGGGGGGGGAAATAGGTGTTGGGGGGAGTTTTGGGGGGGAAATTTTGGGGGTTTGGGGGGGAAAAGGGGAATTGGGGGGAAATTTGGCAGACTTGGGGGGAAATGGGGGTTTTAGGGGGAATAATGGTGGTTTTAGGGGGAAAATGGGGTTTGAAGGAAAAGATGGGTTTGGGGGGAAAATTGGGGGGTTGAGGGAAATTCAGAGGGGGAAAATGAGGGTTTGGGGGAAAAATTGGGTTGGGAAGGAAAATGGGGATTTGGGGTGAAATTTGGGGTAGTTGGGGGGAAGTGGGGGTTTGGGGGGGGATTTTGGGGGGAATAATGGGGGTTTGATGGGGAAAAATGGGGTTTGGGGGGAAAAATGGGGGGGAAATGGGGGTTTGGGGGAAATTTGGAGGGGAAAAATGGGGTTCGGTGGGGAAAATGAGGGTTTGGGGGGAAATAATGGGGTTTGGGGGGGAAATGGGGCGTTGGGGGAAATTTTGGGGGGTTTGGGGAAAAATTGGGGTTTGGGGCAGGAAAAATGGGGTTTGGGGAGGAAAATGGGATTTAGGGGGAATGAAATTGGATTTGGGGGGGAAATGGGGATTTTGGGGGAGATTTGGGGGGTTTGGGGGAGATTTGGGGCTTTGACAGGGGAATTTAGGGATTGGGGCAAAATTTAGGGATTTGGGGGGAAAATGGGGTTTGGGGGGAAAATTGGGGGCTTTGGATGGAGGAATGGAATTGGGGGGATGAAATGGGGTTTGGGGGGAATGAAATGGGATTTTGGGGGAGAAGATTGGGATGTTTGGGGAAAAAAATGGGATTTGGGGAAAAATTGGGAGAGTTAAGGGAAAGTAATGGGGGTTTGGGGGGGGTGGAAGTGAATTTCAGGGGAAAATATGGGATTTTGGGGGGAAAATGGGATTTCAGGGGAAAACCCAGGAATCCCAGGGATAAAAAACCCAGAGCTTCAGACAAAAACCAGAATTTCAGCATAAAAAGCGACTTCAAGGGGAAAAAATGAGATTTTGGGGGGAAAAAACCTCAGGATTTTGGGAAGAAAATCTGGGATTTTGGCACATTTCAAAGGCAGATTTGGGGTTGGGGATGTTTGGTTTCTTCATCTTGGTGTTTAGGAGGAAAATCCACCCAAAATCTTCCCAGGAGAGCTCCTGGAAACCCTAAAATGGATTTTTTAAATAGGAAATTTAAAAGTTAGGGATTTGGGGAAAAATTCCAGGATTTTGGTGCCATTTGGACCAAAGTAAGGGGATTTTTGGGCCAAAATTAGAGAATTTTTTTTTCCCCAAAATCAGGTGTTCTTTTGACCAAAATCAGTCATTTTATAGATCAAAATAAAAGTTTTTTTTGATCAAAAATAATAATTTTGTGGATCAAAATAAGGATGCTTTTGACAAAAAATATTCATTTCTATGCATCAAAGTAAGGGATTTTTGACCAAAACCAGTCATTTTAATGAACCTAAGTAATGGGGTTTTTTGACCAAAAATAGTGATTTTATGGACCAAAGTAAGGGGATTTTTTTGACTAAACCCTGACATTTTATAGATCACAATAAGAGGATTTTTTGACTAAAAATGATCATTTTTTATGGACCAAAATAAGAGGGTTTTTTGACTAAACCCAGACATTTTATAGATCAAAATAAGAGGATTTTTTGAACAGAAATGATCATTTTTATGGTCCAAAGTAAGGGGATTTTTGACCAAAAAAATTCATTTTTTTGAACCAAAATAAGAGGTTTTTATCAAAAATAGTGTAATTTTATGGACCAAAATAAGGGGTTTCGTGACCAAAACCAGTCATTTTTATAGATCAAATAAGGGGCTTTTTAATCAAAAATAGTTATTTTTATGGACCGAAATAAGAGGCGTTTTTTGACCAAAGAAATTCATTTTTATGGACCAAAATAGGGTTTTTTTTGACCAAAAAAATTAATTTTTATGAACCAAAATAAGGGGTTTTTACCAAAAATAGTGTAATTTTATGGACCAAAATAAGGGGTTTTTATCAAAAATAGTGTAATTTTATGGACCAAAATAAGGGGTTTTGTGACCAAACCAGTCATTTTTATAGATCAAATAAGGGGCTTTTTAATCAAAAATAGTTATTTTTATGGACCAAAATAAGAGGGGTTTTTTGACCAAAGAAATTCATTTTTATGGACCAAAGTAAGGGGATTTTTGACCAGAAATGATCATTTTTATGGACCAAAGTAAGGGGATTTTTGACAAAAAAATTCATTTTTATGAACCAAAATAAGGGATTTTTATCAAAAATAGTGTAATTTTATGGACCAAAATAAGGGGTTTCGTGACCAAAACAGTCATTTTTATAGATCAAATAAGGGGCTTTTTAATCAAAAATAGTTATTTTTATGGACCGAAATAAGAGGGGTTTTTTGACCAAAGAAATTCATTTTTATGGACCAAAATAGGGGTTTTTTTTGACCAAAAAATTTCATTTTTATGAACCAAAATAAGGGATTTTTATCAAAAATAGTGTAATTTTATGGACCAAAATAAGGGGTTTCGTGACCAGAACCAGTCATTTTTATAGATCAAATTAAGGGGCTTTTTAATCAAAAATAGTTATTTTTATGGACCGAAATAAGAGGGGTTTTTTGACCAAAGAAATTCATTTTTATGGACCAAAATAGGGGGTTTCTTGACCAAAAAAATTCATTTTTATGAACCAAAATAAGGGATTTTTATCAAAAATAGTGTAATTTTATGGACCAAAATAAGGGGTTTCGTGACCAAAACCAGTCATTTTTATAGATCAAATTAAGAGGCTTTTTAATCAAAAATAGTTATTTTTATGGACTGAAATAAGAGGGGTTTTTTGACCAAAGAAATTCATTTTTATGGACCAAAATAGGGGGTTTTTTTTGACCAAAAAATTTCATTTTTATGAACCAAAATAAGGGGTTTTTACCAAAAATAGTGTAATTTTATGTACCAAAATAAGGCGCTTTTTAACCAAAAATACATTTTCTTTCAGACCAAACCGAGCCAGTTTTTTCCCCCGAACCCAACCCACGGAATTCCCGCAGAATTCCCGATTTTTGGGTTGGTTTTTCCCCCTCGTTTCAGTCCAAGCTGGAGAGCCGGGAGTACCGGGACGCTCAGGAATTCGCCGCCGACGTTCGGTTGATGTTCTCCAACTGCTACAAATACAACCCCGCCGACCACGAGGTGGTGGCCATGGCCCGCAAGCTGCAGGTGAGAATTCCAAAGATTCCAGGAGAAAAAAAATTCCCAAAAAAAGTCTCGGAATAATCCCCCAAAAATGCTGATTCAGCAAAAAAAAAAAGTGAAAAGGGGAAAAAGAAAAATTGGGTTTTTTTTTTTTTGTTGTGGAAGTAAAGGAAATCAGCTCAGTTTCCTCTCTTAAGCTCAGTTTTATTTCATATTTTTTGGGTTTTTTTCAGTTCTGAGTTTTTTCTTCATTTTCCCAAAATTTTCCCTTTTTCATCCCTCAAAAAAATCTCCATTTTGGGGGGATTTTCCAGAGCATTCCAGCTTCTGGAAGAGGTTTTGAGTTCGTGATTAAAAATCCATGAATTAGCTCGTGTTTGATTCCGTGGATTTCTATTTTCCAACCATTCCCGTGTGGATTTTCCGGGATTTTTCTGGCGTTTTGTGATCGAAGTTCTTCCGAATCCGTGGAGATTAAAAATGGGTGTAAAACCAACCAGAAATGTTGGATTTTGGACACTGGAGGATCGAAAAATTTAAAGTTTTGATGTTGGTGGAGCTTTTCCAAACAGGATTGGAATTTTGGGATTGTGGAAAACAAAAATTTGGTCGTAAAACCTCAAACACCCAAGGATGATCCCAACCTTCACTGCTGACCGCTGGGTCTCAGAATCACGAAATTCCATGGAGATCCCAGAAATCCCAACCCAGGGATGATCCCAACCTTCATCGCCGATCGTCGCGTCCCAGTCGGAATCGTATTCCCGGAAGGATCACCCCGGATTCTGGAGATCCCAAAGATGATCCCAACCTTCATCCCCAACTGTTGCATCCCAGCTGGAATTTCCTGCTCCAGAAGGATCATCCTGGACTCTGGAGATCCCAACCCAAGGACGATCCCAAATTCCATCATCGATTGGTGGCTCCCAGTTGGAATTTTCAGCTCCAGGAGGAAATTCCATGGATTTCAACCCAAGGACGATGCCAAATTTCCTCCCCGGTTGTCGGATCCCGGTCGGAATCGCGTTTCCGGAAGGATCATCCCGGATTTTGGAGATCCCAACCCAAACCTGAATCCAAGGGAATAAAATCCGGGATTGATGGAAAAGTCACTTCCAGGTGATTTTGGGACATAAAGGTCAAATCCAGGCGTGGCCACTTGGATTTATGGAATTTTTCCCAAATTTTCCCCCAAATCCTGATTTTATTCCCACCCAAAGAGCGAAACGCCGATGGATGGATCAAAATTCCCAAATCCTGGGATAAAACTCCAAGAAAAAAATGGAATTTTGGAGTCCTTTCATCGCTTTTAACATCCAGCAGATCCAATTTTCCAGGTTTTGGATGAAAAGAAGGAATTGGTGCTTCCAAGGCTGAGAAATCTTGGAAAATGGAGCACAAAAATCAACGGATTTGGGGAAAATATTTGGGGGAGATCCAAGATTTTCTGAGAAAAAAATCTGGATTTGGTGGTTTGGAGTGGAATTCATCCCCAAAAAAGCCTTTTCCAGGTTTTTCTGCTTCCAACCACTTTTTTGGGAAAAATTCAGGCTCTGGATTTGGGATGAGTCCATTTCCATTAATTTTGGCGGATTTGATGGAAAATCAGACAAAAATCAGGAAAAACCTGATAAAAATAAGATTTAAAGGATAAATCCAGGAAAAAATTCAGCACCAAATCCTTGGATTTTCCCATTCCTAAGTCAGGCCTAAAAATTCCAACAAAACCTTTCAACCTCCTCCAAAAAAACCCTGAATTTATGGAAAACTCCTTAAAATTGTTAAAAAAAACATTAAAACATTCAAAGATTTCTAATTCCAGATTAATCCTGGAAAACTGTCGGGAATTGCTGCCAGATCCGGCTCAATCCTGGGTTTATTTTGTGATTATTTATTTTATTTGGGATTTTTGCTCTTGTTTTGGAGACATTTTTGGGATCTTTGTTGGGATTTTTTCCTGGTTTTTTAGGGAATTTTTTTAATTTTTCTCCTCTCCACACCTGATGCACTCCGGAATTAAATCCCAAATATTTCCGTGGGATTTTCCAATGTTGGAGCCACCAAACCTTCCCATTTCCTGGAGTTAAGCCCGGCTCAACCTCAGGTTTTGGGATGGGGACAAATCCCAAACCCACGTGAGGGTGGGCACGAGGAGAAGGCGGAAATTGCAAAAATTCGGGATAATAACCAGGAAAAATCGGGATTTTATCCCAAGGGAGGTGCAGGGAGCGACGCCGAGGACTCAGAATTCCCTCAAAACCCATTTTTTCCTCCAGATCCCAGATCCCAAATCCGCCTGGTGCCATAAAATAAAAAGGGATTTATCCCCAAAATCCCATTTTACCCCTAAAATATTGATCCCTGAAGTCCCATTTCCCCCATTTTTTAATCCCTGAAGTCCCATTTTCCACGTCTTTTCATCCCTAAAATCCCATTCCCTCCATTTTCTAACCTTGTAATGCCACTGTTTCGATTTATTCATCCATAAAATCCCATTTTTCCATAAAATCCCTTTCCCTCTATCCTTACCCATAAAATCCCATCTGCATCCTGTTTCTTTCTCCATAAAATCCAGTTTTTCCCATAAAATCACATTCCCTCCATCTTTTCATCCACAAAATCCCATTTTTTTCCCCATCAAATCCCTTCCCCTCCACGTTTTTTCTCTATAAACCCCATTTTTTTTCCATAAAACCCCTTTCCCTCCGTTTCTTCTCCATAAAATCCCACCTGCTCCATGTTTTTTTCTCCATAAAATCCCACTCCCTCCATCTTTTCATCCATAAAATCCCATTTTCTCCATAAAATCTCATTCCCACCTTTTTTCTCCATAAAATCCATTTTTTTTACATAAAATCCCTTTCCCTCCATTTTTTGTCTGTAAAATCCCATTTGCTCCACGTTTTTTTCTCTATAAAATCCATTTTCTCCATAAAATCCCTTTCCCTCCCTTTTTTCTCCATAAAATCCCTTTCCTTCCACATTTTTTCTCTATAAAATCCTATTTTTTCCATAAAATCCCTTTCCCTCCATCTTTCAATCCATGAAATCCCATTCCCTCCATCTCTACGCAATCATCCCCAGCGGCTTCACTGGGACGCAAATCTCGTTTTCCCAAAAAAAAACCCCACCAACCCCACCCAACCAAAACCTCCCCACGGCGCTCGCTCCAGAATTAAAAATAAAAAAACAGGAAAAATTAAAAAAAAAAAAAAATCAGGGAATGGGCTCAGGAAATCCCAAAGAAGAATGGACGGCGGAGGCAGGAATGAAATCGAGTTTATTTGTCCGGCAAAGGTCGGGAAAGGCGGGAAGCGCTAACCTGAGTCCGACTCGTCGCTGTCGGAGGAGCTTGACTCGCTGCTGGATTCCGACTCCGACGAGGAGAAACCCTTGAGCTTGGAGGAGCCGGCCAGGACGTCGAGCTTCTCTGCCGGGAACAAGGGGAGGCGTCACCGCGGGGGCGTGAACGGGGATCAACGACCTCAACCCAACTGGTTTGGTCTAAAGTCAACTGGGTTGTCCCAACCGGGTCATGCCAAACTCAACTGGAACATCCCAAACTCAACTGGTTGATCCTAAACTCAACTGGAACATCCCAAACTCAACCAGTTGGTTCTAAACTCCACTGGAGCATCCAAAACTCAACTGGTTGGTTCTAAACTCAACTGGTTCATCCCAAACTCAACTGGTTGATCCTAAACCCAACTGGAGCATCCCAAACTCAACTGGTTGGTCCTAAACTCAACTGGGGCATCCCAAACTCAACTGGGGCATCCCAAACTCAACTGGTTGGTTCCAAACTCAACTGGGGCATCCCAAACTCAACTGGTTGGTCCTAAACTCAACCAGGTCATTTCACCCGGGTCATGCCAAACTCAACTGGATCATCCAAAACTTGACTGGTTGATCCAAAACCCAACTGGTTCATCCTAAACTCAACTGGTTCATGCCAAACTCAGCTGGGGCATCCCAAACTAAACTGGCTGGTTCTAAACTAAACTGGCTGGTTCTAAACTCAACTGGTTGGTTCTAAACTCAACTGGTTGGTTCTAAACTCAACTAGGTGCTCTTAAACCCAACCGGTTTGGTCTAAACCAGGTCATCCCACCGGGTCATGCCAAACTCAACTGGGTCATCCAAAACTCAACTGGTTGGTTCTAAACTCAACTGGCTCATCCCAAACTCAACCAGTTCATCCTAAACTCAACAAGTTTGGCCTAAACTCAGCTGGTTGGTCCTAAACCCAACTGGTTTGTTTGCAAACTCCCATTTAAGAATTTAAAGTTGAAACTTTCAATTAAAATCTTTAATTATTACAAACAAACCAGAACCTGCAGCAGCCACCATTTTGAATCCCACCTGCCGCCACCTTGGTGAAAACGCCTCCAAAACCTCCCCCACAAATCCCAGCCCCCAGGGAATAAAACCACCAGAAAATCCAGCCCAAAATCCCCAGTTTTTGGGACCTGGAAGTACCTGGGGGTTTCCTCTTCTTGCGCAGGCAGGAGGTGACGTAACGCTCGAGCTCGCGCAGCGTCGACGGCTTCAGCGTCTCGAAGTCGATCTCGATCTCGTCGGGGTTGGAGTTTTTGAGCGACGGCTCCCGGGACTGGATGATGTGCACGACCCTGCCCAGTTTCTCGCCGGGCAGTTTGTTGATGTCCAGGCTCAGCTGCCGCTTCTCCTCGTAGGACATGGGCTTGCACTTCTCCTCCTCCTCCGACTCGTAGGCGGGCGCGGCTTTGCTGGGCTTCACCGGCGCCGGCTCCTTCTTGCTGCTCACACGACCAAAAAAACGGTGGTTTAGGCCTAAACCCAATGGAAACTCAACCTAAACAGGTCCTAACTCACAGGACCTGCAGGACTTCGCCGCCACCGGCTCCTTCTTGCTGCATGCACAACCAAAAAATGGGGTTTTAGACTTAAAATCGGCCTAAACCCGACTTAAACCCAGTCTAACCCACAGGAGCTGCAGACTTTCACTGCTAGCTCCTTCCTACTGCTCAGACAAAAAAAAAAAGGAATTTTACATCTAAACCTGACCTAAATTCAACCTAAACCCAGCCCTAACCCACAGGAGCTGGAGAGCTTTGCCAGTGGCTCCTTCTGGCTGCTCACAGGACCAAAAAATGGCATTTGAGATGTAAACTCGGCCTAAATCTGACCTAAACCCTCCCCAAACCCAGCTCTAACCCACAGGAGCTGGAGAGGTTTTGGTTTTATCCTAAAAATGAGTGGCTTTGTTGGTTGTGGCTTTGAGGTGAAGCTCAGGTGGAAGCTGAGATGGAAAACTGAGCTTAAAATGAGTGGTAATCCCAAGGTGAGCTCAAGATGGTCTCAACAGAGCCCCACCTGCTCTTGGGCAACCAAAACTGAGCTCACATTATTCAGAAACCCAAAACTGAGCTTGATTTACTCCTGGACACCCAAAACTGAGCTCAGGTTATTCAGAACACAAAACTGAGCTTGATTTACTCCTGGACATCCAAAACTGAGCTCAAGTTATTCAGAAACCCAAACCTGAGCTTAATTTGCTCCTGGACACCCAAAACTGAGCTCAGGTTATTCAGAAACCCAAAACTGAGCTTGATTTACTCCTGGACACCCAAAACTGAGCTCAGGTTATTCAGAAACCCAAAACTAACCTTAATTTAATCCTAGACACCCAAAACTGAACTCAAACTGGTCCTAACCACCCAAAACTATGCTCAAGTTATTCATAAACCCAAAACTGAGCTCAATTTGCTCCTGGACACCCAAAACTGAGCTTAATTTGCTCCTGGACACCAAAATGGAGCTCAAGCTACTCAGAAACCCAAACCTGAGCTTAATTTGCTCCTGGACACCCAAAACTGAGCTCAGGTTATTCAGAAACCCAAAACTGAGCTTGATTTACTCCTGGACACCTTAACTGAGCTCAAATTATTCAGAAACCCAAAACTGAGCTAAACTTACTCCTGGACACCTTAACTGAGCTCAGGTTATTCAGAAACCCAAACCTGAGCTTAATTTACTCCTGAACACTCAAAGCCCAGCTCAAATTATTCAGAAACCCAAAACTGAGCTCAAGTTATTCAGAAACCCAAACCTGAGCTTAATTTGCTCCTGAACCCAAAACTGAGCTCAGTTTACTCCTGGACACCCAAAGCCAAGCTCCAGCTGCCCAGCCAGGTGTCCCCACCAACCCTGGAGAAAACCAGCCCCAAACCCTGAGCCGATCTCACCGCGAGGTCCCTCGTTAACGACCCCACGTTAATTGCGTTAATTAGCGAAGGGGAACCACCCAAACTCCCCCAGGGGATTGTGGGAAAGGCCCACCTGGAGGCGCTGCTGTTGCTGTTGCTCTTCTTGGCCTTCTTGGGTGGCGGCTCCTTGGCTTTGCTCTTCTTGGCGTCCTCCAGCTCCTCCTTCTTTTTGTGCTTCTCCTTCTTCTTCTCCTTCTTGTCCTTCTCCTTCTTCTTTGGTTTGTTCTGCTGGGGCTGGGACAGCGCCGCCAGCTGCTCGTGCACGGCCTTGAGCTGCGGGGAACGGGGAATGGAGGGGTTGGGGGCTTGGAGATGTTCTCCAGGGGGGTCAGATCCCACCATGGACTGAGCCCAACCTCAGCAGTGTCCAGTCTGTCCATGGACACCTCCAAGGTCATCATATCTGACCTCTGGCTGACCCCACCTGGGCACTGTGACCTCCAATGATTCCATGGACACCTCCAGGGTCATCAAACCCAACCCATGGCTGACCCCACCTGGTCACTGTCACTTCCAATGGTTCCATGGACACCCCCAGGGTGGTCAGATCCCACCTTGGACACCCCCAGGGTGGTCAGATCCCACCTTGGACACCCCCAAGGTGGTCAGGTCCCACCCTGGACTGAGCCCAACCTTCTTGGCCAGCCCAGTGTCCAGTCTGTCCATGGACACCTCCAGGGTCATCAAACCCAACCCATTGCTGATCCCACCTGGTCACTGAGTGTCATCTCCAATGGTTCCATGGACACCTCCAGGGTTATCAAATCTGACCTCTGACTGACCCCACCTGGTCACCAAATGTCACCTCCTCATGGACACCTCCAGGGTGGTCAGATCCCACCCTGGACTGAGCCCAACCTTCTCAGCAGTGTCCAGTCTGTCCATGGACACCTCCAGGGTCATCAAACCCAACCCATTGCTGACCCCACCTGGTCACTGAGTGTCATCTCCAATGGCTCCATGGACACCTCCAGGGTTATCAAATCTGACCTCTGGCTGACTCCACCTGGTCACTGTCACCTCCAGTTCTTCCATGGACACCTCTAAGGTCATCAAACCCAACCCATGGCTGACCCCACCTGGTCATTGTCATCTCCAGTCCTTCCATGGACACCTCCAAGGTCATCAAATCTGACCTCTGACTGACCCCACCTGGTCACTGAGTGTCACCTCTTCATGGACACCCCCAGGGTGGTCAGATCCCACCCAGGACTGAGCCCAGCCTTCTCAGTCAGCCTGGTGTCCAGTCCTTCAATGGACACCTCCAAGGTCATCAAACCCAACCCATGGCTGACCCCACCTGGTCACTGTCACTTCCAATGGTTCCATGGACACCCCCAGGGTGGTCAGATCCCACCCAGGACTGAGCCCAGCCTTCTCAGTCAGCCTGGTGTCCAGTCTGTCCATGGACACCTCCAAGGTCATCAAACCCAACCCATGAGTGACCCCACCTGGTCACTGTCACTTCCAATGGTTCCATGGACACCTCCAGCGTGGTCAGATCCCACCTGGACTGAGCCCAACCTTCTCAGCAGTGTCCAGTGTGTCCATGGACACCTCCAGGGGGGTCAGAGCCCACCCTGGACTGAGCCCAACCTTCTCAGCCAGCCCAGTGTCCAGTCTGTCCATGGACACCTCCAGGGTCATCAAACCCAACCCATTGCTGATCCCACCTGGTCACTGAGTGTCATCTCCAATGGTTCCATGGACACCTCCAGGGTTATCAAATCTGACCTCTGACTGACCCCACCTGGTCACTGTCACCTCCAGTGGTTCCATGGACACCTCCAAGGTCATCAAACCCAACCCATGGCTGACCCCACCTGAGGTCACTGAGTTTTGGTTCAACAAACTCAACAATTTCGGGTCAACCCAACCTTTCCAGGTCAACAAATGCGCTGACTGTAGGCAATGAACTCAAGGATTTGGGGTCAAACAACTCAAGGATTTTGGGTCAACAAACCCGATGATTTTGGATCAGTTCAAAAATTTTATGTCAACAAACCCAACAGTTTTGGAGCAACAAACTCAAGGATCCTGAGTCAACAAACCCGACGACTTCAAGTCAACCCAACATTTTCAGGCTAATAAACGTAACAATTTGGGGTCAACAAACCCAACGATTTTGGGTCAACAAACTCAACAATTTTGGGTGAACAAATGCAACGATTTAGGGTTGACAAACCCAATGACTTCGGTCAACAAACCCAACGATTTTGATCCACAAATCCAACGATTTTGGGTCAACAAACCTAATGATTTGGATCGACAAATGCAGCAATTTCGGTAAACCCAATGATTTAGGTTGACAAACCCAATGATTTTGGGTTGACAAACTCAACGTTTAGGTCAACAAACCCAACATTTAGGTCAACGAACCCAACGACTGTGGGTCAACAGACCCAACGATTTCGGTAAACCAAATTATTTAGGTTGATAAACTCAACAATTTTGGGTCAACAAACCCAATGATTTTGGGTTGAGAAACGCAACGATTTTGATCCACAACCCAACGATTGTGGATCGACAAACCCAACGATTTTGGGTCAACAAACCCAACAATTCCGGTAAACTCAATAATTTAGGTCGACAAACCCAACGACTGTGGGTCAACAAATTCAACCATTTTGGATTGACAAACCCAACAATTTTGGTCAACAAAAAACCAATTAGGTCAACAAATCCATCAAATGCAACAATTTGGGTTGACAAACGCAAGGATTTCGATCCACAAACCTAATGATTGTGGGTCGACAAACCCAATGATTTTGGGTCAAGATTTTGGGTTGACAAACCCAATGATTTCAATCCACAAACCCAATGATTTCAATCCACAAACAATTTTAGATCAACAAACCCAACAATTTTAGATCAACAAACCCCACGGTTTCAGCTCAGCAAACCCAACCATTTCATTGCCTCTGGAGCCGACGGTCGTTGGCCAACCACCACTCCAGCCGTGACCACCAAACCCCGACTGGAAGGACCCCCGGGCCACCCCGTACCTGCTCCTGGAGCTCGGCCAAGCGCTGCGCCCGCTCCTCCTCGGAGTCGTCGGAGGAGCTGTCGCTGTCGGAGGAGCTGTCGCTGCTGCTGTCGCTGGACGAAGGTGGGGCCACCTTGGTGGGAGGTGGGACCACCACCGGGGACGAGGCGGGAATCACCGGCTCCTCCGGCTCGTCCGGCATCTTGGCAAAGCGCATCTCGAACACGTCCTGGAACGACAGGGAACGGGCGGGGAGTGACGCCGGCGGCCTTGGGGGCATCTCCGAAACCCTACGGACCTCTGGGTTCTACACGTGGACAAACACGGGGTGGGGGGTGCTGAAATCTCAGGAGCTTCTTGGAATTCTGACTCTCTCCAAAGTGGATTTAGGGGGAAAAATTTATGGGATTTTCTCAACCTGTCGTTTAAAAGCCGCAACTTTCAGGTTCTTGGCATCTTCTGGATCTTCACGGATCACATTCAGTTGATTTGATAATCTTCGAGGTTCCATCATGGATTCCCAATGGAGAGCTCAACCACCTCCAAGGTGGTTTTGGAGGAAAAATTTTATTGGATTTCCTTAATTTCCCATTTAAAAGCCGAATCTTTCACGTTCTTGAGTTGTTCTGGATTCTGGATCTTCTTGGATCATCTTTGGTTGACTCCGTGACTTTCGAGGTCTTTTCCAGCCTTAATTCCACCATGGATTTCCACTGGAGAACTCACCATCTCCAGGTGTTTTTTTGGGGAAAAATAATAGGATTTTCTCAATTTCTCATTTAAAAGCTGCATTTTGCAAGTTCTTGAGATCTTCTTGGATCATCTTTGGTTGACTCCATCATTTTCAAGGTCTTTTCCAGCCTCAATTCCACCGTGGGTTCACAGCCCACCCTCCTCTTCATCATTCCAGGGGGTTTTCACTCATTTTGAAGGATTTTCTCTCTATTTTCACGGGTTTTCACTCTTGGGTTTCATTTTGAAGGGTTTCACTCCATTTTCAAGGATTTTCCCTCCTTTTTAAAGGCGTTTTCCTCAATTTTGATGATTTCCTTTCCTTCTGAAGGATTCCATTCATTAATTTTCAAAGATTTCAACACCATTTTGAAGGATTTTCCCTATTTTTGGAAGGATTTCAACTCCATTTTGAAAGATGTTCCCTATTTTTAAAAGATTTTCCCTCATTTTTGACAAATTTCCCTGTTTTTTGAAGGGTTTTTCCTTAATTTTATACCATTTCCCCTCCAT
>JAJEOU010002423.1:0-10346 GCA_021534815.1 Acrocephalus arundinaceus
CTTAATAGGAAGCTCAGAGTTACACACCAAGGCAGCTCAGAATGTGAAAAATACGAAAGCTGAAACTTAAGGCATAACCAGGGGTCCCAGGGTCAGGGAAGAGGGTGGGTCTGGGGGCTGGGAGAGGCAGGGTGGCCGGGAAAAGGTTGTGTTGGTGCCGGATCAGGGGGTGCAGGGGGTCTCAGTGCCAGCAAAGGGGTAAAAGGGAATCTCGGTTCTCAGGGATGGGGGTTCAGGGGGGTCTCAGGGTCAGGGAAATGGGACACCCACTCTAATCCAGTATGATGCCAGGCACTCCCAGGATGATTCCAGTGGCCTCCACTGTGATCCCAGTTGCTCCCTGTCAATCCCAGTATGACTCCAGTAGCCTCCAGGATGATCCCCATGATTCCCAGTTAATCCAAGTATATCCCAGTCACACCCAGCAAGTTTCCAGTCATTCCCAGTTCCTCCGAGCATAATTTCAGCACGATTTCAGCATGATTCCAGTCACTCACAGCCACTCACAATCAATCCCAGTAGGATTCCAGTCACCCTCAATGTGATCCCAGTCTCACCCAGCAAGGACCCAGCTGCTCCCACTGGGATCCCAGTATGATCTGAGTTGCTGCCACAATAGTTCCAGTTGTTCCCAGTTCCTCCAGTATGATCCCACTTGTCCCTAGAATAGTCCGAGTCCATCTCAGCATGGTCCCTCTCACTCTCAGTTTTCCCCCAGCATGGTTCCATTCCTCCCAGTACAGTTACAGACACTCCCAGTATATCCCAGTTGCCCCAATAAGGTTCCGGTTACCTAAGAATGATCCCAGTCTTTCCCAGTTGCTCTCAGAATGATTCCAGTTACCCTTGTGGTGATCTCATTCTTCTCAGCACGGTTGCAGTGCTTTCCAAGGGTATCCTTCCAGCTGATCCCAGTTGCTCCCAATGTGTCCACATTTTCTTCCCAACATGGGCCCAGTAGCTCCCCGTAACCCCCAGTCAGGATCCATTCACACCCACTGTAATCCCAGTGGCTCCCAGGATGATCCCAGCTGCACCCAGTTATCTCCAGTTTGGTTCCAGTCACCCCAGTATGACCCCAGTCACTTCCAGATACTCCCAATATGATCCCAGTCATGCCCAGAGTGATTCCCTTTCACTCCCAGTGTGGATCCAGTTGCTCCCAGTCACTTCCAGTGTGGTTCGAGTCACGGCCAGCACCTTTCCAGTCACTCCAGTCTGGTTCCAGTAGGATCCCAGTATGACCCCTGCATGGTCTCAGCTGCTCCATTATAATCCAGCATGGTTTCAATTGCTTTCCATTTACCCCCACTGTGGTTTTCATCTCTCCCAGTGTATCCAGTTGTTGCCAGCATGTTCCCAGTAACACTCAGTTGTCCTCAGTTGCTTCCAGCCTGATCCCATTTGCTCACAGCCACTCCCAATGACCCTCAGTGCAGTCTCAGTGTCTGCCAGTATGGTCCAGTATGATCCCAGTCCCCCCAGCATGGGCCCAGCTGTTCCAACTGGTGATCCCAGTGGGGATCCCAGTTGTCCCCTGCATGGTCCCAGTTGCTCCTTGTTCCTCCCAGTGTGTTTCCAGCTGCTCCCAGTTGCCCCTAGCCTAGTCCCAGTCACTCCACAGATGATCCCAGTACTTCCCAGCATAGTCCCAGTCGTGCCCAGTTGCTCACAGTGTAGACCAGTCACTCCAACCTGCTCACAGCAGTTCCCAGCATGGTCCCACTTCTCCCCAGTGTGCCAGTTTGAACACAAAACAAACAGGAGATCCTAAGTAAGAACTGTTCCATGACCCATTTCTCATAACTCTGGGGGGATATCTTCTGTTAATGGGCCAGCTGTTCAAACCAGGTGGGGCAGTGTTCTTTATCTCTTCCACCACCCACACTCCCTCCAGGGAGATATCTTCTGTTAATGGGCCATTGAGTCTCACTGCATGACTGATCAAATTCCATCATCCCATTGTGAGATGCTCCACCCAGGGGGAGGAGCCAAGCATTCCTACCTGGATATAATCTGAGATTTCACACACCAGAAGCAGCCTGTTTCCACTGGATTCCCAGAGGAACACCAGACCCATCTACACCAGCACTGGACCTTCAGGAGAATCTACTCCCTTCTACAGGATCATTGCTTCAACAAAACCACATCTGTGACTCCAGGAGACTGCAGCCACGATTTGATTGCACTGCTACCAACACCCTGCCTAACTGGGTATCAGGTATTCTGACTCTGTCAGCGTTTCTGTTTTTTACTACTGCATTTTTAGTTTAATTTTCTTACTAAAGAACTGTTATTCCCATATCTTTGCAATGAAAGCCCGCTTCTATCAAAATTATAGGAGGGGGTTTTGTTTTCCCTTTCAAGGGATGCTCCTGCCTTCCTTAGCAGACACCTGTCTTTCCAACCCAAGACAGGAAGCTTGGCCCGGATATCTTGGGGGGTCCCTGAGTTGGGTTTTTCTTGGGGGGGAGATATTTGAAAAATGAAGAACTGCAAAGTTGAATGGAAATGCCCCTGGGGGACATTGTGGGGTCCCTGTGGCAGCTGCTGGCAGAGGCAGCCGGGTGGAGCAAAGCCCTGTGTGCCCCAGCACCCCAAAATGGGGAGCCCAGAGAGGGGCAGTGCCACAATTCATGGAACCTCAAAAGCCTGGAGAGGGTCAAGGGGACTCCTTGGACCCCCTGCACCCCAAAGCACTGAATAAGGGGAGAAGGGACCCTGGACCCAAAAATCCCCCAGCAGCCCTAAGTGGGGAGGGGAAAAGGGAGGAACTTTTCAGGTGTCAAAGGGTCCCAGCAGCCTGGGGAGGGTGGGGACTGAGTAGGCGTGGTACCCCCAATACAAGTGTGACACCTCGCAGCTGGGAGAGAGGGGAACATCCTGAACACAAAATGGGAGAGACTAGAGATAGGGAACTCCTAGGAGGCATTTTCACGGCTGAATCTTGGTGTTTGAGAGGTTTTCATGGACCCCAGATGCCAGGTGACTTCTAGAGATGGACTTAAGCAGAGGGACATTCAGACTCAATGTGCATATCGCTTGTTTTTCCTAAAACCAGGATTTCCCATTCCCAAACCTTGGCCAGATGGAGGTGGAAGCTGTGAGGAAGAGGAAGATGCCCTGGGACAGCCAGGCAGGTGAGGAGGAAGTCACTGCCCCTTTTCGCCATCTTTCCTGCTCCATCTTCCAGCCCAGCATGGCCCTCAGCTGCAGGAAAACCCTGCTGCTGATGCCGTCCTGCCAGGGATTCCCTGGGGGATCTCCTTCCCCTTCCCTCTTGCAGAGAGGAAATTCCATCCTTTCCTTGTCCTTTCTCCCCCAGACAAGGAGCTGAGGATGGAGACCAGGGAGGAAAAATCCCCAGAGCAGAACGTCATGGAAGAGGCTGTTTTGAGTGGCTCCCTGGCACAGGAATCCAATGGGAGGAAAAGCCCAGAGATCTCACAGGAGGAGGGGCTCCAAATCCATCCCAGGGTGCTCAGAGGAGGAAATACCTGCCCTGTGCCAGGAACGTGGCCGGAGATCGAGCCAGAGCTCAGACCTGGTGGCCCATGAGCAGCTTCATAACAGGGAGCAGTCCTATGAGTGCTTGGAGTGTGGGAAGAGCTTCAGCAACAACTCCAACCTCATCTGCCACCAGAGGATCCACACTGGGGAACGGCCCTACATGTGTGGGGAATGTGGGCAGGGCTTCAGCCAAAGCTCAAACCTGACTGTCCACCGGAGGACCCACACTGGGGAGAGGCCCTATGAGTGTGGGGAATGTGGGAAAGGCTTCAGCCAGAGATCCAGCTTGATCCAGCACCAGAATATCCATGCTGGGGAAAGGCCGTACAAATGTGGGGAAAGTAGGAAGGGCTTCAACCAGAGGTCCCTGCTGATCATCCACCAAATGACCCACACTGGGGAGAGGCCCTATGAGTGTCCCCAGTGTGGGAAGAGGTTTAAGACCAGCTCAGATCTCCTCAAGCACCAACGCATTCACACTGAGGAGAGGCCCTTCCGTTGCCCTGACTGCAGGAAGGGCTTCAAGCACAACTCCCACCTCATCACCCACCGGCGCATCCACACTGGGGAGAGGCCCTACGAGTGTCCCCAGTGTGGGAAGAGCTTCACCCAGAGCTCTACCTTGACCCAACACCAACGGAGTCACCAGTAAGGGAAGCCCTGCGAGTGCCCCGACTCTGGGAAGGGCTTCATGTGCATCTCCAACCTCGTCCCCCATCAGAAGATGCACACTGGGAAGAGCCCTACTGACCCACAGTTCCCTGTGATTCATTCTGGGAGGACACCTGTCCCTTTCCCTTCCCCTGGCAATGATGTGAGATGGGATTTAAAAACGTGAGCATCTGGCCACGGCCCCATCATTGTATTCGATCCCATCTCAGGTCATTACCAGGGCTAGGAAAGGGACGCTATCTCTCCCCCAAGGTGAAGGGTGTCCTTTCCAGGCAGGATGGGACGAGCCAGTTGATGTTTTTGTAGTTTTCCCTTTATATTGTTAGTTTTATCCCGTTTGTTACCAATATTGTTTCTGTTCCTATTTGTTGCTTATCTTCTTTCTGTTCCAAATAAATTTTTCTTATCCCAGCCAGAGATCTTTGTCTTTTGTACTTTCAATGGGAGGCTGGAGGGCAGTGAGCAGTGACAAGGTTTTTGTGGGAGCACAAAATTGGGGAATCCCATTCCCAAACCCCAGCCCATGGAAACCAAGCATCCCAGCTGGTGCCAGCCCTGGCTGCCCTGGAACAGCCTTGGGAGCGGGTCCCTGGCTGGGGCTGTGGGAACCTCTTCCCTCTGGTGCCCAGGGACAGGACTGGAGGGAAGGGCTGGAGCTGAGTCGGGGCTGGTTTGGGTTGGATCTGAGGAAAAGGTTTTTCCCCAGAGGCTGCTGGGGCACTGACCAGGCTCCCAGGGAAGGGTCCCAGCTCCAAGGCTCTGGGAGCTCCAGCAGTGTTTGGACAGCGCTGCCAGGCCCAGGCTGGCATTGTTGGGGTGTCCTGTGCAGGGCCAGGAGTTGGACTCGAGGATGCAGGAGACCTCCCAGGGCTTTCTGGGGATGCTAAAGAGCCTTGTGCTCAGAGGCAGTCACAGCCATTCCATGGGGACATCCCAGGGCACCTTGGGCTGCAAAGGCACCCATCTGTCACAGGCACTCACGGGGGCTCCACGGTGACATCCCAGCAGTCCCCAGGCTGCCAAAGAGCCGGGATGTCCCAGACACTCCCAGGGGTTCCTGTCATGGGCAGAGTGGGAGCTTCAGGCAAAAGCTTGATTTCTTCATTGGAAAAACTGCTGAGTCAGAACGTGGAGAAATGACACCCAACAGCCACCCTGAACCATCAATCCCCTCTAGGATACCTAGACTTTTAAAATTCCATCCAAGCTCCGAACTTTGTCAACGGTTTATAAATAAAAGATTGGAGAAGTGGAATTTAACAAAAATGAAATTTGTTCCAGATGATTAACGATGGAATACCAGATATATTTCTATAAATACAATGATGATTGATTCTGATCAGGATTTGAAAGGAAATTTTATTTACACCACAGACTAATTAAAAATAAAAAAAAGGGTTTTTTTACTCCGCAGTACAGAGCTATAACAATTATTCGAACATAGCGCTCTAGGAAGCATTTTGGAAGTAAACAGGGCCTTGTTGGAGCTGTTTGAGCCCATTCAGGCAGAGCCTCCTGCTCCAGCAGGAACTGCCTTTCCTGTGCCAGGACCAGGGCAGATCCCACTGCAGGAAAAGCCCCAGGCCAGCCCCAAGACAGTGAAGGCCCCGGGCACAAGTGCAGAGTGCCGTGCTGGCAGCTGTGCCAGGGAGAGCCTGAGGCACCAAAGGCACCTTGGCAGCAGCAGCTGCTCCCAGGCCATGGCCACAAGCCTCCCTTGGCAGCCCGGCCTGGTGGCCAGCACTGCAGAGCTGCTGCTGCTGCTTCAGGGCTCCTTTCTTCCTGGGCTCTGCCCCAGCCCACAGAGTGTGACCTCAGCCCTGAGCCTGGCACAGCCGCTGCGCCTGAGCCCTGCAAAGCCTTAAGGTCACCTGGGCCCGCCTGGCTCTGTCAGCCCCTGGGGAAGGCAGGGCCAGCAAAGGCCACAGAAGGGGCTGCCTTTGCCTGCTGCATGTGGGCTCCAGCAGAGACAAGGAGGAGTCAAGGCAGTGCATGGAGTCCAGGGAGCAGCCCCTTCTCCCCATGCAATCCTGGAATGGTTTGCATGGGAAGAGCTCTGCAGGGGTCATCTCATCCAAACCCCTGCCATGAGCAGGGACATCTTTGAGCAGCTCAGGTTGTTCAGAGCCCTGTCCCAGCTGGACTGGAATGTTTCCAGGGATGAGGCATTGACCACCTCCCTGGGAACCTGTCCTGCTGGATCACCACCTCACCATCAAAAATTTCCTTATTATCTCTCCTTATCTGAACCTCCCTTGCTTTAGTTTAAAACCATCACCCTTTGTCCTATTGTGACAGGCCCTACTAAAACCTTTGTCCACCCTTCCCTTTCCCATGAGCCGGGTTTCCATGGCAACTGCCATGCCAGGTGACCCAGGGGTGGTGTCCCAGTGAGGGCTGCCATGGAAACAGTGCCCAGCCCTGCCCCTTTCTGTCTGCCTGAGCTGGCCTTTGGCCCTGGCAGTGGCGTTTGCTGCTGGTTCCTCGGGGCCTGAGCAGCCAGCGCGGCACAGGGCAGGTGGCCATGGCACAAGCCCCCAGCAAGGGATCCCCTCTGCCTCTGGGCTCTGACACCAGCCCTGAGCAAGGCACTGCCACAGTGGGCTCAGTGCAGTGTCCATGGCCACGGCCCCTTGCAATGGTCCAGGGCAGCTTGGCATGATGATCCAGCCTCACTCCTGGCCCAGGCCAGGCCTGCAGTGCCCTTCCCCACAGCCTGGCTGCACAGAAGCACTTCCAGGGCTCTCTGCATTTCCCTTGCCCTCACTCTTGCCTCACTCACACACCTCCCAACAACCCAGCTGGAGCTTTGAGCTGCAAGGAGTTCAAAGCTTGTCTGTCCTTCAGCAGTTGGTCTAATGCTGCCTTCAGCCAATTCTGGATTTGGTTTTATTGCAGAAGTTCCTGTGTGTCTCAAACATTCCTTGCATGGTTCCGCCTTGGGGAAGGGGAACCTCCTTGGTGGCACCTTGGGCTTGGCACACACTTGAGGAGATTGTCTGAATGTTTGGAGTGTTAGATTGCTAAAAAAGGAAGAAAACTTCTCTTTTTGCTGAGTGCAGCCAGTTCTCCAAGCAAAGCAGGTCCCTGATGAGTGAAGAGTGACAGGATGGGGTTGGGGAATGTGTGGCAAGGTTGTCCACACTGGGTCAGACCTTATGGCACAGCTTCTCTTACAAGGCCAGACCTCCTGAGGAGAGTCCCTGTGTCATTATCAATCACAGAATAATGCAATTGCTCTTGTGTAATAAGAAAGTAATAAAATACATCTTGAAAATAGAAATACATACTTCCTAGGAAGTCTTTGAAATATTTCTCCACACCTCTAGGAAAAAAGATTTCTAGTGAACTGCACCAGACCAGAAGGAAATCAAGGCACAGCCATGGTTTTTCAGGACTTGCCTGATCCTAATGAGCCCCGTGGTGCATTTGGTGCTGAGCCCTGGAACCACAGGGCCTGAGAGGGGATTGCACAAACCTTGCCAGGAGTCAAAGTCAGAGAAACACCCAAAGGGTCTTGAAGTATTAAAGGGTTCCACTGAGGTCCATCCCCGACACAGGCCATTCATGGAGTCCTTGAAAGAGAGAACTGGAGGCCATGACTTCACAAAAACCTCTCAGAGACCCAAAGTCAAAAAGAACTACTTAAACTAACCCTGAGTACCTTGAAGCATGAATGACACACTGAGTGTTTTTACTCACTAAGAATCCCAAGGACGCATTAAAGCAGATAATTGGAGCCATGATTGCACAAACTTTTCCTGGAGTCAGTTTCAAAGAGAAACACCAAGTACCCTAAAAGAACTGGAGTACCTTGAAGCATTAATGAGCCCCACTGAGTGTTGTTACTGACAAAGCCTCTCAAGGGACTCATTAAAGCAGAGAATTGGAGCCAGGATTGCACAAACCTCTCAGACACTCCAAGGCAAAAGCCAAACCCAAAGTCCTTGGAAAAACCTGCAGTCCCTGGCAGCATGAAGGAGCCCCCAGGGCCATTGCTGACCAAGGCTCCTTCCCCAGGGACTCCTTCCAGCACATCCTGGAGGCCACTGGCATGGGAGGGGGATGCTGAGGGCAGCACAAGGGGCTGACAGTGCCCAGCCTTGCTGGGGCTGTGCCAGGAGGCCCCAGGGCCTCAGGACAAGGGTCTCCTCAGTGTCCTTGGTGGCACAGAGGCTGCTGTGGCCCAGGGCACCAAGACTTGGCTTCTCTTTGTCCCACCTGTCATCACTGCCTGCAGTTCTCTGCTCTGCCTGGGGCCTGGGACACTTTCTGTGTCGTGTCCCTCAGTGGGACCCATTAAAACTTCCAGAAAAACTTTGGATTTTTAATTTCACTTTGAGTTGTGGAGAAGTTTTTGATCACACCTCTGAGGGACTGAGTCTGATGTAAACAGCATAAAGCCTGAGAGGGTCATTAAAGTCCTTGTGCTGTGTCTGTGCTGATGATCTCGGCTGAGCTCCATCATCCAGAGGGAGATCCTGGTAACCAAGAAGAGCTTAAAAACACATTTCTCTGGATGAGCAGCTTTTCTGCAGCCCAGCAGGGCTGGGGCACTGCCTGCAGCCACCCCGGCACAGCACACAGGCACAGAGAGCTTCAATCACTCAGGGCTGGGAAGGTGCTGAGAAGGGACTGGGGGAGAATCACTGCCAGCCCTTGGCACAAGGAACCTCTGGCTGCAGGACAATGCAGCTGCAGCTCCTGCAGTGATCTCCTCAAGCTGCAACATCCCAATGCCTCCAGACTGTGTGAGTACATTCTCTGATGATCTCTTGTGTAGAGCAGCCAGGGGTGCCCAGGGCTGTGGTGCAGAGCAGGGTCCTGCAGCCCAGGGCGCTGTGCTGGCCCAGGGACTCTGCTGCCTGCCAGGGACAGCTCTCAGCCGGCCCGGGGAGCTGCTGCCAGCGCTGGGGGACAAGATCTGGGTGGAAGGAGACAGCTGGTAAGTGTGGGAGTGTTCTCCTTGGTGGTGAGGATGCTGCATTGTTCAGGACTGGATCCTAGCATGAGATTAAATTCTAAAATATTTCCAAGTAGATTCTACAGAGATCACAGCAAGGCAGGGGCTGCATAAAGGGGGAAATCCTGCCTTTTAATCTACTGCTCTGTTTGATTGGATGGGAAATTGCACATAGATATTCATCTCTCAGCTCAGGTTGAGAAAAAAAAAAAACAGTTTTCTCTCAGATCCTAATAAACAGGCAGTGACAGAAATCAGCAAAAGGTCCCTCCCAGGCAGCACCAGGGTTGCTTTTCCAGCCTTCTCAGAGTATCTCTGACGTTGCCATCAGAGCCTGCAGAGCCAGAGCTGCCCCTGGGCAGTGCCTGAGCTGGGAAGGCTCTGCAGGGCAGAGCTGAGCCCCCAGGGCTGGGCTGGGCTGGGCTCTGGCAGCACTGGGCAGGGCCCAGCCCTGGGCACAGGGAAGCAGCTGCAGGCAGGGACAGCTGCAGGCAGCAGAGCCCTGTGCAGGCAGTGGGGGGAAGTGCCACCAAGGTGGGCTGGGATATTGAAAGTCCTCTCCAAACTGAACTATTCCATGATTACTTTTTTTTTACAGATCCTCTCAAGCCAGGCAAATGTCCAACAGCAGCTCCATCAGCCACTTCCTCCTGCTGCCATTGGCAGACACGCGGCAGCTGCAGCTCCTGCACTTCTGCCTCTTCCTGGGCATCTCCCTGGCTGCCCTCCTGGGCAACGGCCTCATCATCAGCGCCGTAGCCTGCGGCCACCTCCTGCACAGCCCCATGTTCTTCTTCCTGCTCAACCTGGCCCTCACCGATGGGCTGCATCTGCACCACTGTCCCCAAAGCCATGCACAATTCCCTCTGGGACACCAGAACATCTCCTATGCAGGATGTGCTGCACAGTCTTTTCTTTTCTCTTCTTCATGGAGCAGAGTTTTCCCTCCTCCATGTGCTACGACCGCTACGTGTCCATCTGCAAACCCCTGCACTACGGGACCCTCCTGGGCAGCAGAGCTTGTGCCCACATGGCAGCAGCTGCCTGGGCCAGTGCCTTTCTCAATGCTCTCATGCACACGGCCAATACATTTTCCCTGCCCCTGTGCCATGGCAATGCCCTGGGCCAGTTCTTCTGTGAAATCCCACAGATCCTCAAGCTCTCCTGCTCACACTCAACTCTCAGGGAACTTGGGCTCATT
>JAJEOU010000949.1:0-14153 GCA_021534815.1 Acrocephalus arundinaceus
GGATAAACATGGAAATTTTTCAGGTGGGAAAAGACCTCCAAGATCCCTCAGCATTGCTTGATGCCACATGAAGAAAAAAATGGACGAGAAGATGAGATTTTTGGGCTGTAAAGTCAACAAATCAGCTTTCCAATGAATTTCCAATGTTGATCAAAGTCTCGATGGATGTTCCTTTCCCAACAATTTCCAGGTGCCTATGGGGGTCCAGGAGGACATGGAGACCACCAGCCAGGTAGTGTCCCAACTGATCACTGGTATGGGTCAGCAGGGCTCTGCCCAATGTGGGTCCTCCGATGGGGGATGCAGTTGGAGCAGAGCACGAAGCTCTTCCAGTGGGGCACTTGCAGGGCTTCCCTTACTGGTGCCTCTGTTGTGTTGGCCAACGTAGGGCCCTCTCCCAGTAAGTGGCCCATGTGCCGGTGGGGCCTGATGACGGTGGAGTTGTGCTTGAAGCCCTTCCTGCAGTCAGGGCAGCAGAAGGAAATTTAGGGGAGGATGTTGCAAAAGGGCTGTGGACATTGTGGCTGGAAAGCAGGGATGGAGAGTGAAGCACTAAGAAGTTTCCTCAGTGCAACTGCACTTCCATGATGAGGACAAAACTTGCCTAAGCTGAACATTCAATCTCAAACCCATCCAATTTTAGGCAGGAATGCCAGGAAAAGCACTTCACCTGCATGCATTAATGGTGCTGGAGTGCAGAGTGCACCCTGTGAACTCCCAGGGATTGAGGCTGCACTGCGGGCTGCCAGGAAACACTTGCCAGGCACGGCAGAGGTTGTACATCTGTTCAAACTCATGGCAACTGAAGAGGATTCTTTCCAAGTCTCACTCTGTCCCATTGCACAGGCACTGCTCCTGCCAGCATGTAGAGGTCAGGAACAGGGACAATGCAGGTGACAGGGACGCTGGGCAAGCAGTGAGTGCTGTGCCAGCACGGCCAGAATGGTGCAAGAGGCAGCGCCAAACAGGCTGAGGCACCCAGACCAAGCCCCTCTGTCCAGGCCATGGCCTCACCTGGTTGCAGCATCACTTGATGAGGGATGGAGTCAGGCTCCCAGGTTACCTCCAGGTATGCAGGGCAGTAGCTGGGCAGGGCAGGGAGGTGGCAGAGCTGATGTCATCCATCGAGGTGTGCCAGGTGTGTGTGGCCACGCCCACTCCCCTCAAGCCACACCCACCCTGGCCCCACCCTCCTGCCCTCAGGGCTGAGGATACCCAGGTGTGGCTGGGGCATGGGTGCCCCTCCCCTGAGCACCAGGGCCTGGGAGGGCAGAGCTGTCCAGCGTTGCCCTCATCTCCGGCACTCCGGTTTCACTTGTGGGGAAACAGAACAAAATTTGGGGCATTTTCCCACTAAAAATTGGGAATTTCCAACCCTGAAAGTGGTAGGTTTAACCTCAAAATATTTGGGACATCAAGTCTATCCATCAAAATGAATGGATTTTTTTTTTTGACATCAGGTGTACCCATTGAAATTAATGGCAAGGAACAGAAACCAGGTCTACCCATTGAACTGAATAGAGGAGAAAGGACATCAGGTCTACCCATTGAAAGCAATGAAAGAGACAGGACATCAGGTCTACCCAAAAAGGTCAATAGGGATTTGGGGACACCAGGTCTATCCCCTTTTAAAGTCAATGGGGATTTCACGGCCATTATATATATATATATATATATATATATATATCCATTAATAGGGCTTGATTGAGAAGGGTTACTGGTTAGACTGGGTGCACTGGGAAGGGCTAAGGGGAAGCTCTGGGGGAGGAAGCAGAAGCACTGGGAGGGAGGAACAGCAGAAATTTGAGCAAACTGGGAGCAGCGAGAGGGGTTACTGGGATCACTGGGAGTGGCTCGCGGGGGGCACTGGTGTTACTGGGAGCTGCAGGGTATTACTAGGAGCACTGGGAAGGGTTACTGGGGATACATTGCGGTAAACAGTGCACCAGGTCTACCCAATTAAAATCAACAGGGATTTAGGGACCCCAGGTCTACCCATTCAAGTCAATGGGATAAATGGGACACCACGTCTATCAGTCAAAGCAGAGGGGATTCACGACCACCAGTTTGGGCAGGGGCCAAAGAATTTTTGGGGGCACCCAGGTGTATCCAAGTGATTTTTTGGGAGGTCCAGGTGATTTCTGGGGGTACCCAGGTGGTTTTTTGAGGTCCCCAGGTGATTTCGGAGAGAGGATCCAGGAGATTTTGCTGGGTACCCAGGTGTACCCAGGTGATTTTTGGAAGTACCCAGGTGATTTGGGGCAGTATCCAGGTGATTTAGGGGGCCGAATCCAGGTGATTTTGGGGGATACCACTTGTATCCATGTGATTTTTTGCATTCCTAGGCGATTTTGGGGAGGAATCCAGGTAATTTAGGGGGGCACCCAGGTGATTATTTGGGCTCCCAGCAGATTTTTGAGGGTACCCCGGCAATTTTTGGGGTTCCCAAAACCCAGGTGATTTTTGGGATTCCCATATGTATCCAGGTGACTTTTGGGGATATCCACATGATTTTTGGGGGGACCCAGGTGAATTGGGGGGGGATCGAGGAGATTTTGGGGGTACCCAGATGCATCCAGGTGATTTTGAGGGTACTCAGGTGATTTTTGGTGTATACAGATGACTTTGGGGGTACCCAGGTAATTTTGGGAAGGGATACAGGTGTATCCAGGTGATTTTTTGGGGGCAACTTGGTGATTTTTGGGGTCCCAGGTGATTTTGGGGGGGAATTGAGGAGATTTTGGGGGGTACTCAGGTGATTTGGGGGTACCCAGATGTATCCAGGTGATTTTGAGGGTACTCAGGTGATTTTTGGGTTCATCCAGGTGACTTTTGGGGGTACCCAGGTGATTTGGGGGGGTATCAAGGTGATTTTGTCAGTACCCAGGTGATTTGGGGCTTCCCAAATGTCCCCACTCACCCTGACAGGCCAGGAGAAGATGACGGTAACGGTCACATACCCCTGGTCGACATGGACGCAGATGACCCTCGGCAGCAGGGGGGCTGTGGGGGGACACCCCAACATTCAGGGGGCACCCCAACATTCAGGGAGCACTGAATCATGATTTTAAGGGTTAAGATTTACCTAAGGGATAGAAATAATTTATATGGATCAGGGTGTAAGTTAGGCAAATGATAGGTTAATGATTATTAGATACTTAAGCCAGAGCTAATTGTTATATTGTTTGCCATTATGAGCTTGTTTCTAGAAGGAAGTGGAGTTAGTGAACAGTTATAAGAACAGATTGAAACCAGTAGAACAATGACCAGCACCTGGACTTTATATCAATCAATCACAAAGCAGGGGACCTTGGATTCTGCCAGAGGGTCACAGAGACCTGAGGAAGACTCTCCTGACTTGGTCTTTTGAGATCACTGACCCAATTCAAGAGAAGAATTGTGCACGTGTGAAGGACTGATAGCCTCATTTTAATACAGAGCAGGGATGGGAGGTGCTGGGGTTCTGCACATGTACTGTATGTAGGATCTTGGGAAATAAATGGAGGGCAAAAGTTTTGAATGTCAGGGTGTCCCTGCACAGCCCTCCCACTGCCAAGGTTCATCTGTGTCCATGTCGACCAGGGGGACGTGACCGTGGCTGTCATCTTCTCCCGGCCCGTCAGGGTGAGTGGGGACATTTGGGAAATCCACAAATCACCTTGATATGCCCTCAAAATCACCTGGGTACTGCCATAATTTACCTGGATGCACCCAAAAATCACCTGAGTACCCTCAAAACCTGGATGCATCTGGGTAGTCCCCAAAATTTCCTCGACCTCCCTGAAAATCACCTGGGAGGACCCCTTGGATTGCTGGGACCCCGGCGGGGGGTGCTGGGGCTGGAGGGGTGGGATGGCTGGGACAGGTTTTGGGGTCCTGGTGCCGGAAGTGGCCGCTCCCAGTGTGAGCCCAGTTGTCCCTCCCATGTGGTTCCAGATTCCTTGGCACTCCCAGTATGAGCCCAGTCATGCCCAGTATGATCCTGGTCACTTCCACTCATTCCCTATAGGACCCCTGTTGCTCCCAATATGAGCCCAGTCACTCCCAGTCATTCCCCATTATGATGCCATTTGCCCTCAGCTCAGTCCCAGTTGCTCCCAGTTGCTCCCACTTTCATACAGTTCTCCCAGTTGCTCCTAGTATAGTCCCAGTCACTCCCAGTATGATGCCAGTCTCTCCCAGCAGGGCCCCAGTCACTCACTCTTGTGCCCAGTCTCCCCCCGTGTGGTCCCAGTCACCACCTGCATGATCTCAGACACTCCCAGTATATCCCAGTTGCCCTGAAAACTCTCACAGTCATTGCCAGGAACTCCCAGTTACCCCAGCATTGTTCAGTTGCCCCCAGTTTTATCCCAGTCACTGCCAGTACATCCCAGTTGTCACCAGCATACATCCTGTAATTCCCAGTTCCTCCCAGGGCATCCCCAGTAGGCTCTCAGCATGGGTTTGGTTGCTCCCAGTAACTCCCAGTGAGGGTGCCTTGAAACCCATTATTATCACAGAATGATTCCAGTAACTCCCACTATGATCTCAGTAACTTACAGTCTAATCCCAGTCACTCCCACTATGATGCCAGTGGCCCCCAGTGTGATCCCAGTTGCTCCCTGTCAATTTCAGCATGACCCCAGCAGCCTCCAGTATGATCCTCATAGCTCCCAGTCTCCCCCAGGGTATCCCAGTCACGCCCAGAATGCTCCCAGTCATCCCCAGTTCCTCCCAGTTGCTTTCAATGAGATTCCAGTTGCTCACAGCCACTCCCACTCAATCCCAGTAGGAGTCCAGTCACCCTCAGGGTTATCCCAGCTGCTGCCAGAATAGTTCCAGTCGTTCCCAGTTCCTCCCAGTGTGGTTTCATTGTCCCCACTATAGTTACAGGCACTTCCAGTGTATCCCAGTTTCCTCTGTAAGGGTCAGGTTACCTCAGAATGATCCCAGTCTTTCCCCAGTTCCTCCCAGTCACCTCCAGCATGATCCCAGTTTCTGGCAGTTGCCCTAAGTGTGGTCCCAGTATAATCCCAGTATGATCCCAGTTGTCCCAGTTGTGGTCTCAGTCCCCTCAGCATGGTTCCACTCCCTTCCAGTCGATCCCAGTTGCTCCCAATGTGTCCACATTTTCCTCCTTACAGTAGCTCCAGTAACCCCCAGTCAGGATCTGTTCACACCCATTGTAATCCCAGTGGCTCCCAGGGTGAACCCACTAAGACCCAGTCACCCCCAGTTTGGTTCCAGTCAGCCCCAGTATGACCCCAGTCACTTCCAGATACTCCCAGTATTATTCCAGTCATGCGCTGAGTGACTCCCTGTCACTCCCAGTTTGAGCCCAGTTGCTCCCAGTCACCTCCAGCATGGTTCCAGTCACAGCCAGCACCTTTCCAGTCACTCCCGGTCTGGTTCCAGTAGGATCCCAGTATGACCCCAGCATGGACACAGCTGCTCCCATTTACCCCCACAGTGGTTTCAGTCTCTCCCAGTGTATTCCAGTTGCTCACAGCATGTTCCCAGTCACTTCCAGTTGTCCTCAGTTGCTTCCAGCCTGATTCCAGTTGCTCACAGCCACTCCCAGTCACCACAACTGCAGTCCCAATTACTGCTAGTATGATCCAGCATGATCCCCGCCTCCCACAGCATGAGTGCAGCCCCTCCCACTGTGATCCCAGTAGGATCCCAGTTGCCCCCAGGCACCTTGCAGAGCCCCAGCCATGCTGTTTGCCCCCAGCCTGCCCACGGCAAGCCTGGGGCTGCTCCCGGGGCTGTTCTGTGCTCAGCATTGGCCTGGGCAAAGTGTTCTGGAGAGAGCCTGGGCAAGGAGCCTGCAGCCCCCAGGCCCTGGCCTGAGGTGTCAGCGCTGCCCCAGCAGTGCCCATGGCCTGTCCCTGCTGCAGCCCCGGCACTGCCACCCCCAGCACTGTGCCCGGCCCCGAGAGCACTCAGGCCCTACAGCAACACCAGGGCCAGCAGGGCAGCGGGGCAGGGCCACGGCAGCAGCACTGGCAACACCAAGGGCTGCTGCTGCTGCTGCTGGGCACAGCTGCTGTGCCAGCACTGATCTGCCCCCAGCTCTGCACACAGACATTGCTGCTGCAGCTGCAGAGAAGGGAACCAAAGGGGCATCTCTGCAGAAAACTTGGCTGGGAAATCCTTAAAAACCACTAAGAGCACAGCCCCTCATTGATACAGACTGATCCCACAGGGGAGGTGGGTAGAAGAAAATAAGAAATGGAAGAAACAAGGACATTTTTTTTGTGGACAAGATTAAATATAAAAACCTACAGGAAAAAAACCCCACAATCAAACCGACAAGAAATAAGAAAGATGACTTTTATTCCAAGACATTTGTAGAAACGTGACAGCTGTTTAATGTTTCTGAACACATCCAGTCATCAGTCTCCTCACTGCAGCCTTGAGCTCCTGGTTCCTCAGGCTGTAGATGAGGGGGTTCAGGGCTGGAGGCACCACCGAGTACAGAACTGACAGGGCCAGATCAAGGGATGGGGAGGAGATGGAGGGGGGCTTCAGGTAGGAAAATGTACCAGTGCTGATGAACAGGGAAACAACGGCTAGGTGAGGGAGGCAGGTGGAAAAGGCTTTGTGCTGTCCCTGCTCTGAGGGGATCCTCAGCACAGCCCTGAAGATCTGCACATAGGAGAAAACAATGAACACAAAACAACCAAAGGCTAAAGAGACACTAACAGCCATGAGCCCAAGTTCCCTGAGGAAGATTTTGGAGCAGGAGAGCTTGAGTATCTGTGGGATTTCACAGAAGAACTGGCTCAGGGCATTTCCATGGCACAGGGGCAGGGAAAATGTATTGGCTGTGTGCATGAGAGCATTGAGAAAGCCACTGGCCCAGGCAGCTGCTGCCATGTGGGCACAAGCTCTGCTGCCCAGGAGGGTCCCGTAGTGCAGGGGTTTGCAGATGGACACGTAGCGGTCGTAGCACATCACAGTCAGGAGGGAAATCTCTGCTGTTATAAAGAAGGAAAAGAAGAGGAGCTGTGCAGCACATCCTTTGTAGGATATGGTGGTGGTGTTCCAGAGGGAATTGTGCATGGCTTTGGGGACAGTGGTGCAGATGGAGCCCAGGTCGGTGAGGGCCAGGTTGAGCAGGAAGAAGAACATGGGGCTGTGCAGGAGGTGGCCGCAGGCTACGGCGCTGATGATGAGGCCGTTGCCCAGGAGGGCAGCCAGGGAGATGCCCAGGAAGAGGCAGAAGTGCAGGAGCTGCAGCTGCCGCGTGTCTGCCAATGCCAGCAGGAGGAAGTGGCTGATGGAGCTGCTGTTGGACATTTGCTCTGGCTGGCCATGGGCACCTGTTCATGGAGAAAGGACAGGGACAAGTCAGCAGAGGCTGCTCTGAGCCAAACCTGGGCCATTCCCTGTAGACTGTCCCACTGTGACTCACCCACCCTTGTTCCTGCTCTGGGAAAACCTTCCCCCAGGTACCTGCCTGAGCTCCAGTTGTGCTGTCTGAGTGTGCCAGGAGCAGCCAGGCCTGTGTGTGGGGGCTCTCGAGGAGCCATCCCTGCCCTGCTGCCCTGGGTTTGTGGCCATGTGGCAGAGGGACAAGGCTGGATATTCAGGATTTGTCAGGGGAATCACTCCTAATGCAGACAGGCTTGTCACCATCTGCACTCTCAAGTGTAAAGGACATGGAGAGCAGGAAGAAATTTTTGCTATTATTTCCCTACCCACACATCATTCCTGCTTTTCTGAGGTCAGAAATCCCCAGAATTTCTGCTGCACTCAGAGTTTGCCCCTGAGAGATGTGAGAGACAAAGGATTCCCTTTGGCTCAGGGAAGGTGAGGGGCTGGATGGGCTTGTTCCCAACTGCCCTGGGGTTGCAGCTTTGGCTGTAATCAGAGCACAATCACACTCCCCTGTCACCCTGGGATAAACCAGACCCTGCCCAGAGCATAGGGATCCCTGAATGTCTCCCCCTCTCCAAAGGGCTCTGGGCAAGGTCTCAGCACCCCCTTCTGCCAAGGACACTCCCGGCTCCCTTGGCAAACCCAGCAGCATTTCCTCAGCTCTGGCATCTCTGCACTTCCCCCGGGCACATTCAGGGAACTCCCAGGGGCTCTGGCACAGATTTGCAGCCAGGAGGGCAGCTCAGAGCTGGGAAGGACACAGCAAGGAGATCCCCGGCTGTGCCCATGATGGGATCTCAGGGAGGGGGCTCAGCTCATTCCTCTTTGCCATGGGCTGCTTTGCCCACAGCCCCACAGGTCCCCGGGAAGCTTGGACACCCCATTGCCATGGCCACTGCTGCCTGGCAGGAATGCCAAGGGCAGTGCCTGACTCAGCTTCTGCAAAGGCCAGAGCGTCCCTGAGAGCACCAGATGACAGGGACAGGATCAGGGCAGTGCAGAAACAAGAGCAGATGTGGTGGTGCTGTGCCTGGTAGGGCAGGGCAGAAACAGGCAGCAGAGAGTCTCTGTAAATGTTGAAACATTACTTTGATGATCCTGGGTGTCACTTTCGACTCTGATTATTCTGTGATTCTGTGATTACAATTCCTCTTCTGCTTCTCTCATCCTTCTGTTGCCTATAATCAAAAGAGAAAAAAACCCCTTGATACAGCGTTAGAACAGTAAATTAAAAACCAGACTTTATCTGAAGCTTTCAGGTGTCCCAGTGGGGATGAGGCATACCCAGCACCTGATATGAACAAGTTATTAAGTTTGATTAATAAGGATTTTAAACAGAAAGAACAAATACGAGTTTCAGTTGCCTCAGTTACACACCCCTTGGTCAACCCCTTGGAAGAGATCCAAGGGCTTCTTGTGGCACTTTTTTTATGACTGCTCACATTCTAGGTAAAGAAAGAATGTTCTTTTTGTAGGTCCTCTTCCTGATAATAAGACTATATAGTATTTCAGAAATGTATTTAGGAGCTTATGGTTCTAAAATCTAAGAGAAAGTGTAGGAAAGATACTAAATTTAATTAAGGATTACAGTTATATAGGTATGTAAAAGTAGTTTAATAGAACTCATTCATTATGATAATTTTATACCTATATAAAAGTAGTTTACAGAGCTACTAGTACATGAAAAATGTTAAAAAAGGCAAAAATCTTTTTGTCATCACCCAAAATTTCCCATCCCTCTCCAAGCAGGAAATTGAAAACAGTCTCAGGAAAGCCCCTGATCTTTACAGCAATGCCAGGCTTACCTTCTTTTGGCAAGTGTCCTCTGCAGCTGTGCCCAGGCTGGTGTGGAGCTGGGAGCAGCCCTGCCCCACACAGCCCCTCTCAGCAGCAGCAGCAGCAGCAGCTGCCCTGCTCAGGGTGGCTCCTTCCCCCCACAGCTTCTCCCCAGCGCTGGCAGCAGCTCCCCGGGCCGGCTGAGAGCTGTCCCTGGCAGGCAGCAGAGTCCCTGGGCCAGCACAGCGCTCTGGGCTGCAGGACCCTGCTCTGCACCACAGCCCTGGGCACCCCTGGCTGCAGCCCCGGCTGCTCAGCCCTGCAGCAGAGCCTGGCCCCAGGGAGCTGCCTTGTGCTGGGCCTGGCCTGGGGCAGCAGGGAAACCCAGCCCTGCCCTAGGGCCACATCCCTGCCCTGCAGCAGCTCCCAGAGTGCTCCTGGAAGGTGCTCCAAGCTGGGGGATGTGGCAGCTTCAGGAGATCCCTGCAGGAGCTGCAGCTTCTCTTCCCCCAGCCAGAGAGTGACTGTTTGCAAGCCTGGGAGGATTTCTCCTCCAGTGAGCCCTGAGTGAGCTCTGCTCTGTGCTGCCAGCCCAGGCTGAGCTGAAGCCCTGTGTGCCTGTGTGCTGTGCCCAGGGTGGCTGCAGGCAGTGCCCCAGCCCTGATGGGCTGGCAGAAAAGCTGCTCATCCAGAGAAATGTGTTTTTAAGCTCTTCTTGCTTACCAGGATCTCCCTCTCGATGATGAGCTCAGCCCAGCTTAGCAGCACAGACACAGCACAAGGACTTTAATGACCCTCTCAGGGCTTTGTGCTGAGGCCCTGAACATCAGTCCCTGAGAGGGAGCTGAAGAAACCTCTCCAGAACTCCAAGGCAGAAGTCAACTCCAAAGTTTCTGGAAGTTTTAATGGGTCCCACTGAGGGACACGACACAGAAAGTGTCCCCAGGCCCCAGGCAGAGCAGAGAACTGCAGGCAGTGATGACAGGTGGGGACAAAGAGAAGACAAGGCTTGGTGCCCTGGGCCACAGCAGTCTCTGTGCCACCAAGGACACTGAGGAGACACCTTGTCCTGAGGCCCTGGGGCCTCTGGCACAGCCCCAGCCAGGCTGGGCACTGTCAGCCCCTTGTGCTGCCTCAGCATCCCCCTCCCATGCCAGTGGCCTCCAGGATGTGCTGGAAGGAGTCCCTGGGGAAGGAGCCTTGGTCAGCAATGGCCCTGGGGGGCTCCTTCATGCTGCCAGGGACTGCAGGTTTTTCCAAGGACTTTGGGTTTGGCTTTTGCCTTGGAGTCTCTGAGAGGTTTGTGCAATCCTGGCCTCCAATTCTCTGCTTTAATGATCCCTTGAGAGGCTTTGTCAGTAACAACACTCAGTGGGGCTCATTAAATTTCAAGTACTCCAGTTTTAAAAGAGTGGTTTTTTGACACTGACTCAGGTTTCTGTAATCATGGCCCAATTATTGCTTATGAGTCCCTTGAGATTTTAAGCCAGTAACAACACTCAGTAGGGCTTATTCATGCTTCAAAGTACTCAGGGTTAATTGAAGTACTTCTTTTTGCCACTGAGTCTTTGAGAAGTTTTTGTGCAATCCTGGCCTCCAATTCTCTCCTCCAAGGACTCCATGAGGAGCCTCTGTTGAGGATGGACCTTAGTGGGACCCATGAGTGCCTTGAGGCACCTTGGGTGTTTCCTTTGACTTTGACTCCTGGAAAGGTTTTTTGCAATCTCTTCTGAGGCCCTGAGGTTCCAGGGCTCAACTCCAATGCACCATGGCGCTCATTAGGTCAAGCAAGTGCTGACAACATGGCTGTGCCTTGATTTCCCTCTGGTCTGGTGCTGTTCATTAGGAAGTCTTTTTTCCTGAGTTATAGAGAAATATTTCAAAGAACTTCTAGGAAATACATTACTATTTTCAAGAGTGTATTTTCTTTTTCAGAGAGATGATTGCAGCATTCAGTGATGTATTGACCAGGCTCTCCTCAGGAGTCTGGCTGGTCAGAGAAGCTGTGCCTTGAGTCTCACCCAGTTGGGACAACCTTGCTCACATCCCCAATCCCCATCCTGTCTCTCTCACTCACCTGGGCTGCTTTGCTGAGAACTGGCTGCACTCAGCAAAACATGGAGTTTTCTTCTTTTTTAGCAATCTAAAACCCTGAATTTCAGACAAACTCCTCAAGTTGATGCCAAGCCCAAGGTGCCACCAAGGAGGTTCCCCTTCCCCAAGGCAGAACCATGCAAGGAATGTTGAGACACACAGGAAAGTCTCATAAACACAAATCCAGAGTTGGCTGAAGGCAGAATTGACCAACTGCTGAAGGACAGACAGCTTTGAACTCCTTGCAGCTCAAAGCTCCAGCTGGGTTGTTGGGAGGTTGTGAGTGAGGCAAGAATGAGACAAGGGAACTGCAGAGAGCCTGGAAGTGCTTCTGTGCAGCCAGGCTGTGGGGAAGGGCACTGCAGGCCTGGCCTGGCCAGGAGTGAGGCTGGATCATCATGCCAAGCTGCCCTGGGCCATTGCAAGGGGCTGTGGCCATGGACACTGCACTGAGCCCACTGTGGCAGGGCTGGTGTCAGTGCCCAGAGGCAGAGGGGATCCCTTGCTGGGGGCTTGTGCCATGGCCACCTGCCCTGTGCCGTGCTGGCTGCTCAGGCACCGCAGAACCAGCAGCAAACGCCACTGCCAGGGCCAAAGGCCAGCTCAGGCAGACAGAAAGGGGCAGGGCTGGGCACTGTTTCCATGGCAGCCCTCACTGGGACACCACCCCTGGGTCACCTGGCATGGCAATTGCCATGGAAACCCGGCTCCTGGGAAATGCAAGGGTGGACAAAGGTTTTAGTAGGGCCTGTCCCAATAGGACAGAGGGTGGTGGTTTTAACTACTAAAGGGAGGTTAAGATAAGGAGAGATAAGGAGGAACTTTTTGATGGTGAGGTTGGTGATCCAGCAGGACAGGTTCCAGGGAGGTGGTCAATGCCCCATCCCTGGAAACATTCCAGTCCAGCTGGGACAGGGCTCTGAACAACCTGAGCTGCTGAAAGATGTCCCTGCTCATGGCGGGGGTTTGGATGAGATGAGCACTGCAGAGCTCTTCCCATGCAAACCATTCCAGGATTGCATGGGGAGAAGGGGCTGCTCCCTGGACTCCATGCACTGCCTTGACTCCTCCTTGTCTCTGCTGGAGCCCACATGCAGCAGGCAAAGGCAGCCCCTTCTCTGGCCTTTGCTGGCCCTGCCTTCCCCAGGGGCTGACAGAGCCAGGCTGGCCCAGGTGACCTTGAGGCTTTGCAGGGCTCAGGCGCAGCGGCTGTGCCAGGCTCAGGGCTGAGGTCACACTCTGTGGGCTGGGGCAGAGCCCAGGCAGAAAGGAGCCCTGAAGCAGCAGCAGCAGCTCTGCAGTGCTGGCCACCAGGCCGGGCTGCCAAGGGAGGCTTGTGGCCATGGCCTGGGAGCAGCTGCTGCTGCCAAGGTGCCTTTGGTGCCTCAGGCTCTCCCTGGCACAGCTGCCAGCACGGCACTCTGCACTTGTGCCCGAGGCCTTCACTGTCTTGGGGCTGGCCTGGGGCTTTTCCTGCAGCGGGATCTGCCCTGGTCCTGGCACAGGAAAGGCAGTTCCTGCTGGAGCAGGAATTTTTTTATCTCCTATACTGTGATGTAAATAGTTCTCTTTTTTTACTCTGTGGTATAAATAAATCTTTCTCTCTAATCCTCATCAGAGCAATCATAATAGTATTTCTAGAAAAATATCTGGTGTTCCATCATTAATCCTGTGGGACAAATTTCATTGTGGTTCAATTCCACCTGTCCAATTCTTTACACAAAAACCTTAGACAAAGTCTGGGGCTAGGTTTGGATCCAGCATCTCCCAGTCTCCTTTCTTAGATGGAATTTTAAAAGTCTAGGCTTCATCAAGCGTATGAGGATCCATGGTGACTGCTGGGTGTCATTTCTCCACCTCATGACTCAGCAGTTGTTTCTCCAATGCAGAAATCAAGCTTTTGCCTGAAGCTCCCACTATGCCCATGACAGGAACCCCTGGGAGTGTCTGGGACATCCCGGCTCTTTGGCAGCCTGGGGACTCCTGGGATGTCACCCTGGAGCCCCCGTGAGTGCCTGTGACAGATGGGTGCCTTTGCAGCCCAAGGTGCCCTGGGATGTCCCCATGGAATGGCTGTGACTGCCTCTGAGCACAGGGCTCTTTAGCATCCCCAGAAAGCCCTGGCAGGTCTCCAGGATCCTCGAGTCCAACTCCTGGCCCTGCACAGGACACCCCAACAATGCCAGCCTGGGCCTGGCAGTGCTGTCAAAACGCTGCTGGAGCTCCCAGAGCCCTGGAGCTGGGACCCTTCCCTGGGAGCCTGTTCAGTGCCCCAGCAGCCTCTGGGGGAAAAACCTTTTCCTCAGATCCAACCCAAACCTGCCCCGAGTCAGCTCCAGCCCTTCCCTCCAGTCCTGTCCCTGGGCACCAGAGGGAAGAGGTTCCCACAGCCCCAGCCAGGGACGCGCTCCCAAGGCTGTTCCAGGGCAGCCAGGGCTGGCACCAGCTGGGATGCTCGGTTTCCATGGGCCGGGGTTTGGGAATGGGATTCCCCAATTTTTTGCTCCCACTAAAACCGTGCCACTGCTCGCTGCCCTCCACCCTCCCACTGAAAGTACAAGAGGTAAAGATTCCAGACTGGGATAAGAACAATTTAATGGGAACAGAAACAAGGAACAAACAGGAACAGAAACAATATTGATAACAAACGGGATAAAACTAACAATATAAAGGGAAAACTACAAAAACATCAACTGGCTCATCCCATCCTTCCTGGAAAGGACACCCTTCACCTTGGGGGAGAGATAGAGCTCTTTCCTAGCCCTGGTAATGACCTGAGATGGGATCAAATAAAATGATGGGGCCATGGCCAGACGCTCACGTTTTTAAATCCCATCTCACATCATTGCCAGGGGCAGGGAAAGGGACAGGTGTCCTCCCAGAATGAATCAAAGGGAAATGTGGGTCACTAGGGC
>JAJEOU010002608.1:0-12907 GCA_021534815.1 Acrocephalus arundinaceus
GATGCTTACCTTCAAGGAGATACTGCTTGAAATAACTTCTTAAGAGTAATCAATTTGAATAGGCTGTCCGCTCTAACGATGTTGTCTGGTGACGCTGGGGCAACAAGGCAAAGCTGGATTGTATTCTGGACTACTAAGAGATAAAACAGGGGTCGTGGATGTTAGTGTCTAGGCAAGAGCAGATGCCAGATACTAAGGCTAGCTAAAATGGTAGATTGGCATCAAAGGATGCTTTCAAAACAGATGATTTGAAGCAAAGGAGCGCCCCAAGGCTTGGCATACAAGAGGCAACCCAACAGGCATCTTCGTATGCCTCACAGGAAGTAAATAGAGGCACTCTTGGTTTTCGCCCCTTTGTATCCTCATGTAATACTTTTATATTTTAATGGAATGGTAGTGTTCAGAGACGTATCTGTTAATGCGATTATTACACATATAATTTTCCTAGGACATTATATATAGAACGCTTCATTATTGCTGTAATTGTGGCTTATTCATGGGGTTCGCATATTGAGTAATTTTAAGGTTTTGAAGATGCCAGAGAGTATCTTTACATCAGAGTTGCTGGTCTTGGTTTAGATCGACCATATGATGTATGGGATGATACGGTGTGTTGTTAGGAGGAAACGTAGTGATCGTTATAGGGGTATCTCGCTGGCTGGTCACGGTTTAATGTTGATTGTATAGATATGAATAGGCGATAGCATTCTGCTGAGGCGTGAAGTAGTGTGGCTGATGAGGGCATAATGGCACTATTTTGATTTTGGTGTTCGAGAATGCTGGATAATCATGTTGCTAACATATTGCACACAGGGATTTATATAGGGTTGGTGGGTGGGATCTTGGGTCACCAGACTAGATTTGGAATCCTGGGAGGTATTATATCTAATGGCATATTGGTAGAAATAGTTCTGTCTCCTAAGCCAGCATATTCCTAGCAGAAGGTGGAAAGTGATGGGCGTGTGGGGCAGGGTGTTCTGACAGAGGGACTTTATTCCGCCTACTATGTAGTTACTGAGAAATTCTGTAGGTTCAGAGAGATTACTGGTTTTATTGTTGTATTATTCAGAACTAACTATTTTAAAAATGGAATGTCTAAGCCCAGGTCTAATTAATTGAAGTGTAGTATTGAAACAGGGGCTCAGAAATGGCTGTGGTTAAGGATGGTTAGAGGGATTGGCAGTCTATAAATGATGTGGATGTTCTGCTGTACAAAGTCTAAATGACACATGGAGAAGTCTTCAAACACTATTGAAAACACTAAGGACCTAAAACCAAAAAACAACAAAGTTATAATTATATGGCTATAAAAGTTATCAACAAACACACCTTTTAGAGTGGAATATCCATATATATGGTGCTCTGAAACTACGTATTGTTCTTTACTTATTATACATGCTATGCATCGTGAACGTTTTCACAGTTACTTATTTTGGTTTTGTCTATCTATACAGAACGTACCCCTCTCTATTAGTATCAAATTGTGGTTGAGGATAGTTGGCGCATTGCGAGGTCTTAGGCACAATGAGGGCACGAATAACTATAAGTCAAACGCTATGGAGGCTGGGAGGTGGATGTCATACAACGAATAGACTGAGCATGTGCTCTATTATTTGAGCGCTATATGTAGTATGAATGTTTTCTTTCCTGGCCACGGAGGGAGAATCATAATGCTATTAGAGGGCAGGGCGTTGGTCTATCACGACATAGAAGGATGAGACAACGGTCATGGGATGTATAATAAGGAGGACTGTAGATGAGAAATTTACATGCGTCAGCAAATCTAAAGATGTTGGCAGTTGGTGTACTGTTCAATGGCAGAGGAAGCGAATTGCTTTCCAAACTTAACGAATAACATTCTAGTAGTTTGGGTAGTACTTAATAAAAGTCATGGTCTGTATTAGTTCTTCTTTTCATCGCTTCTCTTGCATTATATGCTTTTATTTTGGCCAGCTTTAATGCCTAAAATTCAGATTCAACTAGGCTTTGGGAGCTTTGGTTCTCTGGTTCATAGCTCTGAACTAAATGTGTTAGATTGAAGCAAGGAGAGGTTTGCTCGATATAGATAAGATGAGCGCTGAAGGTACGTTGACAGAGGTGATGTTAGTTAGAGATTCACAAATTGTGGCAGGATAGCAGTAGAGAGAAGCGTTTCTGACTAGGTTTGTTTCCTCTGCATGATCTAGAGGATGGCATGAATGATTAGCCGATATAGCAGGGGGAAGTCAACTTATTCTTTCTGGGTGATTATGTGACATTAATATCTCATAGATTGCAGTTTTGTTGACCTACCTAGGGGAGTGTTGTATAGGGTTTGAGTGAATGAGAAGTAGGAGCTTGCGACAGTTATTTTTTTTATTTGTTGTCGCCTATTATATAAAAATTCCTGTTCCATACAGTCAGAGGAGTTTTATTAGGCTCATCGGATGTTGTTTTCATTTCGCTGGGCCTTCCTCGAACGGGCAAAGGTCACGATCTGATAATGTTGATAATATCTAATAATTTACGTTCCTCCATAATCAATAAGAGGTCACATAGAACATGAGTTGCCATCAGTCTTGTTGGTCTGGGTTTCTTGTTTCCAAGTTCTTTTGAAAATGATCCTAGAGAGCAGAAAGCACTGATTTCTGTTTTTAAGCAACTATTCTAGGGAGGGTGTGTTTACAGAATAAGAGAGAGGGGGATGCGACTCGGCCTAAAATATTCTCATGTATCTTTAGCCGTGTTGCAATGGCACGAGGAAGGAGATTATTGTCGAGCAATGTGTTCTGTTCAGGCCAGTCCAGCATCCTCTAGTGTTCTTTGATTTGTTCTACGTAGAAACAAGCTATCATCATATGTTAGACCTCTGGGCTGTGGGTAAGTAGATGTTAATCTCCATCATGCTGTGGCAAAGACGAATTCTAGCATTTGCTACTGGTTTCTCCTTGATAACAGTCTTTGCGTAGATACAGTTCCAGTCACACTCAATTCAGTCACGCGTAGGGCTTTGAAAGACTGAGTACAGACAAAGTGTTTGTTGTGAGTATGGGCCATAGGGTGTTGTTGTTTATTAAATTTAATCGTGTTTGCAGGTTGTTGTTTTTAACTAGACTAAGTTCTTTGCTTAAGGGTGGCAGGCCCTAAACATGGTTTGGAAGTGTGTGGGAGTGTTTTCTGCTTGAGAGAACTAGTAGGGGTCCTATTCAACTGAAAATCATTAAGCATTTTTATAAACGATTAGAAAGAATATTGTAATGTCAAGTTGTTAGGATCGGGAAACAGTATGGTTGGAGCGAGGCTAGGTGTTCAGCCATGGACAGGACACTTCTAACTACAGTAGGTCAAAGGTTTGCTAGCCACATGGTGACGGTCATTAGGCATGGACGCTAGGCACTAGCGATCTCCTGGGTTACGTATCCAGGTTTCATTGGTAGCGTTGTCGTGTCGCGACCGCGTACAGGTTACAGACTTTTTCCGTAGATCTCGCCAGGGTTCTAAGGGAAGGTGAAAACACGACACAGGGTAGAAGAAATGAAGGCAGGAATGCTACGATAAACAACTAGACTGGATTTGGTGGTGGAGGGTGAGGGTTGAGATGGCCGAGATGTGTAGGTGAGGGTGGCATCAGCAGAGTCGCCTGGCAACGGCTTCTTTCCTCAAGTCCCATGCGGACTGTTAAAATGCGTGCGCCATGGGTCTCGCTCGGTCTCTTGAGGCATAGCCTAAGGTCCTGTATTGGTAATATACCCAGGGTATGGAATGGAGGCTGTGCCTGGTTCGTGTATTGGCTGGGTGCGCCTTTATGACCTCGAGCACTGTAAGCCAGGGCCTTTAGGCCTTCTTAACACTCCGGGTTGTTCTAGGAGCTTGATAACAATTTTATCTGAGATGGTTTTGGTATTTTAGAAATATAGTCGATCATAGTGCGCGTGTCCATCAGGACTCATGGGTTTCATCTGTGGGGGGAAAAGGTAATAAATTGTGGATTTTTCATAGATGTCACACACAAAAAACACTTATAGTTGCAACTCCATTGGGTTTCCCTAAGCTGCTTCCAACCGAATTGGTAGGTTAGAATGTATTAGGGTAAATCAACCCTGAAATAATTTGGGCATCCTGTTATCCCCCTTTGAATGGGCAAATATGGAAATTTAAAATTAAAACAAAAAAACCGTGTTGGTGCGTATTTTTGCTCAACACTTCATAAATATCTTTGGGCAGAATGGAGCTTCAGTTGTTCTAGAGCAGGTTGATGGAATTGATGGACTGGGATCTATATAGCTGATTCCTGCGTTCACCGACGGATTTTAAATGAATTGGCAAGGAGAAAAAGCGTGGAACACCAATTGACTAGAGATAATTGTCTCTGTGGCACTGAATTTCGCTCAGAAGCATTGGGACATAAATTGGCTCATGTGGTAAGCCGGCTCAAGGCTGATGGTTTTTTCTTATGATAAATAAGTTGTACAAAATAAGAGGTGGGCCGCGGATGGAGGACATTAGACGAGAGGCTGGTGAATCGTTTGTTGGCTGAGTAGGATTTTAAATTCTTCGGTTGTGCCTTATGCAAAGATTTTTGTGCAAACTACGGGGGGTTGTTTAGAGTAAGATCCTGGGATAGTTTCTAAGGCATCAGGCAGTTAACTTAAACTAACTAGTAGATTAGGACTTTGTATGAAGGTTGTGAAATGTGTGGGCAAAAACAGGCGACGGGATAAGACAATCTACTATGATATTGGTATTATAAAAAACGTTTTCTTAAGTGCTTATAAACAACAATGAGAAAAAAGCTCTATTGGAGACAGTAAAAGGAGGCTTCAACTTTGGGTCTTTGGACTAACTATTAAGGATACCCATTGACGGTTGCTTATAAGTGGAACAGGTGAGCCTAAAGTTTCCACAAATACCATATTGGACATTTTTAAAAGGCTTTTTTGTGCATTATTGTAGTTGGTGGTAAGCTTCTATGTTTGTATAAGAGGCTTAAAATATTGTATATTAGCCGATGATGAGGAATTTAAAAGAAGACACTACTTGCTTCATTTTGAGGGGTGGGAAAGTTGAAATTATATATGTAAATAGCTAATATTGTTATAGATAATTAACCCTTCTCTGTCTTGATAAAAGGTAAAAGGGGGTGATATTAAGCTTAGTGCTGCTTTTAAAAAGGGTTTTGGAATCAGTTTAGAATTATTTTAATATATATTAATTAGGAATTGAAAGGAATCTTGTATGATCACCATAACTGGAAATATAGAAGAAGGAAGTGAGCTTTTCTTATCTTCCAGGCCGAACGTCTTAATTATTGATGACCGGGTTGAGTATTAGGAAGTGGACTCAATATTACTGGAATGAGTGACAGAACCCCAACCAAATCTCGCGCGAAAGCGCATGCAGGAACATCAATTACCATTTTAATTTCCGACTATGAAGTATTGATCTATAGGTTCACTGAGAAGAAGAGAAAGCTGAAGTATCTCTTTACCATAATGGATCACTGGAGTGTTTGGTTCCTTTCGGCTTGGGAACGATAGGGGAAGGCTGGAGTCGGATAATTTCCATGATATTTAACATCTCTGTATGTAAACAGGAAATTCGACTCTACGCCTCTCTAAATTAGCATGTGGATGATCAACAACATGGGGTATAGAAACCTTGAATTTTCTAACGCAAAATAAAACTAGGAGACTTAAAAAAAATAAAACCCTGCTGAGCAAATGCTTTATGAAAGTTCTCATAATACAGCACAGAAATCAGCAGTCCTGTGGCGTTTGGAGGGAGACCCCCACGGCGTTATTTAAATTACAGCACTTGGGTTTTTGCTCAACACATTTTTAACCATTTTTTGGTTATTAAAGACAATTAATTAATTGGATTTGCGTTAAGGGCGTTGTATATATTGCCGGGAGGTCAAAGGCTCTTTTATTTCTTCACATGGTTAGACTGGGTCACTCGTCTACTGTGGAAGTACTCTGTTCGCGCAAGGGGTACTTGTCTTTCTTTAGTTGACCGGGAGAGGAGTTTGGAATAGCACTTTGGGACAGGGGGGTATGGATTGACTGGTGGAACCAACTCGTGTTTTAAGCCTGAGGGGTTGATAAAGCACTGGGAGGGGTTTACCTGGGGAGTGCTAGAGGGGACAAACTGAGGGTTTAAAGTGGGGAACTGGGGAGGTGATAATGGGGCATGGGTTACTGGAGGGCTCCAGGGGAATTGGGGCTGGGAGGCCTGGGGAAGGGTTACTTGGGGTAAATGGGGGTAAACAGGCACCAGGTATTACCCATCAGTATGGGATAAATGGGACATCGCGTCTCCCCAGTCCAAGATGGGTCTCATGACACCAGTTTGGGCCAGGGGGGCCCGATTTTTGGGGGGAACCCGGTGGTACTAGGTTGGATTTTTGGGGATCACCGTTGAATTCCTTGGGGGTACTAGGGTGTGCCCAATGTGGATTTTTTGGGAAAGGCCAGGTGGTTTTTTGGGGGTACCCCAGGTAAGTTTTTTGGGGGTACCCAGGAAAATTTTTTAAGGTAGGAATCCAGGTGATTTTTTTTTTGGAAGAGTATCCCAGGTGATTTTTGGGGTCCCCAGGAGAATTTTTGGGAGGGGGACCAGGCCATTTGGGGGTACCCAGGTATTTTTGGGATTCCCCAAAATCAGTGGACTTTCCTGTGGGTATCCGGGTGACTTTTTTGGGGAGACCCACCAGGTTTGATTGGGGAGTACCAGGTGTATCCAGGTAATTTGGGGCGGACCTAGGTGACGTGGGGTGTACTAAGGTTGTATCCAGTGTTTTTGGGGGGGTACAAGAATGAATTTTGGGTATACCGGTAATTTTTTAGGGATTCCCATGGTGGTCCCACTCCAGCCTAAAGGCTTGGGAGAAGATGGACGGACACCATCGGTGGTTCTCATCTGGTGGCGTGACCGATGACCCCTTGGCAAGCTGGGGGGGATTGTGCAGAGGACCACCTCGACTTTCAAGGGGGCACCTCTGACATTTTGGGGGCATAAATAAATGATTTTAAGGAGAGAAGATTTTAGCCAAGGGTTAGAGGCAATTTATGATGGATCAGAGTGTAAAGTTAGATAAATTGATAGTTAAATGATTTTAGATGCTAAAGCTAGGAAGGGCTTAATTGTTGGATTGTTTGCCAATTATAAACTTGGTTTCCAAAGAAGTGGAGGTTAAGTGACCCGTTTAGGAAGAACAGATTGAAAGCAAGTGGGAAATGATCAAGAACTTCGGGACTTTAAATCAATCATCCAAAGCAGGGACTTGAATCATGGCCAGAGGGCAGAGAGACTGATGAAGACTCTCTGACTTAATACCTTTGAGAACCACTTTGGACCAATTTCGAGACCAACTGAACCATTCCAAGAGAAGATTGGGCCATAGTTGAAGGATAATAGCCTTCAATTTTAATACAGACAGGGGAATTTGGGAGGGTGCTGGGGTTGTGCACTTTGTATTGTCCGTAAGATTTTTGGAATAAACGAGAGGGCAAAGACCTTGTGCGGGTGCTCATGCCTTTTGCTTGGTGAATAAAATGGCCATTTCTATCTTTTTTGTTAGAGCGGTCATTGTCGTGAAATACAAGTTTTTTTAACGAATTCATTCTCGGCTAGCCCAGCCAGGAGGAGCTCTGGGCTCGGCTTGTGGAAGCTGACCTCAGGTGGAAGACCCCCTTTGTGGGTGGTCCTGGGGTTATCCTTGAAGGAGGGCTTCCTGGCCTGAACTGTTCAATCCAAGCAAGCAGACAAGGACACTTACTGCTAAAACCCTGTTAAAAGAATTGAAATAGTTTAACAGTACGTAAGGCATAAAATGGTCAGAAGGCTGTTTGGGTAACCATGGGAACGGTCCCACGCAGGAACTTTGCTTCTGCAGTGTTCTTTGCAAAGCCTGAATGGCCAGTGGTGTCTGCTAGTTGGTATTTGGGTTTGTTGAAAGTTGGTTAATTTGGTTTTTGAAAGAAGTTCTTGAGAGCTGAGATGGTGCAGTTTTGAAAGTAGATTTTGGGATAGAAAAAGGACAGGACCAGTCTGGCAAGGAAGAGTAGAGCCTTCGATAAGGGCTTAGATGTGATTTTAGGTACGGAGACTGTGCTTGTAGATGCTGATTGCTAGAATTAAAAAAAGATAGTTTGGGTCTGAGAATTCTGTCTGGTCAGACGAAATAGAGGGAATTCCTCTCCTTTAGTGGTTTCAGCTCGACTCATTTGGACTCGAGAGTTTTGAATTCAGTGAACTGGTGGATAGACAGGAAATGAGAGAATATATTTGGATAGTTTCTATCAGATGTCGGCTGGAGGACTAGTGGCGTTGGATTTGGAGCAGGAGGCTGTGGAGAATTTAGAAAATCAAGAAGGAATTAATGGAATAGCTTGTATTTGTGGGAATTTTCCTGCAGATTTTGGTGCATTTAAAGGTTTGCATTGTGCTGAGCCGTTAAAACTGAAGATCACAGTCAGAGACATTCTAACTAGTTACAGTTAGAAAGTGGAATGTTTATTAACACCAGCTGGTGGCACAGGAGCCGTCTCTGAAAGGTGTGACTGCCCTGTACAAGGTTCTTTGCCCTCTATTTATTTCCCAAGATCTTACATACAATACATGTGCATAACCCGAGCACCTCCCATCCCTGCTCTATATTAAATGAGGCTATCAGTCCTTCACATGTGTGCAATTCTTCTCTTGAATTGGATCAGTGATCTCAAAGGATGAAGTCAGGAGAGTCTTCATCAGGTCTCTGTGACCCTCTGGCACAACCCAATGTCCCCTGCTTTGTGATTGATTGATATACAGTCCAAGTGCTGGTCATTGCTCTTACTGGTTTCAGTCTGTTCTTATACAGTTCACTTACTCCATTTCCTTCTAAAATCAAAACTAAAATGAGCTCATAATGGCAAACAATACATCAATTAGTTCTTTCTTAAAAAAACTGATAATCATTAACCTATAATTTGCTTATCTAACTTGCATCCTGATCAATATGAATTGCTTCTATCCCTTAGCCAAAATCTTAACTCTTTAAAATTACGATTCACTAGTTCCTTCCAATCACTCCCAGTATGATCTCAGTTGCCTCCAGCTACATCAACCCCCTCAGTCCCAGTATGATGCCATTTGCTCCCAGCGTGCTCCAGTTGCTCCCAGTCACCCCCAGTATGGGGGATGATGTGCAGGGTATGTTCCCAGTCACTCTCAGGTACTCCCAGTGTTAGTCCAGTCACTCCCAGTATGATCCAAAGATGAGCCCAGTGTGGTCCCAGTCACTGCCAGTATGAACCAGTTGCATCCCACATGGTTCCAGTTGCTCCCTTTCACCCTCGCTTTTGTTCCAGTCACTCAATGTCTACCCCAGTGTACCCCAGTTCCCTCCAGCATGATCCCATTTGCTCACAACCACTCCCAGTCACACTCACTGCCAGTATGATCCCAGTCACCTCCAGCATGACCCCAGTTCATCCCAGTATAAGCCCAGTTGCTTCCAGTCACCCCCAGCATGCACCCAGTCACTCCCAGTTCCTCCCAGTTGCTCCTGGCATGATCCCAGTTGCTCCCAGCTGCTCCTGGTCAGCCTCAGCATGATCCCAGTCATTCCCAGTATATCCCAATTTCCTCCAACATGGCCCAGTTGCCCCTGCAGGCTCCTGACTCCCAGTATGAATCCACTATGATCCCAGTCTCCCTCAGAGTGATCGCAGTCTCCCCTGGAGTGATCCCAGTTACTCCCAGTATGATCCCAGTGTGATGTCAGTGCAAACCCAGTGCAATCCCAGTCACTGTATGATCCCAGTACAAACCAGTCAGTCCCAGTGATGCCATTTCTAGGGCACACACACACCCCCCCATTCTAACTGGTCCTGGCTCCATCCCCGCTTCATCTACGAGCTGTGAGATGTTTGAAGAATGGAGGAGGAGGAGGAGGAAGGAGGAAGGAGGGAGGAAGAGGCAGAGTTGCAGCAGGGGGAAGAAGAGGAGAGGAAGAACCAGGCAGCTCCAGTGCTCCCTGAACTCGTAGCCCCCTGGGACCATCACCTCCAATCCCACAGGTGCCTGGGGAGGGGGACCTTACCCCAAATACCCCAGGGCGGGGAGTCCCTGTCTTTGGGGTTTTTCTGGGGGGGATGTTTGGAGCTTGCAGGGCTCCAAAGCCGAGCCTCAGATGCCCCTTGGGGGCACATTGGGGGGTCCCCAGGAGGTGTTTTTGGGGAGTCCTGGTGGCAGCAGAGCCCAGGCGGGGAGCGAGTGGATGCAGGTGGGGGTTGGGCTTTGTTGGCCAGGCCCTCCAAGCTCTGCCAGGGCCACGTGGGGACTGCGAGGGACCGGCGGGGGTAGGGGGACACAGGGTTTGGGCAGCCCCAGGAAAGCCGCGGCTTCCCTGAGCAGGACTCTTGGGATTCCCTGTACCCGGCCTGATGTGATGGGGCTGGAGGCATGGGATGGCTGGGAAAGGGGTTCGGGGGTCTCAGTGCCAGAAGTGGCTGCTCCCAGTATCAGCCCAGTTGCTCCCCGTGTGTGGTTCCAGTTTCCTTGGCAGTCCCACTATGAGCCCAGTCACTGCCAGTCATTTCCCATTATGATGCAGTTTGCCCCTAGCATGGTCCCAGTTCTCTCACTTGCTCCCACTTTCTCCCACATTCATCCAGTCTGTTCCAAGTTGCCCCTAGCACAGCCTCAGTAACTCCCAGTACAATCCCAGAATGAGTCCAGTATGATGCCAGTCTCTCCCAGCAGGGCCCCAGTGACTCACACTTGTGCCCAGTTGCCCCCAGCATGGTCCCAGTTCCTCGCAGCACATTCCCAGTGGCTCCCATTGTGGTCCCAGTCACCACCTGCATGGTCTCAGGTACTCCCAGTATATCCCAGTTGCCCTGAACATTCTCGTAGTCATTGCCAGGAACTCCCAGTTACCCCAGCATGGTTCAGTTGCCCCCAGTTTTATCCCAGTCACTGCCAGTAACCCAGTTGTAACTAGCATGCATCCTGTCATTCCCAATTGCTCCCAGTGTATCCCAGTAGTCTCTCAGCATGGCCTGGTAGCTCCCAGTAACCCCGTAGTCAGGGTACATTAACATCATATAATCCCAGTCTGCTGCCAGTCACTCTCAGTTATGATTAAAGTAGCCCCCAGTGTGATCCCAGTGCTCCCTGTCAATTCTAGCATGCCCCAGTAGCCTCCAGTATGATCATCATGGCTCAGTCTCTCCCAGTATATGCCAGTCACTCCCAGCATGCTCCCAGTCACTCCCAGTTCCTCCCAGTTGCTTTCAGTGTGATTCCAGTTGTTTACAACCACTCCCAGTCAATCCCAGTAGAAGTCCAGTCACCCTCAGTGTGACACCAGTCTCAACAAGCATGAACCCAGCTGCTCCCACTGTGACGCCACTATGATCCCCGTTGCTGCCATAATAGTTCCAATTGTTCCCAGTTCCTTCCAGTATGATCCCACTTGTCCCTAGAATAGTCCCAGTTGCTCTCAGCATGGTCACATGCACTCCCAGTTTTCCCCAGCACGGTCCCAGCTGTTCCCAATGTGGTTCCAGTCTCCCCAGTATGGTTAGAGACACAGCCAGTATATCCCAGTATATCCCAGTAAAGTTCTGGTTACCTCAGAATGATCCCAGTCTTTCCCAATTCCTCCCAGTTGCCTCCAGCATGATTCCACTTTCTGGCAGTTGCATTAAGTGTGGTCTCAGTTGCTCCCAGTATGATTCCAGTTTCCACACTTGTGGTCTCAGTCCCCTCAGCATGGTCCCAGTCCCTTCCAGTTGATTCCAGTTGTGCCCAATGTGTCCACATTTTCCTCCCAACAGTAGCTCCCAGTAAGCCCCAGTCAGGATCTGTTCACACACATTGTAATCCCAGTGGCTCCCAGGATGAACCCAGGAGGACCCAGTCACCCCCAGTTTGGTTCCAGTCACTCCCAGCATGACCCCAGTAACTCCCAGATACTCCCAGTATTATTCCAGTCATGCCCTGAGTGACTGCCTGTAACTCCCAGTTTGAGCCCAGTTGCTCCCAGTCACCTCAAGCATGGTTCCAGTCCCAGCCAGCCCCTTTCCAGTCATTCCCAGTTTGGTTCCAGTAGGATCCCAGTATGACCCCAGAATGGACACAGCTGCTCCCATTTACCCCCACTGTGGTTTCAGTCTCTCCCAGTGTATCCCAGTTGCTCCCAGCATGTTCCCAGTCACTTTCAGTTGTCCTCAGTTGCTTCCAGCCTGATTCCAGTTGCTCACAGCCACTCCCAGTCACCCACAGTGCAGTCCCAGTTGCTGCCAGTATGATCCAGTATGATCCCAGTCTCCCATAGTATGGGCCCAACCTCTCCCATTGTGCTCCCAGTAGGATCCCAGTTGCCCCCAGGCACCTTGCAGAGATCCAGCCATGCTGTTTGCCCCCAGCCTGCCCACGGCCAGCCTGGGGCTGCTCCCGGGGCTTTTCTGTGCTCAGCATTGGCCTGGGCAAAGTGTTCTGGAGAGAGCCTTGGCAAGGAGCCTGCAGCCCCCAGGCCCTGGCCTGAGGCGTCAGCGCTTCCCCAGCAGTGCCCATGGCCTGTCCCTGCTGCAGCCCCGGCACTGCCACCCCCAGCACTGTGCCCGGCCCCGAGAGCACTCAGGCCCTACAGCAACACCAGGGCCAGCAGGGCAGCGGGGCAGGGCCACGGCAGCAGCACTGGCAACACCAAGGGCTGCTGCTGCTGCTGCTGGGCACAGCTGCTGTGCCAGCACTGATCTGCCCCCAGCTCTGCACACAGACATTGCTGCTGCAGCTGTAGAGAAGGGAACCAAAGGGGGATCTCTGCAGAAACCTTGGCTGGGAGATCCTTGATTTCCTTTGAAGCCACACAGATTTCAGCTTGTCTGACGGAGTCTGTGGCCACAGGGGACGTGGAGAGACAGGATTTAATAAGTAA
>JAJEOU010001515.1:0-27625 GCA_021534815.1 Acrocephalus arundinaceus
CATGTCCAGCCTGCTGTCCATCACTGCCTGCAGGTCCCTTTCTGCCTGGCCACCGTCCAGCCACTCTATCCCTAGTCTGTAGCACTGCATGTGTTGTTGTGGCCATAGTGCAGGACCCGGCACCTGGACTTGTTAAACCTCATGTAAGGAGTAAAGAGCTTGACTCAGCCAATATATCAAGAAGCAATAAATTTGTTATTTCGTTAATAAAAATGGTGATGCATGAGCAAAGCAGTGCTTTGTGCAGTGGGGGTTTCCTCTCTAACTACACTCCGACTGCTAATTTTTTCTAGTATTTATTGAGCATCTTTATAAGCATTTCTCAGCAGGTTATTTTGGGGTTTTTTTTTTTTTTTTTGTGGTTTACTCTTAGTTTCTATTTGTGAAGTCCTATTTCTATACCCCATTGTTATCAGTTCCTGTTGGTGATATTGAATTTCTATACCTCAGAGTTGTAAATTAGTTAAGTGAGGTCCACCTTCCTTTTCCAGGATCTGAAATCAGAGATTGTGATGTCTAGCTTCCCTTTCCGGGATTGTCCAATTTTCCTTTGCAGGATCATCAATATTTACCTTGGGATAAGCTCACTTCCTTCTTTTATTTGGGTGATTACAACGCTTCTATATATATATTCTGAAGCTATAGTTCAAACCCTTAATTACAAGCAGCTTAAAACTTAAATTTTTTTTTTCAAAGCAAATATAATACTTCCACATTATCCTATCCTACATGTTAAAGGCTATAAAACTCTATAAATTGAAAAAACTTAAACATTTATTTTTAAAAATTTAAAGCACACATTATTCACTTAGAGGCAAGCAAATATTTGTCCAAAGCCTTGTTGCATGCTTTTCCGTTTGTTCATTAAACTCATTTTTATAACTGTCCTATGGTCTCTTTCCACACATTTCACAACCACAACTACACAGGCCACCTTTTTCTACCTGACACGAAAACAACGCCACATTTCACACTCACATTGTTGGATTTGGCCCCTGGATCCAGCCTTTCCAGAGCCCTGTGCAGAGCCCTCCTGTCCTCCAGCAATAAACACTCCCAGCAAACTTGGTATCACCACACTTCCATGAGGCCCTAGAATTTCACGATGGTCTCATGATTCCAAGAGGCTCCCAGTGTCACAATGTCCCTTTGCTTTCATGTAACACTTGGTGTCACAGAGTCCTTGGATCCTTGGGCCCTGCAGTGTCACAATGGATCCTTGGTTCACGAGGTCTGGCAGTGCAGCAATGGTCTCCTTGCTTCCACAGGGTCACAATGGCCTCTTGGTCACAAGGGGCACCACAAAGGTGTCAAACTGTTTCCTTCATTCCAGGAGTCCCTGAGGAGCAACCCTGGCCCCTTGGTTCCATCGGCCCTGCAGTGTCACAATGGCCCCAGCATGACACCAGGTCCAATGCTCTGTCCCAAGGCTCTGCAGGGTTCCACAAGGCCTGCAGTGTCACGGGGCCTCTTGGTTCCATCAGGCCTCAGAGGGCCACCATGAATTCCTTGGTGCTGCAGTGTCACAGTGGAGCCCTGGTCACACAAGATCCTGCAGTGTCACCAGGGACCCTTGGTTCCATGGGGCACTCCAGGGTCAAAATTGTTCCCTCAGTTCCAGAGTCCTTGCAATGGAACAATGGCCCCTGGATTCCATTGGGCCCAGGGTCTCCCAAGGCTCTCCTTGGTTCTGCAGTGGCACAATGGCCCTTGGTTTCACAAGGCCCCACAGGGTCACCGTGGCCTCTGTGGTTCCACCAGGCCCAGAGTGTCACCATGGACTCTTGCTTCCATTCAGCCCACAGTGTCACAAAGGCCCCTTGGCTCTATGGTGCATGTCATACCAGTGTCACTCTGGTCCTCTGAGTGCCACCAGGCCTGCAGTGTCACAATGGCCCCTTGCTTCCCCAGGGCCCTGCCAGTGTCACCATCATCAGAGAATCCACCAGGCTGGAAAAGACCTTGGAGAGCATCAAGTGCAACCTGGGACCCACAACACCTTGTCACCCAGACCATGGCACTGAGTGCCACATCCAGTCTTTCCTTTAACAATTCCAGGGACAGTGACTCACCCACCTCCCTGGGCAGTCCATTGCAATGCCCAACCATCCTTTCTGTGATGAATATTTCCTAATGTCTAGCCTAAACATTCCTGGTGCAGCTTAGGCTGTGTCGTCATGTCCTGTCACTGTTTCTTGGGAAAATAGCCCAACCCTCACCTGGCTGCACCCTCCTGTCTGGGAGTTGTAGAGAGTGATGAGGTCTCCCTCTGAGCCTCCTCTTCTCCAGGATAAAACACCACAGCTCCCTCAGCCACTCCTCACAGGACTTGTGCTTCAGACCCCTCACCAGCCTTGTGTGGACACACCCAGCCCCTCCATGTCCTTCCTAAATTGGGGGGTCCAGAAGTGGACACAGCACTCGAGGGGCTGCCCAACCAGTGCCGAGCACAGGGGAAGAATCACTGCCCTGCTCCTGCTGGCCAAACCGTTCCTCATCCATTGGAGTGCCAGGGGTTGGATGAGGGAAATGGTGAGGAAGAAGTGGGGACAAAGTCTGATTGATTGTCAGCCATGGAGGATCTTGATTTACATATCAATTCAGACTGCATTACAAGGTGCTAGCTGAGAATATAAATTGGACATTGCTGATATCAATCTATAAACAGGAAATGGAAATTTAACAGGACAGAACTTTTTAGTCTGCATTGCTTTCAATATAGTATAATCACTTGAAAGACACTTCTGAAATCTGTCTAATTCACCACAGAAAAATTAAAAACTTAAAATATTCCCAGGGGCTTGTCTTATTTGGGTGTTTTGAACAAATGTTTATGAGCTTTTCTCCCTGAATTCCTGAACTGAAGAGCTCAAAAAAGAGGAGGCTTCGGAATAGTGCATTTCATCACCAACCCCAAAGTGGCTTAGGACTGATCCTGATCAGAGCAAGAATGAACAGAAATGGGCACAGCTATCTGGCTGCCCCAGCTTTGGCATGGGCCCTGGGCCTGGAGAAGGAAAAGCTCTGCAGGGCCCCAAGGCCGCGGCTGTTGTGCTGGCCTGGGCAGATGGGATGGCAGCAGGGGCTGCAGAGCTCTCAGCACCTCAGCCAGAGGGGAGCAGGGCACACAGGGAGCCTCCTTTTCCCTTGGCCCAGCCCCTTCCCATGGCTGGGGCTGAGTCCTGTCTGAGCTGCAGCTGCTGCTGTGCCCTTGCCAGGGGCTGAGGCCGTGGGGCCCCTGCCCAGAGCAGCCTGGCCTGAGCAGAGCTGTGGGGCCAGAGGCGGCTGGGCTGTGCTGGGGAGAGACCCTTGGTGCTGCCCAGAGCTCAGGGCAGCTGGCAGAGCTTGGAGGGAGCTGGGCTGGGCTCAGAGAGCCTGGCAGAGAAACCAGCAGTGTCCATGTCAGCCTGGGTGAGCGTGCAGGGGCAGGACTCAGCCCAGGCCTTGTGGGGCAGGGCCAGCGCCTGGGGAAGGCATTGAAAACAGGCAAGGGGCCCAGAGAGGAGGCTGCTCTGTGCCCTTGGTGGCACGGCCAGAGCAGGGAGGGGGCTCAGGACATTTGTCAGTGCCAGCCTCTGTCCCCAGCCCTTGCCAGCTCTGGCTGCTCAGCCCAGGTTTGTGGGGCACTTTGGCTGTGGCCAGCTCCATCCTCCTGTGGGGCTCAGGCCTGTTGCCAGAAATGTCCAGAGCCCAAAGAGCCTCCATGGCTGTGCTGGAGACCAAGGCTGGAGGAGGGAAAGGCAGGGCTGCTGTGGGATGGGCAGGGGATTGAATTCCAGCACACACCTCAGTTCTCTGATGATCCCGGCACCATGCTGGTCCCTGTTTCAGACTGGAGCAGAGCAGATGTTGATGGTACAGGAGGCCTGTGGGGCTGTCAAAGACCTGCAGCTTGCAAGGTGCTCTGCTCTCCCTCAGCTCCTCTCTGAGAGATGCCAATCCCAGCTGGGCACCTCAGGGCTCATGTGGCTCTGCCTGTTCATGGGCACACAGCTGATGTCTGCCTGGAAAGGGGCACAGGTTTTATTTCTGTTTGTTTCATTATATTCAAGGAAATATTTATGATCTGGTTCACTTAAGTACTTTTAAGAAGTTGCAGATTTTTCCCACCAGGAGCAGGAATTTCCTGGATCTACTTAATTCTTCTATTGATGGCAGGAGAAGAAATCCTCATCCTCCCTTCTACCTTTGCCACAAACATCAGTCTAATATTTCATGACCCTCTTTCTTCAAGTGTTTACAGCTCTCATGTTTAAATGTCCATGTCTAAGGACATCTCTTCATGTAGAGCAGCTGGATCTATGTCCTCCCTGTTGCTTCCTGATTTCCTCCTGCATCTGTTCTCTGGTCATTCCAATGTGTCTGTCTTGATTGTCTTCATGCTTTGCGCTTCAGGGAGTGCCCCAATCTTTCAGAAGTTTAAATAAAACCTTAGTCAGCATTTTAGTTGTATTTTTATCTTTTATATCACCTCCTCTCATGCCTTGATGAAAAACTCTTCTTATATGGCAATCCCTTGTGGAGGGTGGCTATGTCAGATGTTGGTGGGATATCACAAGGAGCTGATGGAAGTTTTCTGATGTTCATAAATGTTATCATGTTCACATTTTTTATGTTGGCTGAATCATTAACATCTGATATGATCATGGACAAAGACCCTCTAACTAGTTAAAAGTCAGAAAGTGGTATTTTTATTAACACCAGAGGGTGGCACAGGAGTCATCTCCAAAAGGCGTGACTGCTCTGTACAAGGTTCTTTGCCTTCTATTTATTTCACAAGATCTTACATAAAGTACATGTGCATAACCCCAGCAACTCCCATCCCCACTCTATATTAAAATGAGGCTATTAGTCCTTCATGTGTGTGCAATTCTTCTCTTGAATTGGGTCAGTGGTCTCAAAGGATGAAGTCAGGAGAGTCTTCCTCAGGTCTCTGTGACCCTCTGGCACGATCCAAGGTCCCCTGCTTTGTGATTGATTGATATAAAGTCCAGGTGCTGGTCATTGTTCTACTGGTTTCAATCTGTTCTTATAATGCTTTAGTTACTCCACTTCTATAAACAAGCTCATAATGGCAAACAATACAACAATTAGCTCTAGCTTAAGCATCTAATAATAAACCTATTGTTTGTTTATCTAACTTACACCCTGATCCATATAAATTGCTTCTAACCCTTAGCTAAAATCTCAACTCTTTAAAATCATGATTCAGTGCCCCCCAAATGTTGGGGTGCCTCCTGAATGTTGGAGTGTCCCCCCACAGCCCCCCCGCCACTGAGGGTCATCTGCGTCCACATCGACCGGGAGAACACGACGGTGGCTGTCATCTTCTCCCGGCCCATCAGGGTGAGTTGGGACACCTGGGAACCCCCAAAATCACCTGGTACCCCCAAAATCACCTGAGTACCCAAAAAAAATCACCTGGATACCCCCCCAAATCTCTTGGATCCCCTCCAAAAATCACCTTGTTACCCCCAAAAGTCTTCTGGATACACCCAAAAGTCACCTGAGTACCCTCAAAATAACCTGGATACATCTAGGTACTCCCAAAAATCACCTGTGTACCCCCAAAAATCTCCTTGAATCCCCCCAAATCATTGGGTACTCCAAAATTACTTTGTTTCCCCCAAACAATCATCTGGATCTCCCCTCAAATCGCCTGGATACACCTGGGTACCTTCCAAAGTCTCCTGGATCCCCCCCAGAAATCACCTTGGTATCCCCAAAACTCACCTGTGTACCCCCACAAAAAATCTGGATACTCCTAAAAGTCACCTGGATCCCCCTCAAAAATCACCTGGGTACCCCCCAAAAACCACCTGGATACATCTGAGTACCCCCCCCAAATCTCTTGGGTATCCCCCAAAAATCATGTGGGTACTCCCAAAAATAACCCCGATCTTCCTCCAAAATCACCTGGGTACATCCAAAATCACTTGGATATACCTGAGTACCCCCAAAATTGCCTGGGTACTCTCAAAAATCTCCTGGGAACCCCAAAAATCACCTGAGTATTCCCCCCAAACCACCTGAGTACCCCACCAAAATTACCTGGGTATGCCCCTGAAGTCACCTGGATACACTTGGGAGTCCCAAAAATAACCTGACTACCCTAAAAATCACCTGGGTACCCTGAAAAATCATGTGGGTACCCCCCCCCCCGTCACCTGGATCCCCCCAAATTGCCTGGGAATGCCAAAAATCACCTGGATACACGTGGGTATCCCCAAAATCACCTGGATCCCCTCAAAAATCGCCTGGGTACCCAAAAAACCACCTAGGTACCCCAAAAATCACCTAGATACTTCCAAAATAACCTGGGTACACCTGGGTATCCTCAAGAATGACTTGGGTACTCCCAAAAAGTCACCTGGATACACCTGGGTACCCATCAAAATCTTCTGGATGCCACCAAATCACCTGGGTACCCTCAAAAAATCACCTGGGTACCCCCAGAAATCACCTTGATCCCCCAAAAAATCACCTGGATACACCTGGGTACTCCAAAAAATTCTTGGGCCCTTGCCCAAACTGGTAGGCCTGAATCCCCACTGCTTTGACTGGGTAGATGCGGTGTCCCATTTATCCCATTGACTTGAATGGGTAGACCTGGTGTCCATAGATCTCCGTTGACATTATTGGGGTAGACCTGGTGTCCTGTTTAACTCCATTTATCCTCAGTAACCCTTCCCAGTGTTTCCAGTAATGCCCTGGATCTCCCAGTAACCCCAATGCCTCCCCTTAGCCACTGCCAGTGCTCCCAGTAACCCCTCCCACTGCTTGCCATTTGCTCATTTTCCCCCGTTTCTTCCTCCCAGTGCTTCCAACTCCTCCCCAGTGCTTCCAGTTCCTCCCCAGAGCTTCCCCTTAGCCCTTCCCGGTGCTCCCAGTCTAACCAGTAACCCTTTCCAATCAAGCCCTTCTAATGGTTAGATCCGGCCGTAAAATCCCCATCGACTTGAAAAGGGGTAGACCTGGTGTCCCTAAACCCCCATTGACATTATTGGGGTAGACCTGGTGTCCTTTCCTAACCATTGCTTTCAATGTGTAGACCTGATGTCCTTTCTTCTCTGTTCAGTTCAACGCATAGATTTGATTTCCTTTCCCTGCCTGTCATTTCATTGGGCAGACCTGATGTCAAAAAAACCTCCATGCGTGTCAATGGATAGACTTGATATCCCAAACATTTATGAGTTAAACCTACCCATTTCAGGGTTGGAAATTCCCAATTTGGGGTGGGAAAATGCCCCAAATTTTGTTCTTTTTCCCCACAGGTGAACCCGGAGTGCCCAGAGCTGAGGGCAACGCTGGACAGCTCCACCCTGGCTGTTACTGTTAGGTCAGATGTGACACACACACACACGTGATCAGGATCCAAAATGGAAGAAGTTTTTATTCTGTGTGTTTTCTAGCTTATATACTCTTTAAAAAGTGTGATCTTAAGTCATTGACTACATTACAATAACTTATATTCATTGGTGCAAAGCAATTAGCGTTAATATAATTGGCAAAAGTTTTAGAGAAAGTTAATAAGGCACATATACATGTTTTACTTATGCACATAGTCTAATTTTAAAAAAATTCATGTATCTTTTTGAATCAGTTCCCATGCTGTGGTGGTTTTGACCAGCAAGAGAGTTTTCAGGAAGTTCAGGAAAGAACCAATTGAAAGTAGTTAATCTCTGTGGACATAAAAGGTTTAAATATCATTCTAACATCTGCGAGCTGCAGAGAGAGAGAGAAAGACCTTGGGCAGATTTAACCCTTTCCTGGCAACATCAAGCTTTCAGAACTCCAACCCTTTCCCAGAGGGAGAGAAGAAGATCAGAGTGATTTAAAATGTAGAGAGACAGCATCATACAGTCAGCAAAAGAACTGATAAAGGTTATCTGGAACAAAGGATTGAGGAAGTGGACATTTTTGACTGGACTTCTCTAGATGTAAACCACAGAGAAATGGACTATTCCTTGTAATATATTGATGCTGTTTTGGGGTAATGCTGTTCTAGCTGAAGGTAATAGACCGATGTAATTGAGATTTCATTGAGAATGTTGTAGAGTAAGTTCCCCAGCTCCTGAGATAAAAAAGAGATCTCAGCTGTCTGAGACGCAGATTTGGCTCTTTAGCTCTAGTAAAAGGAGGTCTCTTGAGAGAGAGACAATTTTAAAGATGGAAGAAGAGGATCTTTGTGAAATACTAAAAAAAGGTATTCTTAAACAAATACCCCAAATATGCTGAGAGGCCCATGAGTAGCCAAGAGAAAGGCTGCTCATGGGTGAGATGGCACAATCTGCAAAATTCCAGGCGGTTGCAGGTTTGTGACATTGGGAGCCACCAGACTGTTTTTTTCTTGTGGCGAATGTCTTCATGGACTCCAGAGAGACTCCTCTCCCAAGGTGATGAAAGATAGTGTTTAAATGGTTGAAACTGACTGGAAATCATAGTTTTGTCTCTCTGTGTTGGTTATGGGAAAGTGAACAGTTTGTGGGAGAAAGGGAAGTGTTTTGAACTTTCAATTTCTTTTTCTCCCCTTTATTCTTTAGAATGTGTAGATAAACTCTCTGTGTAACTTTTAATGTTAAGGCCTGTATGATTTTTTGCTTTCTCCGAGTCCAACTATCACGGGACACCAGGTCTACTCAATGAAAGTCAATGGGGATTTAGGGACACCAGGGCTGTCCAATAGGGCTTGATCGGGAAGGGTTACTGGTTAAACTGGGAGCACTGGGAAAGGCTAAGGGGAAGCACTGGGGGAGGAACTGGACTGGTGGGGAACTGGAAGCACTGGGAGGGAGGAAAGGGAAACTGGGCAAACTGGGAGCACTGGGTGGGGTTACTTGGAGGACTGGGTGGGCAAACTAGTCAAGCTATTCCTGGGAGCACTGGAGGTGGCTAAGGGGAGGAACTGGGGTTACTGGGAGCACTGGGAGTGGCTGGAGGGGCACTGGAGTTACTGGGAGCCCTAGGGCATTATTTGGAACACTGGGAAGGGTTACTGGGGGTAAATGGGGGTAAGTAGGACACCAGGCCTGCCCATTCAAGTCAATAGGGATTTAGGGACACCTGGTTTACGCAGTCAAAGCATTGGGTTTCACAACCACCAGTTTGGTGGGGCCCGAAGATTTTTGGGGTTACCTATGTGTATCCAGATGACTTTTGAGGGGCTCCCAGGTAACATTTGAGGATACTAAGGTAATTTGGGGGAGTACCGAGGTGTATCCAGGTGATTTTTTGGGGGGTTCCAAGAGTTATCCAGGTGGTTTTGGGGGTACCAGGGTGATTTTTGGGCATACCCAGGTGATTTTTTGTGGTTCCCAGGGGTCCGCACTCACCCTGATGGGCTGGGAGAAGACGACAGCCACCGTCGCGTCCTCCCGGTCAACATGGATGCAGATGACCCTCAGTGGCAGGGGGCCTGTTGGGGGACACCCCAACATTCAGGGGGCATCCCAACATTGAGGGGGCACCCCAAAACTCCAGGGGAGGGCCCCAGGGGTGGGAGGGAGCTCTGAGTTACCTCTGGAGAGGATGTAGTGCAGATACATCCAGGCGCTTTGGTTTGTGGGGTCGATGAAGACGGCGTTCTGCAGCAGCTCCAGCTCTGGGGAGGTGCAAAGGGGGCACCCTAAAATCTCAAGGGGGCAGCCAGGGGACACCCCGAGATCTGAATGGAGACACCCAGGTATGTGGGTGATCATGTATATCCATTGTAACCAATGGGGATTTTTAGGGACACCAGGTCTACCCTTTTAAATCAATGGGGATTTGGGGTTAATCAATCTACCCATTGAACCCAAATGGGGATTTTTAGGGATAACAGGTCTACCCATTGAAACCAATGGGGATTTAGGGACATGGTGTCTATCCATTAAAATCAAGAGGGATTTTTTTGGAAACCATATCTATTAAGGGCAATGGAGATTTGGGGAAACCAGGTCTACCTACTCAAAGCAATAGAGATTTAGGAGCCCCAGATTTACCTTCTTAAAGTCAAAGGGAATTTTGGGACACCAGGTCAAGCCACTAATGTGGGGAATTTAGAAAATTGGGTCCCAGCATTAATGGGAATTTAGGTACATCAGGTCTACCCATTGAAATAATGGAATTTTTTGGTCCACCAGGTCTACCCTTTAAGGACAACAGAGATTTAAGGACACTAGGTCTACTTATTGAAACGAAAGGGAATTTAAGGATACCAGGTCTATCCATTAAAAACAATAGGGATTTTAGGAACGTTAGGTCTACCCATTAGGAAAAATGGGGATTTGGGGTCATCAGGTCTACCCTTTGAAACCAATGTTCTCAGTGGAACACTGGGTCTACCCCTTCATGTGGGGAGTTTAGGAAATCAGGTCCAGCCATTGATGTGAATGGGAAATTTAGGACATCAGGTCTACCTCCATTGAAGTCAATTGTGGGGATTTAGGACACCAGGTGTACCCATTGAAATGGATGGGGATTTCAGGAAAACAGGTCTGCCCATCAATGGAAATGGTGATCTGGGGACACCAGGTCTACCCAGTAAAAACTGTAAGGACATCAGGTCTGCCATTGAAGTCAATGGGGATTTAGGGACACCAGGTCTATTCATTAAGGTCAATGGGGATTTAGGCCAGCAGGTCTAACCATTGAAGGCAATGGGAATTTTTGGAACACCAGGTCTACCCATCCAATGCAACAGAGGTTACCTTCAAACAAGGGGCTGGAGAATTTTTGTAATAGGATTCCCCCAAAATTCTGGGAATTTTTCCAGGGCAATCCCTCACGTTCCTTGAGCCTTTTGGGGGGCAGCATCCCAGCCTCGCCCTTTCTGCAGTTCCTGGTGGGGCCAGGCTGAGAAGTTGGAGAAGTTGCAGCTCAGCAGGGCCCTGGCTAAGGCCAGCTTGGCCTCGGGGTCCTGCCCAGCCACCAGTGCCTGCCGGTGGTCCCAGGCACAGACTGGGAAGGCACCAGTACAAACCAGTAAGCATTGGCAGCTGCCCTCAAGCCCCTGGGGCCTGAGGTGGCAGCTCCCAGTATAAACCAGTAAGGGTTAATGCATTTAAACCCATTCCCAGTATGGGATTTAGGGGCACCAGAGCTACCCTTTTGAAGTCAATGGGGATTTAGGGACTTCAGGTCTACCCATTAAAGCCAATGGGGATTTTGGGACATCAGGTCTACCCATGAAAGGTGGGTCTAAGGGCTCCCAGTATGATCTTGGGGCTTCCACATTTATCAGGTTTATACTTGGAGAGCACCAGTAGAAACCAGTAAGCACTGGGAGCCACCCCTGATCCCCTGAGCCCTGTGGGGGCAGTTCCCAGTATAAACCAGTAAGGCCAGCACAACCTGAAGTGACTCTCAGTAGGTCCCAATCCCCATCCTAGTATAATCCAGTACATCCCAATATAATCCAGTACATCTCAATATAACCCAGTACCTCACAGTATATCCCAGTATAAACCAATGCCCCCAGCATGCCATCCCTGTACAAATGAGTATTAACCAGTTAAAACCAGTGTAACCCTGTATCACCCAGTAACTCCTAGCACCCCAACCCAGTACAAACTAGTATATCCCAGTACAACCCAGTATAAACCAATGCCCCCAACACCCCATCCCAGTATAAACCAGTATAACCCACAGTCGGCCACCAGGTCCTCCCTGCAAGAAGGGGGAACTCACTCATATGCTCCTCCCTCTCCCAGTATGAACCAGTATAACCCAATATAATGCAGTAATGCCCAGCACCCCATCCCAGTACAAACCAGTAAAACCCAGTGAAACCCAGTAACCCCTCCGTGTTAAATCACGTGAAGGATGCTGCCAAAAGGCCATTTCAGATCATGCCCACTAAAGATCCTAGGCAGAGTTCTAGCTCAATTAAACAATCCCCTTCTGAGCCTTTCCTAGATTTTATAAATGGACTTCATGCAGTGGTGGAAAACCAGAGAGAGCACCAGGAGTTGCAACAGAAGATGATCCTGGAAGTGGCACAAAGCAATGCCAGTGATGGCTGCAAGAGGATCATCTCCGGGCTTCTGGTTGCTCCACCTCCAACCCTGGACCTCCTCACTGAGACCTGCACCAAGTGAGCCATAAGGGACCCAGATGAACAGCGGAAAGGGTCTGGGCTCAGAGGGCGGATTGCAGCACCAGCCACCATTCCAGCTGGACCACCAGTGGCTGGGAGGGTCAAATGTTTCCAGTGTGGGCGGGAGGGACATGTGATGTGCTTTTGTCCCTTTAAGAATAAAACATCACAGACACTGGTGGGAGCAGTGGGGGAGGGAGAGAAAGGAAACATTCCAGTTCCAAAAAACTAGGGAAGGAGTGTGAGCTTCTCCCACGTGATGAGAAAATCAGGAGAGGTAGCCACGTTTTTGGGGTTGTGGGGCAACCCAATTCTGGGAAGGTGTGGGACCCTAAGGAACCCTCAGGGTTGGGAACAACAAAGAGGATATGGAAGCCATTTAGGCTGGAGTTAACAACAGGTTTGCCTTTCAACACACCCGACTGGCAAGTGGTCACCATTGACCCCGGACATGTGACCAACCTACAGCAGTCTGATAGTAAGTGCCTTGTTATCAGGGATTCTAAGCACACTCCCTCTGAGATCGAGATTAGTCCAGGACTTTTGCCATCAGATCCAGAGGAATGAGCTCTCTTGGCCCGTTGTGTCCATCCTCCCCTCTTCCTACCAAAGGGCCGAGTCATTGCCCAGGCCATACCATGGCCCAAACTGCCCTAGGATGGTCTGGACCTTTTGGTCTATTGGACAGAAATGATGGGAGAGAACAAGCCCATAATTTGGTGTGGGCTCAAGAGGGAGAGGGATTTCATCCAGCTCCAGAGAATGATGGACACAGGATCAGATATGACAGTCATACCACCACCACACAAGTGGCCATCACATTGGGAGTTCCAACCCGTGGCTGGTAAGGTTACAGGTATAGGGGGCACACAATTGGCAAAACAATCCAAGACCACTGTGCAAATTGAGGGACCAGACGGGCAGTTTGCTTCTTTGTTCTAGATTCCAAATTTACCTTGTGCAGAAGAGATGCCATATCCCAGTGGGGAGTTATACTAGAAATCCCAAAAAACCCAAAAGATTTTTAATTGCCTCCACTGAGGAACGCCCCTTCCAAAAACTAAATTGGCTGACGGATACCCCAATTTGGGAAGATCAGTGGCTGCTGAAAAAACAGAGACAGAAACATACAACTCGTGGAGGAGCAATTGGCTAAAGGTGAGATTGTGGAAACTAACAGTCCCTGAAATTCTCTGATGTTTGTGAGCAAAAAGCCAGGGAAGGACAGGTGGCGCCTCCTCCATGATTTGTGAAAAATTAATGAGGTCATTGAGGGCATGGGGTCTCTTCAGCCAGGTATGCCATCCCCTTCAATTCTCCACCAAAACTGGAATTTGGCTGTCATTGATAAAAAAGATTGTTTGTTCCAGATTCCCCTAGATCCAGCCAATGCCCCCCAGTTTGCATTCTCTGTGCCTTTCATCAGCAGGGAGGCACCCATGAAGCATTACCACTGGAGAGTTTTGCTGCAAGGGTTACAGAACTCACCAAGTATTTGCCAGTGGCACGTGGCCAAAATACTGTCCCCGGTGTGTGCCAAGGCTGGAGAGGCCATCATCCTTCATTATATGGATGATGTGCTTGTGTGTGCCCCCAGTGACAATGAACTTACACAAATTCTGGATGAGACTATCACTGCTTTGGCCACTGTGGGATTTGAGTTGCAGCAGGAAAAAATGCAGAGACTGCCACCTTGGAAATACCCAGGGCTTGAGATTGCCAACTGGACCAGAACACCCCAGAAGTTGGTAATCAGTGAGAGACCTGAGAGTTTGAAGGATCTCCAGCAACTGTGGGGATCTTTGAATTGGGTCTGGCCCTGGCTTGGGCTTCCTACAGAGGACCCAGCCCCTCTCTTCAATTTGTTAAAGGGGGGAGAGGAGCTGGATTCTCCAAGGGCTCTGACTCAGGAGGCTCGGCAGGCATTGGAGATGGTTCAATTGGCAATGTCCAGCCAGCAGGCCCATCGCTGCCAGCCAGAACTTCCATTTAATGTCATCATTTTGGGAAAGCTGCCACACTTGCATGGGCTGATTTTTCAGTGGGACAAGGACCAGAAGGATCCCCTCTTGATCACAGAGTGGGTGTTCCTAGGTCATCAGCTGTCCAAAAGTATCACTAAAACATTGGATTTGATGGCTCAGCTGATGAGCAAAGCAAGGGTCAGGATGGGACTGCTGGCAGGGTGTGAGTTTGCATGCATTCATGTACCAATCCAATTGTCAGCTGGAAGGTTAACAAAGGAGGCTTTGGAGCAGTTGGTCTGTGAAAGGAGATGTTGCAGTTTGCTCTGGATAGTTACCTGGGGAAAATTTCAATCCATTACCGGGGCCACAAATTGTTTAATTCGAAATTTAGTTTGATTCCAAAAGAGAAGCAGCCGCAAACCTCTCAACGCCTTGACAATTTTTACTGATGCATCTGGCGGATGCATCACACAGGAGGAGGTTGCACAAGTCAATGGTGACTTGGAAGGACCCTCAGACTCAGCAGTGGGAGGCTGATATCGAGGTAGTCAAAGGTTCACCTCAGGTGGCTGAGTTGGCCGCAGTCATCAGGGCTTTTGAGAAGTTTTCAGAATCCATTATTTTAATTACTGATTTGGCATATGTAGCAGGGATAGTGTCCAGAGCAGAGAATGCAGTTCTCAAAGAAGTCTCAAATCCGGCCATTTTCAAGCTGCTCTCAAAGCTGACACACCCAGTCTCCCACAGAGAGCATCCTTACTGCGTTATGCATGTGAGATCACACACTCACCTTCTTGGTGTCATTGCGGAGGGTAACTAAAGCCAGGGGTCCGTGGGAGACTGGATGGAGCAATGCACAATACGACCAATGTGGTTAATGCATGCATTCTCCCTTTTTTGTCACAAGATTGTTGGTTAAATACAGTGGCATATAGTTTATACTAACAGGTGCTTTCAAATTGGCACTTGAAAAGAAAGGAATGTAAACAATCTTAACTTTAAGGTCATCACAGTGAAATAGCTATAAATATACTAATTAATACTAAACACACCTTAATCGAATTTTCTGCTGCGCCACAGCTCTACTCACTACTAATCAGGCCCAAATCTTAGGCCTTGCCCAGGATAGCTCAGGCCCAATCCCAAAGTAGATTGTGCCCTTGCTCCCCAAGAAGTTTTGCAACAATTCCCCTTTTTTCTTTTGCCATTGAAAAACAATGGCAAGTGAGCAGGCATTGGCGCTGGAAAGGAAAAGTGACAGCTAAAAATGTTCAATACTATGAGCAGTCCAACCATGTTGCAGCTTTTCTGACACCTGAGCTAAAGCACTGATTAAAACAAACATTCTGACTTCTAACATTCTGCTCATCCTTCTGGCTGTCTCTAGTTTTTACTTTAACAAAAATAATAACTGGGTATTACTTAACTCTAAATACTAAATACAACAAAAACAATAATTGGGTATTACTTAATTTTAAGTACTAAAAACAATTTATCACTAAACTTACTATTTACAACTAAAACTTAATCTTAGCAATTTAACAAATCAACAATTAAACAACTAAAACTTAATCTTAAGAATTTAACAAATCAACTTTTCTACTAAAACTTAATACAAAAATTAATCTTAGCAATTTAACAACTTAACAACTTTTCCTAAGCAATTATATCTATATAACAATTTTTTTATACTCTTGTCTTGGTTTTGAAAGAAGACAGGTATCTGCTAAAGAGAGGCAGGGCCTCTCTTGGAATGGATAATTCAAATCCCCTTCCCTCAAATGATTATAATTTAGAAAATTAAAACGGATCTCAGGCAGAGATATGGGAATAGGAATAACAGTTCTTTACTAATAGGTATAACAAGGCAAACAAGCAACACCAACTACAGCAATTAATAGCGAAAACAGAACCAGGCACCTTGACGGAGCTTGGTTTCACAAAAAACCCGGGGCAGTCTGGTCTCTGGGGACTCTAAAAAAAAAAGTACTAAGCTGGAACGGTGGGGAATCCTGGGCTGGTGGATCGGATGAAGTTCGGAGCTCCGTCGGTGGTCACTGGAGGGCAGAGATGTCTGGCAGGGAGGCCAGTGCGGGCCCGCGGTGCAGAACAGCTCTAAAACAGCGTCGAGGCAGTGGGACAGGGCTGAGGCAGCTCCAGCATTGCAGCAAAAAGAGGAATCTGGATCCCCCTGGGCACACGAGCAGACGATGGCAGCTCTCTCTCTTCAGGATCAGATCCCGGTGGTGCCAGTGAGAAACTCACGCAGCAACAGCAAACCTGTCCGCTCCCGACGCAGACCGCACCAAAAGTGAAGCTGCCCCCAGCCCCCGTCTTTCTCTCACCCCCCCGCCCTCAGGGGAAACTCCCAGAGACAAAGGGTGTAGCCAAGTGCCAGCTTCCATGCTTTTGTTTTCACCTGAGTACTGATAAGTTCCCAGCGATCAGTTGCCTTGCAACCCTTGGAAAAAAATTCTATAGGTGAAAAAGAAACAAGTCTAACCCCCAACATTAATCCACCCCGAATTTTTTCCCATACCAACATATTACATTTGAATTTAAACTTCTCAACTATATACATACATGTACTACCTTAATTATATACATACATACATGCAGATGTGGGTATGGATACAGTGGCATGGGTAGTTCACCCTAAAACAAGGTCTCCTTGAGGTATGCATCGGGTCTGTCCATCTTTTTGCATTACCCACCAAGTGTAACCTGGTCCCTGAGTGAAGACAACCCCACGGATGGGATTGTCTTTGCTGGAGGCAGAATTAACCCAAACAGTTTTTTCCCAGCATACCTCTCATGTGTACCACTGGAACCTTATCTCCATCCATTGTTCTCAGGGGCTCAGACTGGGCAGGGTCTGCTCAGTTGGTGGAACCTCTGGTGTTCACTAACCATGTGGCCTTTGCTAAATTAATCTCCCAGTTCTTGAAAGACCCCCCACCCAGTGCCTTCAAGGTGGTTTTAAGCAGGCCATTGCATCGTTCAACTTTCCCGGCAGCTGGTGCATGATAAGGGATGTGATATATCCACTCAATGCCATGTTCTCTAGCCCAGGTGTTTACAAGGCTGTTCTTGAAATGGGCCCCATTGTCCGACTCAATTCTCTCAGGGGTGCCATGTCTCCAAAGAACTTGTTTTTCAAGGCCTAGGATGGTATTCCGGGCAGTAGCATGGGGCACAGTATAGGTCTCCAGCCATCCAGTGGTGGCTTCTACCATGGTCAGCACATAGCGCTTGCTTTGGTGGGTCTGGGGAAGGGTGATGTAGTCAATCTGCCAGGCTTCCCCATACTTATATTTAGACAACTGTCTCTTATACTATAGGGGCTTTACTCGCTTGGCTTGTTTGATGGCAGAACATGTCTCACAGTCATGGATAACTTGGGAAATATTGTCTATGGTTAGATCTGCTCTTCGGTCTCGTGCTTACTTATAGGTGGCATCTCTGCTTTGATGTCTTGAAGCATCATGGGCTTATCGAGCTAGGAACAGCTCTCCCTTGTGCTGCCAGTCTAAGTCTATCTTTGATACTTCTATCTTGGCAGCCTGATCTACTTGCTCGTTGTTTCGGTGCTCCTCATTAGCTCTGCTCTTGGGGACATGGGCATCTACATGGTGGACTTTCACAGGTAGCTTCTCTACCCAAGTGGCAATGTCCTTCCACTCATCAGCAGCCCAGATTGGTTTTCCCCGACGCTGCCAGTTGGCCTTTTTCCACCTTTCCAGCCAACCCCACAGAGCATTGGCCACCATCCACGAATCAGTGTAGAGGTAGAGCTTTGGCCACTTCTCTCTTTCAGCAATGTCCAGGGCTAACTGAATGGCTTTGAGTTCAGCAAGTTGACTCGATCCACCTTCTCCTTCAGTGGCTTGTGCAACCTGTCGTGTGGGGCTCCATACAGCTGCCTTCCATTTCCGGTTCATGCCTACAATGCGACAGGAACCATCAGTGAAAAGAGCGTACTGTGTCTCTTCCACTGGCAGTTGGTTGTACGGTGGTGCTTCTTCAGCTCGTGTCACTTGTTCCTGCTCCTCTTCATCCATGAGACCAAAGCTTTCACCTTCCGGCCAGTTGGTAATAACTTCCAAAATCCCTGGGCGGTGTGGGTTTCCAATACGGGCGCGCTGTGTGATGAGGGCAATCCATTTGCTCCATGTGGCGTCGGTGGCATGGTGGGTAGAGGGAACCTTTCCTTTAAACATCCACCCCAGCACAGGCAGTCGGGGTGCCAGGAGGAGTTGCGCCTCTGTACCAATCACCTCCGAGGCGGCTTGAACTCCTTCATAGGTGGCCAAGATTTCCTTCTCCGTGGGAGTGTAGTTGGCTTCAGACCCTCTGTAGCTTCGGCCTTCTTGGGGCCTTCTTGGGTGGGGGGTTGTGAGGTAGTTTTGGGTTCCTGGCAAGCTGTGTGGCTTGAAGGGAATTTGGGTAAAGCTTGGGGGAGATGGGAAGGGGGTTTTGTAGGTTTTGCGGCCATTTCTGTTGCAGGGAGTGGTTGGAAGTGTCCTGGGCAGAAGCTTTGGGTTTCGCTTGAGGGGTCTGGGAGTGGCTGTGGGGCTGGGAGGAAGTTTTGGGGCAGTTGTGACTCCGCCAGACTCCCAAAGCTGCCACCAGACCTGGCCCCAAAAATGCTGCTGGGATTTGGGAGCTCCATGTTGGGGTTCATTCTCCTGGCACTGTGGGAGAAAGTGAGAGATGGTCCCCAGGGGCCGTGTGTGCCCCCCCAGAGCGTGTGTGACCCCCATCCCGGTGTCACCCCCTTCTCCCTCCCCACAGGGCTCCTGGCCCAGCTCCTGCTGCCCCCAGGAGGGAATTTGGGGAGGGGGCAGAGGGGGTGTGCAGCCCCCTCTGGGGGATGACCCCGCCCCAGCCCCTTTGTTCAGCACCAAGCTGGGCTTGGGGTCGCAGCAGGAAGAGCCCCAGGGGAAGCAGATCCTGCAGGTGGGACGGGGCTTGGGCTCAGGGCAAGGTCCTGCCCTGCACACCTGGCCCAGGTGTGACCCTGCCTCGGGAAGGGAGCGGGACATTCCCATCCCCACGGATCGGGGCTGGGAGCAGCACTTGGAGCAGACATGGAAATACTGGGAGCAACTGTGACCACACTGAGGGCTACTGGGAGTGACTGGGAATGACTGGTGCATGCTGGAGGTAACTGGGATATACTAGGAATGAGTAAGATCATGCTGGGGGAAACTGGAACAATACTGGGGACTCTGGGTTAACTGGGTATGAGCATGCTGGGGGCAACTGGGATATACTGGGAGTGTCTGGAACGATACCACAGGGTACAACACTGGGAACAACTGGGACCATGTTGGGGGACACTGGGAGCAACTGGGCGTGAATATGTGACGGGACAGCCAACTTGATAGCATATGGGTAGAGCAGTGGATGATGTCTACCCCAGTTTTACCAAAGCCTTGGAGACTGTCTCCTACAACATCCTTAAATACAAACTGTCAAAGTGCCCAGGGAAGAAGACTGAAAAATGGATGGGTGGTTGGGCCCAGAGGATTGTCATCAGTGGCACAAAGTAGAGCTGGAGGTAAGTCCGTGTGCTCTGACCCCCAGGGGCTGATAGCAGGGCAGATACTCTTTAAAGTCTTCATGAATGGCTGGGCTGGAGGAGCAGTTTACCCTCAGCAAGTTTGCAGACAACACAAAAGTGGCAGGAGCAGCTGATACACCAACTGCTTGTGCCATTCAGAGGGACCTTGGCAGGCTAAAGAATTGGCCTGAGGGAAATCGGATTGTGGAGAATTTAGCAGATGAATGGCTGCATAGCAAAGGCCATATTTAATATCAAATCGGTCAGAGTGTAGCTGAGGGCTACGTGACCTACGGCAAGAAAACACTGCCCTTGAGCACAGAGGTTCCATAGCAACGAGGAAGTTGATAATACATGGTATGTGGGAAAGTACAAAAAGCTTAAGAAAGTTGCAACTGCAAGGCTAACTGCAAAAATACGTGCATTATAAGAGACATAGCCAATCATGAGCTATACTTTTGCAATATGTATGAGCTGATTACTGCCTGTATAAATACGATAACATTGAAATCAATAAATGAGGCTTGTTGATCATGAACAGCATGAGACTTGTCTCCCGCGGCTCTTCCAACAAATGGTGACCGACGACGTGATAACGCCCTGTCGTTTCTGCTGGCCAGAAGAAAACGGGGGACACACTACCACGACTGTTGGAGGCTGCATTGGGTTCGGGTCCTGCAGCTAGAGGGACGACTACAGAGCACTAGAAGGGGCTCCGAGAACCAAGTGACCACAGCGGTGGGCTCGGCCGATACGTGCTGCCGAGACCTGGAGGGGCTGCAACAGCGCTGACGTGAGTATGGACAGGCAAGCGGCATATGATTTATTCACAGCATTTCTAAGGAAAAGGCAGATTAAGGGGATAGACTTAGAAAAGGAACTCCCCTCGCTTCTTAAGTTTGCTACCTCTTACGGTTTCTTTGTTAATTCTCATACTGTTCATGATGAGGGGGAGTGGAGAAACCTTGGGGATAAGCTCTGGGAGTTAGTATTAGAAGATGATAAATCTGCTAAAAAGATGAGTAAATTGTGGAAAGTGGTGCAAAATGAATTGTTAATGAGTCAGGCAGAAAAGAGGGCAGCTGAGGAGGTGAAAGTTGCACAAGAAAGGAATAAGGATTATGAATTGCAGTGGAATGCTAGTACTCCAACCCCCCCCGCTTTTACAACCGTAAATCTGCCGGCTCCGGCACCATCTGCACCCCCTTGGAAGGAGGCAGACGACACTGATAATGAGCCCGAAAGGTCAGCTCTTTGTTGTCCTCCCCAGGCGGCCAACCCCCCGCGGAAAACCTGAGCCTGTCCCAGGGGCTGAATCTGACCCCGCGGAGGCTATGGCTAGAGAAAGGTGTGAGTTGTGGACTATGCTAGCCCGGCGGGGGGTGGAGGAGGGAGACAAAAGAGAGCCATGGAGAAAATTAAAACGCCAGGGGGTACACCCATTTACATGGGGATAAAACAGGGGAGGGAGGAGTCACTAGGCACCTTCGTAGATAAAGTAATGGATGCTATAACAAAAGCTGGGGTGGCCGAATTTATGCAAGGGGCTTACTAAAACAATGTGTACTACAGAATTGTAATTCCTCAACTAGAACCCTTATTAATACTATGCCAGGGGACTGGACAATCCCGGACTTGTTAGAGAAGGCAGCTTCCCTTCCATCGGGTTCTCAGGCTTTTTTAGTGGATGCTTTGCAAAAGATAGGGGAGGGGTTACAAGAGCAGGCAAAGTCATTACAGGAGCAGTCAAAAGCTGCGCAAACTCAGGTCCTGGCAGCTCTTGCGCCCCTCCAAGTGGCCGCTGCGGAGAACTCCCGCCCTCGCTCAACCAACGATAGCCGTGTGAAATGTTTCCGCTGAGGAGGCTTTGGAAATGTTCGCCGCGAGTGTGGAGCGACAGGAGTCTGGTGTGGAAAATGCCAATCCAATACGCACAACACTAGCACCCGCCGCAGGAAACCGGGAAACTCAAGAAGCAGCGCGAGCAGTTGCCGCGTGAGGACACAAATTGCAGCTGCAGTGCCATCAGGACTCAACAGCAATTACAACCAGCCACCAGGGGAAGCCTCGGCCTGGACGTGGCAGCCTCAATAGACGTTACAATTATGACCAGACAGCCACAAAAAATCCCCACAGGACTAATTGGACCTATCCTGATAAATGGACAACCAGTCGGAGGACTACTCTTAGGCCGATCGTCTGCAAGCATGCTGGGACTGTTTGTAATACCGGGTGTAATAGATTTGGACTATGAGGGGGAAATTATGATCATGGTCCACACCCCCTACCCCCCAGTAAAAGTCTCAAAAGGACAACGGCTAGCTCAATTAATACCGCTTCCACAGATGACAAAGGGATTGATGCCCTTAAAAAAGGATCCCAGACGGCAGGGAAGCTTTGGCTCAACTGGAGGGTTAACCTTGCTCACTATTGATTTGACAACTCGTCCAAAAAGGCCATGTCGACTTTCTTTTCAGAATCGGAGCATTACATTGATCGGATTGTTGGATACGGGGGCCGACACCTGCATTATCGCCCCTGGAGAGTGGCCCTCGGACTGGCCAGTGCAGCCCTCTGCTATCACAGTGACAGGGATCGGTGGAATGACACTGGCAAACCGTACACCCGTACTCAAGGTGGAAATAGATGGCAAGCAGGCTGCAGCATCATTTTCTATTGCTCCACTTACTCCTACGGTGGCATGTTTGATTGGCTGGGATGTTTTATCTCAGTTGGGGCTTGTCCTTACCAATGAGCACCCTTTAGGGTAACGGCCATTGCTTGGACTTTCCCGCTACCACTTACTTGGACTACCGAGGAACCTGTAGTGGTTAAGCAATGGCCCCTAAAACGGGAAAGTCTTGAGCAAGCTCATCAGTTAGTCCAGGAGCAATATGCACAAGGACACTTGAAACTGTCTACCAGCCCTTGGAATACTCCCATATTTGTGATAAAAAAGAAATCTGGAAAATATCGGCTATTACATGACTTGAGAGCCGTCAATCGTCAAATGGAACCCATGGGGGCACTGCAACCAGGACTTCCTAACCCCTCTATGCTTCCAGAGAATTGGCCCATCCTTATCATTGATTTAAAGGATTGCTTTTTTACCATTGCCTTGCACCCACAAGACACTAAACGGTTTGCTTTTACCTTGCCTGCAATTAATAGAGGAGAACCTGATAAAAGGTTCGAATGGACTGTTCTGCCACAAGGAATGCGTAATTCACCCACCTTATGTCAGCTTTATGCTGACACTGCACTACAGCCACTTCGACAAAAGATGCCCAGAACTATCATTTATCATTACATGGATGATATTCTGTTTTCTCAGGAGGTACCATTCACAGATGAGCAAATAGAGGACATTGTAACAACATTAGCAGAATTCTCCCTCATTGTTGCTCCTGAAAAAGTACAAAGGACTGCACCTTGGAAATATCTGGGTTGGACTATTACTGAACAAAGGATTAAACCACAGAAGCTATTAATTAATACTACAATCACCACATTACATGAGGCTCAGAAACTCTTGGGTGACTTGCAGTGGTTAAAGCCTGTCACAGGCATTCCCAACAACCTGTTGGAGGACCTGCAGCCCTTGCTAAAGGGCACTGATCCCTGTACTCCTGTGACACTTACTGAAAAACAACAGGAAACTTTGCAGCACATTATGGACTGTGTTTTAAAAGGATTTGTGTCACGAATAGATCCTGAATTGCCTTTACATCTCACTATCTGGCACGCTGACATGCATCTCTTAGGAGCAGTTACCCAACCTCAAAAGAAAACGGGGGAGAGAGAGTACTGGAATGGATCTCACCGCCTTTACAGAAACGGAAAACAATAACCACAAAAATTGAAAACTTGGCAGCAGTAATTAAGAAGGGGCGTATGCGTGTAATGGAGATCAATGGTCTGGAACCAGCGACAATTAACCTGCCCATGGAAAAAGCCACACTGGACTGGTATCTTCTAAATTCTGTCGACCTGGCTGAAGCATTGCTGACCTCAGGAGTGCAAATAGAGACAGGGTCTCTTGTGCCCAGGATGTTAAAGTGGATTGGTGAATGGAGCTGGATCAGCAAACCATTGAGGAAAGAAAAGCCTATTCCCAATGCCATAACAGCCTTCACTGATGCGGGAAAGAAGACACGCAGAGCGGCTATAGTCTGGAAGAAAGGGAAAGAATGGCATCAGCAAATCCTGGAAGCAGAGCCTGAGGATAGTTTACAAACCTTGGAGCTTTTAGCTGTAGTATGGGCAGTGACTCACATAAGCGAACCCTTAAATGTAGTATCGGATTCACTTTATGTGGTAGGTGTTGTGTCAAGAATCGAGGATGCCACCATTAAGGAGGTTCAGAACAAGAGACTGTATGAACTGTTTTTGCAATTGAGGCGTGCCTTGAGAAATAGGACTGAGCCCTATTCTATTACTCACATTAGAAGCCACCAATGGGACATTGGTCTGGGGGAAGGAAACCAAAGGGCGGATAAACTGGTATCCACTGCAGTTACGGTACCAAAGTCACAGTTCACCCTGGCTAGAGAGGCCCACTCCCTGTTCCATCAGAACGCTAAGGGTTTGCAAAAACAGTTTCAGATCTCACATGCAGACGCCACAGCTATTGTCAGGAGTTGCCCTATTTGTGCAAATCATAACAATGTTGTGGGTTTAGGTATAGGGGTCAACCCTCGAGGAACAGCAGTCAATGACATTTGGCAGATGGATGTCACTCATGTGCCTAACTTTGGTCGTCTGAAATACTTGCATGTCACTATTGACACACACAGTAACTTTGTTTGGGCTACTGCCCAACCAGGGGAAAAGGGATCTCACGTAATCAGACACCTAACTAGCTGTTTTGCTGTAATGGGGGTTTGTAATCAGGTAAAAACGGATAATGGACCTTCCTATACTGGTCAGAGAGTCCAGAGATTCCTACAACAATGGGGAGTTAAACATGTGACAGGGATACCCCACAACCCTCGAGGACAGGCTATAGTGGAAAGAGCAAATGGTACACTCAAAAGGTATTTGGAGAAGTTCAAAGATATTTTAGATGTACAAGAAAAGCTGTCTAAAACATTGTTTGTTCTAAATTATCTTTGTATTTTTGGATCATCAGAAGTTCCAGCAGCTGTGTCTCATCGCACCGACAGGTCCATTACAGAAAAGGACGAACAGGCTGAGATGTGGGTTAACTATAAATGCCTTAAGACAGGAGTGTGGAAAGGCCCGGCTAAAGTGCTTTACTGGGGTAGGGGTTACCTTTGTATCTCTACCCCCACAGGCTCCGAGTGGATTCCTGCGCGCTGGGTTAAACCAGCGAGCCCGCCTCAAGGTGGAGACCGTCAGGAACATACAGCTGCATCTGAAGCTACTGATTCAGCCACATCGATCCTTTTTGCAGACTGTCTTTAGTCCAGCCCAAGTGGATGTACGGACCCCACAACAACTGACATGCTTGCTTGCTTAGCTAGTTATAACACTGGAGAATTGAGACTTCGTGCATGCTTGAACTGTTGGGACCGTAATCATTGTGCTTGGTTACTAATACATTGTGGGGGTTGTGGGGGGGATAGATGGGTCCATCAGACGCAGACCAGGGGAGAGCTGTGGTGTGCTTCCTGTAGAGAGAAATGGAGGAATGAAAACGTTCGGCAAACTCTAGAGTCAAGCACTGTGTTGCCATTTCCTCTGGCTGTTCAATTATTTGAAAGTACAGAACAACAGGCCTTAGCATATGCTCGGTGGGAACTTGGGCATCTGACATGGAGAGCTAAGGCTCTTAGTACTTCCCAAGTATTACGGAAGCAGTGTGATGTTGTCTGTAAAATCCCTCGGCAGTGGGTGGTGAAACCACAGGATTGGGAAGAGCTTTGCTGCAGATTTAGACAGATAGCAGCCGAGAGGCGTAAACAAAAAGATAAAAAGAAATTTAACAAGAAAGGCCACAATGTTTAGCCTAATATGGTTTTTTGTAGCATTGCAATGTCCTGGTGTTATTAGCACTTATTGGATACCCCCGCAGCCCAAGGAAAACATCTGGGTAACCTTGGCAAACAAAACAGGACAGGAATCAATATGTTTGGCATTATCTTCACCCGGTAACCCCTTTTCTACGTGTTTAGTGGGAGTGCCCTTGGATGAGCTGCCCTGTCCACAGTCGGCACATAATTGTAAATCAAATGAGGCAATCTTGTATGCTGATCAATGGGATCAAGTGATGCCCCACTTTCCCACAGCCTCTTTGGAGCCTCAGGAACTTGAGATATTGGGTTCCTTAAAAGCGGATTGGTGCATATATTTCAATTGGACAAGTGTATATCGTACCAGACCTGGACGGAAAGGTGTCAATATGGCATACCCGATAAATGTTAATGCTTCATTGGCCATTTATAGAAATGACACTCAATGGTGCAACTATACAAGTCCCAACATATCTCTGTCATCCCATAATCCCATAGCATTGCCTTACGGAGTATTTTTAATTTGTGGTGATTGAGCTTGGGCCGGAATTCCCTCAAAGATAGAGGGAGGGCCATGCACATTGGGTCGATTAACATTGCTTACGCCAAACACTTCTATGATTCTCCAGATGCATAAGCAACACCACAGAGTCAGGAGAATGACACACGCATTCAAACCAGACTGTCAGGACGAAGCAACATTCTGGTCAACAGAAGAAAGAGTTTTAGCATCCTTTTTGTTCCAGGTGTCGCTGCAGCCCAAGCTTTGACTACGCTAAACAAATTAGGTTGTTGGTTGGCGAACAGACAAATGCAACCTCAGTGGCACTATCTCAATTATTGATAGATGTAGACTCGGTAAGACATGCCACGCTACAAAATAGGGCTGCAATTGATTTCCTATTATTAGCACAAGGGTACGGTTGTGAAATGTTTGAAGGGATGTGCTGTATGAACTTGTCAGACCACTCCAGCTCTATACATGCACAATTGCACACTTTGCACACACTGACCACACATTTGCGGCAAGACACTGGCTTTGGGTTTGATAACTGGCTAAAAGGTTTGGGTTTAGGACCTTGGCTAACTTCCTTGTTACAGCATTTAATTACAGTGGGAATTGTGATTTTTGTGTTGTTATTATGTTGCCTTGTCTTTTTAAATGCTTGCAAAATGCTTTGATGAAGTTGGTAAACGACAAATGGAACACCTCTTTGCTAGTGCTAAAAGAAAACGGGGGAAGTGTGGAGAATTTAGCAGATGAATGGCTGCATAGCAAAGGCCATATTTAATATCAAATCGGTCAGAGTGTAGCTGAGGGCTACGTGACCTACGGCAAGAAAACACTGCCCTTGAGCACAGAGGTTCCATAGCAACGAGGAAGTTGATAATACATGGTATGTGGGAAAGTACAAAAAGCTTAAGAAAGTTGCAACTGCAAGGCTAACTGCAAAAATACATGCATTATAAGAGACATAGCCAATCATGAGCTATACTTTTGCAATATGTATGAGCTGATTACTGCCTGTATAAATATGATAACATTGAAATCAATAAATGAGGCTTGTTGATCATGACAGCATGAGACTTGTCTCCTGCGGCTCTTCAACAAGGTCCCAGACCCGAAGTAACCAGGCTGTATAAGCCTCATATTCCCCTTTGTACAGCATCATTTTGAAGATGACTTTCATACGTCAGGGACTCAGTGATGATCTCAAACTCTGGATACCCTACAAGTAGTGAGGGCCTCCTTTCTTATCTTTATTACCTGGGTGCTCTGATTTCATCTTGGTCTTCTTCGTTTCCACAGGGGCAACTGCTGATGGCTGTGACTGCCCTGTGGTTCAGCTGGAACCTGGACAGTTGTAACGTCTGTGGGTTCCACTGCTGCACCATCAGACTCTCCCTTTTCAGGGCAGGGGAAGGGTTTCCCACCATCTGGGGCTAATGAGGCCACCACTGGGGAAATGTGCTCCTTTAACATCTGGCCCATTTCCTTCACCAGAACCCCAACCTAATCCGGTAGGTTCATTTCTGAGGT
>JAJEOU010001343.1:0-41980 GCA_021534815.1 Acrocephalus arundinaceus
AAAGAGAGATGTGAACTCTGGCTGGTTTTGGGGTAAATTCCGGGGTGTTTTTGGGGTGAACTCTGGCTGTTTTTGGGGTAAATTCCGGGGTGTTTTTGGGGTAAATTCGGGGCTGTTTTGGGGTGAACTCTGGCTGTTTTTGGGGTAAATTCCGGGGTGTTTTTGGGGGTGAACTCTGGCTGGTTTTGGGGTAAATTCGGGGCTGTTTTTGGGGTGAACTCTGGCTGGTTTTGGGGTAAATTCAGAGGTGGTTTTGGGGATATTTTGGGGTCAATCCCGGGGGTGTTTTTGGGGATATTTTGGGGTAAATCCCAGGGGTGTTTGGGGATATTTTGGGGTAAATCCCAGGGGTGTTTGGGGATATTTTGGGGTAAATCCCAGGGCTGTTTTTGGGGATATTTTGGGGTGAATTCCGGGGTGTTTTAGGGATATTTTGGGGTCAATCCCGGGGGTGTTTTTGGGGATATTTTGGGGTAAATCCCAGGGGTGTTTTTGGGGATATTCTGGGTAAATCCCAGGGCTGTTTGGGGATATTTTGGGGTAAATCCCAGGGGTGTTTTTGGGGATATTTTGGGGTAAATCCCAGGGCTGTTTGGGGATATTTTGGGGTAAATCCCAGGGGTGTTTTTGGGGATATTTTGGGGTGAATTCCGGGGTGTTTTAGGGATATTTTGGGGGTCAATCCCGGGGGTGTTTTTGGGGATATTTTGGGGTAAATCCCAGGGGTGTTTGGGGATATTTTGGGGTGAATTCCGGGGTGTTTCAGGGATATTTTGGGGTAAATCCCAGGGGTGTTTTTGGGGATATTTTGGGTTAAATTCCGGGGTGTTTTTGGGGTAAATTCCGGGGTGTTTTGGGGTGAACTCTGGCTGGTTTTGGGGTGAATTCCGGGGTGTTTTTGGGGATATTCTGGGGTAAATCCCAGGGGTGTTTGGGGATATTTTGGGGTGAATTCCGGGGTGTTTTAGGGATATTTTGGGGTGAATTCCGGGGTGTTTTAGGGATATTTTGGGGTCAATCCCGGGGGTGTTTTTGGGGATATTTTGGGGTAAATCCCAGGGGTGTTTTTGGGGATATTTTGGGGTAAATTCAGAGGTGTTTTTGGGGATATTTTGGGGTAAATCCCAGGGGTTTTTGGGGATATTTTGGGGTGAATTCCGGGGTGTTTTAGGGATATTTTGGGGTCAATCCCAGGGGTGTTTTTGGGGATATTTTGGGGTAAATCCCAGGGGTGTTTGGGGATATTTTGGGGTAAATCCCAGGGGTGTTTGGGGATGTTTTGGGGTAAATTCAGAGGTGTTTTTAGGGATATTTTGGGGTCAATCCCGGGGGTGTTTTTGGGGATATTTTGGGGTAAATCCCAGGGGTGTTTGGGGATATTTTGGGGTAAATCCCAGGGGTGTCTGGGGATATTTTGGGGTGAATTCCGGGGTGTTTTAGGGATATTTTGGGGTGAATTCCGGGGTGTTTTAGGGATATTTTGGGGTCAATCCCGGGGGTGTTTTTGGGGATATTTTGGGGTAAATTCCGGGGTGTTTCAGGGATATTTTGGGGTCAATCCCGGGGTGTTTGGGGCTGTTACTCACGGTGGGAAGCAGTGTGCAGCCGTCAGCACCCAGGCGGGGGCGATCAGGGCCCCCCCGCAGACGTGGCGCCCCCTGAAGGCCAGGCTGACCTGCCAGGGCCACTGCCCCTCCTGGGCCCCCGAGCCCCCCACAACGCGCCGCAGCACCGGGGTCCCGCACGGCACTGAAGGGGTTAAACGTGGCGGGGTGAGCAGGGGGGATGGACACCCCAAAAATTCTGGTCTGCCCCCCTGGGGGGGGTCCTGCCCTTAAGGGATCCCCTCGGAACTCCCCCCAAAAAATGGGACCCCTCCCTGTAAGAGACACCCCCAAAAAAATGGGAGTCCCCCAAAAAATGGGACAGCCCCAAAATGGGAGTCCCCCAAAAATGGGAGTCCCCCAAAATTGGGACAGCCCCAAAATGGGAGTCCCCCAAAAAATGGGAGTCCCCCAAAAATGGGACAGCCCCAAAAATGGGAGTCCCCCAAAAATGGGAGTCCCCCAAAAATGGGACAGCCCCAAAAAATGGGAGTCCCCCAAAAATGGGACAGCCCCAAATGGGAGTCCCCCAAAAATGGGAGTCCCCCAAAAATGGGAGTCCCCCAAAAATGGGACAGCCCCAAATGGGAGTCCCCCAAAAATGGGAGTCCCCCAAAAATGGGACAGCCCCAAATGGGAGCCCCTAAAAATGGGAGTCCCCCAAAAATGGGAGTCCCCCAAAAATGGGACAGCCCCAAATGGGAGTCCCCCAAAAATGGGAGTCCCCCAAAAATGGGACAGCCCCAAATGGGAGTCCCCTAAAAATGGGAGTCCCCCAAAAATGGGAGTCCCCCAAAAATGGGAGTCCCCCAAAAATGGGAGTCCCCCAAAAATGGGACAGCCTCAAAAAATGGGAACCCTCCCCTTGAAGGGCACCCCCCAAAAATGGGACCCCTCCCCTTAAGGGATTTCCCCCCAAAATGGGACCTCCCAAAAAAGGGACACCCCTAAAAATGGGACCATCCCAAAAAATGGGACCCCTCCCCCGAAGGGACCCCACAATTCAGGATCCCCCCCAAAAATGGGAACACCCCCTCACCGAGGAGACCCCTCCCCCCTCACCTGTGTCATCTTCTGCTGCCGCCCCCCAGTGACCTGTGAGGGACAAGGGGGGTGATGACGTCAGAGACCCCAATTTAGGGGATTTTGGAAGATTTCGAGGGGTTTTGAGGCATTTTGGGGGGGTTTGGGGAAGATTTGGGGGGATTTTGAGGGTCCTAAAGAACTCGGGGAGGGGGTTCTCCCTGGGGGGACAGACGAGGCAGGAATTGGGGATTTTGGGGAAATTTGGGGGGGATTTCAGGGAATTTTGGGGGGATTTGGGAGATTTCGGGAAATTCAGGGGGATTTTGGCAAGTTTGGGGAGGATTTAAGGGAATTTGGGGGGAATTCAGGAGACATTTTGAGGGGTCCTGATGGGGTCACACCCCCCCCTTTTTTGGGGACACCTCTGGAGGGTGATGACGTCACATCCCCCCCTTTTTTGGGACACCCCCTCCCCGGAGTGACCTGGCCGGACACAAAAGGGACATCCCCGACATCCGGGATGGGACCGGGCATCCGGGGCGAGCCGGAAAAACCGGCCCCAGGAATGTGTCCTGCGGGGCCAGGGGGGTGTGACCTGCCTGGGTGACACCTGGGTCCCCTCTGTGTCCCCTCCGTGTCCCCTCAGACCCCTCCGTGTCCCCCCCAAACCCTCAGAGACCCCTCAAAACCCTGTCTCCAAAATTGTCCCTCTCAAGTCCCCTCAGATCCCCCCCCCTCAGAGTTCTGTCCCCTCAGATCCCCTCAAAATTTTGTGTCCCCTCTCATTTCCACTCAGACCCTTCAAATCCCTTCAGAACCTCCCAAAACCCCTCAAATCTCCCCAAAGCTCCCTCAGAACCCCTCAGATTTGCCCCCCCAAATCACCTCGGAATTCGAAAATTCCCTCAAGGTTCTTTACCACCGTGTCCCCCTCAAACTCCCTCAAAATTCTCTCAGAAAACCACAAAATCCCCTGAGAAAACCCCAAAATCCCCTCAGATTTTCCCCAAATCCCCTCAAGGTTCTTTACCACCATGTCCCCCTCAAACTCCCTCAAAATTCTCTCAGAAAACCACAAAATCCCCTGAGAAAACTCCAAAATCCCCTCAGGAAACCCCCAAATTCCCTCAAGGTTCTTTACCACCGTGTCCCCCTCAAACTCCCTCAAAATTCTCTCAGAAAACCACAAAATCCCCTCAGAAAACCCCAAATCCCCTCAGATTTCCCCCAAATCCCCTCAAGGTTCTTTACCACCGTGTCCCCCTCAAACTCCCTCAAAATTCTCTCAGAAAACCACAAAATCCCCTGAGAAAACCCCAAAATCCCCTCAGGAAACCCCCAAATCCCCTCAGAAAAACCCAAAACCCCCTCAGAACAACCCCAAATCCCCTCAGATTTCCCAAAAAATCCCCTAAAGGTTCTTTACCTTTAGGTACCACCGTGTCCCCTCAAACCCCCTTAAAATTCCGTCAGAAAACCCCAAATCAACTCAGAAAACCCCAAATCCCCTCAGATTTCCCCCAAATCCCCTCAAAGTTCTTTACCACCATGTCCCCTCAAACTCCCTCAAAAAAACCCACAAAATCCCCTCAGAAAACCCCAAATCCCCTCAGATTTTTTTTCCCGCCTTTTTGTCCCACCTTGTCCCCTCAGAACAACCCCAAATCCCCTCAGATTCTCCCCAAATCTCCTCACGATCTTCTCCCACCTCAGCCCCTCGGATGCTCCCGTCCCTTCACGGTCTTTTCTGCCCAAAATCCTTCCTGATTCTCCCCAAAAAAACCCTCACGATCCTCCCCAGAATCAGATTCCACTCAAATCCCCTCACGGTTCTTCCCAAAATCTCCTTGAGTTTTTCCCCCCCGAATTCCCATCTCAAATTCCCCCCAAGATTTCCCCTGAAATGCGCTTTGGATTCCCCCAAAATCCCCTCAGTTCCCCCCAAATCCCCTCATGATTTCCTCCAAAATCTCCTCACGATTCTCTGCCAGAATTTCCCTCACAAATCCCCACAAAATCCCCTCAGACCCCCATAAATCCCCTCAGACACCCCCAAATCCCCTCAGGATTCTCTGCCGAAAATCCCCTCACGATTCCCTCAGGACTCTGCCAGATCACCTCAAGACCCTCCCAAATCCCCTCAGAACTCCCAAATCCCTTCAAGAGTCCCCCAAATCCCCTCAGGACCCCTCCAAATCCCCTCAGACTCATAAATTCCCTCACGATTCCCGCCGAAATGCCCTCAGGATTCTCTGCCGAAAATCCTCTCATGATTCCCTCTCAAATCCCCCTCAAATCTCCTCAGAACCCCCAAATCCCCTCGGACATCCCCAATCACCTCAGACTCTCCCAAATCCCCTCACGATTCTCTGCCGGAAATCCCCTCACGATTCCCCCTCAAACCCCTCAGAGCCTCTCAAATCCCCTCAGAGCCTCCCAAATCTCCTCAGGACCCCCTCAATCCCCTCACGATTCCCGCCAAAATCCCCTCAGGATTCTCTGCCGAAAATCCCCTCTTGATTCCCCCTCAAATCCCCTCAAGAGCCTCCCAAATCCCCTCAGGACCCCCAAATCCCCTCGGACATCCCCAATCCCCTCAAACTCTCCCAAATCCCCTCACGATTCTCTGCCGGAAATCCCCTCACGATTCCCCCTCAAACCCCTCAGAGCCTCTCAAATCCCCTCAGAGCCTCCCAATTCCCCTCAGAACCTCCAAATCCCCTCAGAGCCTCCCAAATCCCCTCAGGACCCCCAAATCCCCTCGGACATCCCCAATCCCCTCAGACTCTCCCAAATCCCCTCAGGATTCTCTGCCGAAAATCCCCTCATGATTCCCCCTCAAATCCCCTCAAGAGCCTCCCAAATCCCCTCGGACATCCCCAATCCCCTCAAACTCTCCCAAATCCCCTCAGGATTCTCTGCCGAAAATCCCCTCACGATTCCTTCTAAAATCCCCCTCGAATCCCCTCAGACTCTCCCAAATCCCCTCAGGATTCTCTGCCGGAAATCCCCTCACGATTCCCCCTTAAAACCCTCAGAGCCTCTCAAATCCCCTCAGAACCTCCAAATCCCCTCAGGACCCCCTCAATCCCCTCACGATTCCCGCCAAAATCCCCTCAGGATTCTCTGCCGGAAATCCCCTCACGATTCCCTCTCAAACCCCTCAGAACCTCCAAATCCCCTCAGGACCCCCTCAAAACCCTCAGGACTCCCCCAAATCCCCTCTCACCGCTCGCCGGCAGCAGCAGCAGCAGCAGCAGCCGCGGCAGCGCCGGCCCCGCTCCGGGCCCCGCTCCCGGCTCCCGCCGCCGCCTCCTCATCGCTCCTGGGCCGCTGTGGCCGCCGGCACCTTCCGGCCGCCCCTCCCGTCAACTTAATCCGGCCACGCCCCTTGTACCTGTCTGGAATTTGTCCTGTCCCCCCCCTCACCTGGTCGCAAACACGCCCCTGCCACATGTACAGGCACTTCCTGCGCCTCGGCCACACCCCTCGTACCTGTCCGGGGATTTGTCACCTCCAAGGTCGTGCCCCTTGTACCTGTCCGGTAATGTGTCACCCCCAGGGCCACGCCCCTCATACCTGTCCGGGGATTTGTCACCTCCAAGGTCGTGCCCCTTGTACCTTTCCGGGAATTTGTCACCTCTAAGGCCGTGCAACCCCTGTACCTGTCCGGGGATTTGTCACCTCCAAGGTCGTGCCCCTTGTACCTTTCCGGGAATTTGTCACCTCTAAGGCCGTGCAACCCCTGTACCTGTCCGGGGATTTGTCACCTCCAAGGTCGTGCCCCTTGTACCTTTCCGGGAATTTGTCACCTCTAAGGCCGTGCAACTCCTGTACCTGTCCGGGGATCTGCCTCCCCCTCTCACCTGAAGGTGGTCACGGCCCCCGGCCATGCACACCTGGTTCGGAACTCGCTGTTCCCCCACACCTGTACAGGTACCTGCAGCCCTGTCCCGTCCCTGCCACATAGAAAGGCACCTGTCACTCCTCATAGCCACGCCCCTTCATCGTCCCCGCTGCAGCCAAGCCACGCCCTCAATACCCATATATGGTCAAAACCACGCCCCTTATGCTAAATAACCACAACACCCCTCACCATTTATGGAAAACCACGCCCCTATGGTAATTAACCACGGCGATCCATACCCCAAGAGCGCTTCCTGCAAGCCACGCCCCCAGTCCATTTATGGTCATAGCGCGCCCATTATGCAGATTACCCGCGCAAGCCACGCCCCCCTTACCCCCTTAAAAGGGCCCCATCCTTATTTAGGTGCCCAGCCCTTCATGACGTCAGCGCTTAATGAGCTTGTTAATGACTCCTCTAATGAGCTTCGCGGCCGGAAGTGCCTCATTAGGGCATTAATGAGCTCACAGCACAACCACGCCTCCCTCCCATCGCCATCCAATCAGAAAATCATCCAAATTCTTCCCCCCAAAATTGCTTTATTGAGGGGGAGGGAAGGGTTAAAAGCGGGGTCAGCCCGCGGGGGGGAGGGGCAGAGGGTGGGGGAGGGGGCGGCCAATACAAAACGAGGGGTGGGGGAGGGGTGGAGGGGTGGGGGAGGGGCTCAGTAGGGTCGCTCGCGTCGGTCCTGCCGGTGGTCCCCCCTATTAATTAATTAACGCTAATTAATGAGATCAACGCAGAACCCCCAAAATTCCGATTTTGCCCGAAATTCCAGGATTTCCACACAAAAATCCCATCAGTTCCTCCTCGCCAAACCCCCGAAATTCAGGATTTTAGTTAAATCCTCGTGATTTCTGCCCCCAAACCCCAAAATCCTCATTTTTCCCCCAAACTCCCTCCCTTTGCCCCCCCCCATCTCCCCAAAATCCAATTTTTCCCCTGGAATTCCTGATTTTTCCCCCCCGAAATCTCAATTTTTTCCTGAAAAACCCCCAGGATCCCCCTGAATTTGCCCCAAATTTGCCCAAAATCCCTGGTTTTGCCCCCAAATTCCCATTTTCCCCCCCAAAATCCCCACGATCTCCCCCAAATCCCCGTTTTTCCCTCCAAACTCCCAGGATCTTGCCCGAATTTGCCCAAAATTCCCATTTTTTCCCCAGAATCCCCCATTCCCCCCCCAAACCCCTAAAACCCCGAATGTTCCCCAAAATCCTCGTTTTTCCCACCCAAAATTCCCATTTTTTCCCCCAAACCCTTAAGATCCCCCCTGAATTTTCCCAAAATCCGTTTTTCTTCCCAGAACCATTTACCCAAAAAACTCGGGTTTTTCCCCCCCGGAATCCCCATTTTCCCAAAAAACCCTCTGGATCACCTCAGAATTTGCCCAAAATCCCCGTTTTCCAAAAAAATTCGGGGTTTTCCCCCCAAAATCCCAATTTTCTTCCCCAAATCCCCAGGATGCCTCCCGAATTTTCCCAAAATTCCCATTTTTCCTCCTCAAAAATCCTGTTTGTTCCCCAAACCCCCATGATCCATCCTGAATTTTCCCAAAATCCCAATTTTCCCCTCCAAACCCCCATGATCCCCCAGAATTTTCCCAAAATCCCCTTTTTTCACCCCAAAATCCCCGTTTTTCACCCCAAACCCCCATGATCTCCCATAATTTTCCCAAAATCCCCGTTTTTCACCCCAAAATCCCCGTTTTTCACCCCAAACCCCCATGATCCCCCAGAATTTTCCCCAAATCCCCGTTTTTCACACCAAACCCCCATGATATCCCAGAATTTTCCCAAAATCCCCATTTTTCACCCCAAAATCCCCATTTTTCACCCCAAACCCCCATGATCTCCCAGAATTTTCCCAAAATCCCCATTTTTCACCCCAAAATCCCCATTTTTCACCCCAAACCCCCATGATCTCCCAGAATTTTCCCAAAATCCCCATTTTTCACCCCAAAATCCCCATTTTTCACCCCAAACCCCCATGATCCCCCAGAATTTTCCCAAAATCCCCGTTTTTTACCCCAAAACCTCACCTGTTGTCCATCTTGCCGGGCCCGAAGCCGCCGCGGTCGCCGCCTCGGCCGCCCCGGAATCCGCCCCGGTCGCCGCCGCGGCCGCGGAAACCCCCACGGTCAAACCCGCCCCGGCCGCCGCGGCGCTCCTCGAATCCGCCCCCACCTGGGACAGGTGTGACAGGTGAGACAGGTGTGTACAGGTGTGTAACAGGTGTGTACAGGTGTGTAACACGTGTGTACAGGTGTGTTAGAAACCCCCACGGTCAAACCCGCCCCGGCCGCCGCGGCGCTCCTCGAATCCGCCCCCACCTGGGACAGGTGTGACAGGTGAGACAGGTGTGTACAGGTGAGACAGGTGGGACAGGTGTGTAGCAGGTGTGCACAGGTGTGTAACAGGTGTGTTAGAAACCCCCACGGTCAAACCCGCCCCGGCTGCCGCGGCGCTCCTCGAATCCGCCCCCACCTGGGACAGGTGTGACAGGTGAGACAGGTGTGACAGGTGTGCACAAGTGAGACAGGTGCCAGCTGTGCACAGGTGAGACAGGTGTGTAACAGGTGTGTAACTGCACAGGTGTGCACAGGTGAGACACTGCACAGGTGTGCACAGGTGTGACAGGTGAGAGAGGTGTGTAACAGGTGTGTACAGGTGTGTAACACGTGTGTACAGGTGTGTTAGAAACCCCCACGGTCAAACCCGCCCCGGCCGCCGCGGCGCTCCTCGAATCCGCCCCCACCTGGGACAGGTGAGACAGGTGTGTAACAGGTGTGTACAGGTGCATAACAGGTGTGTACAGGTGTGCACAGGTGTGCCAGGTGTGCACAGGTGTGCCAGCTGTGTAACTGTGTGTACAGGTGTGGAAGTGTGTACAGGTGTGCACAAGTGAGACAGGTGTGCCAGCTGTGCACAGGTGAGACAGGTGTGTTAACAGGTGTGTAACTGTACAGGTCTGCACAGGTGAGACTGTTGCCAGGTGTGCACAGGTGAGCTGTGCCCAGGTGTATTTTTAGGTACCCCAGGTGTATTTTTGGGTACCCAGGTGTGTTTTTGGGTGCCCAGGTGTGGTTTTTGGGAAGTTTTGGGTACCCCAGGTGTGGTTTTTGGGGCCGTGTCCTTACCCAGGTGTGCCCAGGTGTATTTTTAGGTGCCCCAGGTGTATTTTTGGGTGACCCAGGTGTATTTTTAGGTGCCCCAGGTGTATTTTTGGGTGACCCAGGTGTATTTTTAGGTGCCCCAGGTGTATTTTTGGGTGTCCCAGGTGTGTTTTTGGGTGCCCCAGGTGTGTTTTTGGGTGCCCCAGGTGTATTTTTGGGTACCCCAGGTGTGTTTTTGGGTGTGGTTTTTGGGGCGTGTCCTTACCCATGTGGTTTTGGGTGTCCCAGGTGTGTTTTTGGGAAGTTTTGGGTGCCCCAGGTGTGTTTTAGGGTACCCCAGGTGTGTTTTTGGGGCGTGTCCTTACCCATGTGGTTTTGTGTGTCCCAGGTGTATTTTTGGGTACCCCAGGTGTGTTTTTGGGTGTGGTTTTTGGGGCGTGTCCTTACCCATGTGGTTTTGGGTACCCCAGGTGTATTTTTAGGTACCCCAGGTGTGTTTTTGGGGCGTGTCCTTACCCATGTGTTTTTGGGTGCCCCAGGTGTGTTTTAGGGTGCCCCAGGTGTGTTTTAGGGTGCCCCAGGTGTGCCCAGGTGTGTTTTTGGGTGTGGTTTTTGGGGCGTGTCCTTACCCATGTGGTTTTGTGTGTCCCAGGTGTGTTTTTGGATACCCCAGGTGTGCCCAGGTGTGTTTTTGGGGCGTGTCCTTACCCATGTGGTTTCCTCCTCCTCCTCCTCCTCCTCCTCCGCGGCCGCCGCCCCCCCCGGGGTATTTCCCGGCCCCGCCCCCGCCCAGGTGAGGCCCCCCGGGCCCCCCCTCGGGTTTGGGGGCCTTGCATTGGTTGCATTCGTTGCGCCACGAGAAGTTCATGTTCTCACAGGCCCTGTGACGTCAGCGGTGACGTCATCAGCGACGTCGCGGCGCCGCCGATGACGTCACGCAAAGGTGATCCGTTCCCAGTTCCCCCCAATCCCTTCCCAGTTCATCCCAGTTCCCTGTTAACCCCATCCCAGTTCATCCCAGTCCCTTCCCCGTGTTCCCACACATGTGATGTCATTGATGACATCATCGGTGACGTCACAGCACCGACGGTGACGTCACCAAGGTGATCCTTCCCTTCCCAGTTTATCCCAGTTTTCCCCAGTCCCTTCCCCACGTCCCCTGTGATGTCATCGGTGATGTCATCACACCGCTGATGATGTCATAGATGCCATCCCAGTTCCCTCTTAACCCCATCCCAGTTCAGCCCAGTATAAACCAGTCCCTCCCAGTAAAAACCAGTCCCCCCCAAACCCGTCCCAGTATAATACAGACCTCTCCCAGTATAAACCAGTGTTCCCCCAATCCCCTCCCAGTATAAACCAGTATAACCCAGACTCCCCATAGTCCCTCCCAGTATAAACCAGACTCCCCCAATCCCCTCCCAGTATAAACCAGTATAACCCAGACTCCCCAGTTCCCTCCCAGTATAAACCAGTATAACCCACACTCCCCCAGTTCCCTCCCAGTCCCTCCCAGTATAACCCACACTCCCCACAGTCCCTCCCAATCCCCTCCCAGTATAACCCAGACTCCCCCAGTCCCCTCCCAGTATAAACCAGTATAACCCACACTCCCCAACCCCCTCCCAGTATAAACCAGTATAAACCAGTATAACCCAGTCAGGCACTCACGGGTTGGGGCATTTCCAGTCCCCGGCTCTCTGCTGGGCCCCTCCCCCGCCCGTGAAGCCCCCGCGGCCGCCGGAGCCCCCGGAGCCGAACCCGCCCCGACCCATGGGGCCTAAATGGGGGAAAAAATGGGGATTTTGGTTAAATTAGAAATTAATTAATTAAAATTAACCAAACCCGCCCCGACCCATGGGGCCTAAAATGGGGGAAAAAATGGGGATTTTGGTTAATTATAAATTAATTAATTTAATTAATAAATTAACCAAACCCGCCCCGACCCATGGGGCCTAAATGGGGTAAAAAATGGGGATTTTGGTTAAATTGGGAATTAATTAATTTAATTAATAAATTAACCAAACCCGCCCCGACCCATGGGGCCTAAAATGGGGGAAAAAATGGGGATTTTGGTTAAATTAGAAATTAATTAATTTAATTAATAAATTAACCAAACCCGCCCCGACCCATGGGGCCTGAATGGGGTAAAAAATGGGGATTTTGGTTAAATTGGGAATTAATTAATTTAATTAATAAATTAACCAAACCCGCCCCGACCCATGGGGCCTAAAATGGGGGAAAAAATGGGGATTTTGGTTAAATTAGAAATTAATTAATTTAATTAATAAATTAACCAAACCCGCCCCGACCCATGGGGCCTAAATGGGGTAAAAAATGGGGATTTTGGTTAAATTAGAAATTAATTAATTTCATTAATAAATTAACCAAACCCGCCCCGACCCATGGGGCCTGAATGGGGTAAAAAATGGGGATTTTGGTTAAATTAGAAATTAATTAATTTAATTAATAAATTAACCAAACCCGCCCCGACCCATGGGGCCTGAATGGGGGAAAAAATGGGGATTTTGGTTAAATTGGGAATTAATTAATTTAATTAATAAATTAACCAAACCCGCCCCGACCCATGGGGCCTAAAATGGGGGAAAACATGGGGATTTTGGTTAAATTAGAAATTAATTAATTTAATTAATAAATTAACCAAACCTGCCCGAACCCATGGGGCCTGAATGGGGTAAAAAATGGGGATTTTGGTTAAATTGGGAATTAATTAATTTAATTAATAAATTATCCAAACCCACCCCGACCCATGGGGCCTAAATGGGGTAAAAAATGGGGATTTTGGTTAAATTGGGAATTAATTAATTTAATTAATAAATTAACCAAACCCGCCCCGACCCATGGGGCCTGAATGGGGTAAAAAATGGGGATTTTGGTTAATTATAAATTAATTAATTTCATTAATAAATTAACCAAACCCGCCCCGACCCATGGGGCCTGAATGGGGTAAAAAATGGGGATTTTGGTTAAATTGGGAATTAATTAATTTAATTAATAAATTAACCAAACCCGCCCCGACCCATGGGGCCTAAAATGGGGGAAAAAATGGGGATTTTGGTTAAATTGGGAATTAATTAATTTAATTAATAAATTAATTAAAATTAACCAAACCCAAATTTTGGGGTGAAAAGGGGAATTTTGGGGTGAAAAAGGGGAATTTTGGGGTGAAAAGGGGAATTTTGGGTGAAAAGGGGAATTTTGGGGTGAAAAGGGGAATTTTGGGGTGAAAAAGGGGAATTTTGGGGTGAAAAAGGGGAATTTTGGGGTGAAAAGGGGAATTTGGGGTGAAAAGGGGAATTTTGGGGTGAAAAGGGAATTTCGGGGTGAAAAGGGAATTTTGGGGTGAAAAGGGGAATTTTGGGGTGAAAAGGGGAATTTTGGGGTGAAAAGTGGAATTTTGGGGTGAAAAAGGGGAATTTTGGGGTGAAAAGTGGAATTTTGGGGACAGAAAAGGGGAATTTTGGGGACAGAAAAGGGGAATTTTGGGGTGAAAAGGGGAATTTTGGGGTGAAAAAGGGAATTTTGGGGTGAAAAGGGGAATTTTGGGGTGAAAAAGGGGAATTTTGGGGTGAAAAGGGGAATTTTGGGGTGAAAAGGGGAATTTTGGGGCGAAAAGGGGAATTTTGGGGACAGAAAAGGGGAATTTTGGGGTGAAAAAAAAGGGGAATTTTGGGGTGAAAAGGGGAATTTTGGGGGTGAAAAGGGGAATTTTGGGGTGAAAAGGGGAATTTTGGGGTGAAAAGGGGAATTTTGGGGTGAAAAGGGGAATTTTGGGGTGAAAAGGGGAATTTTGGGGTGAAAAATGGAATTTTGGGGTGAAAAGGGGAATTTTGGGGTGAAAAGGGGAATTTTGGGGTGAAAAGGGGAATTTTGGGGTGAAAAGGGGAATTTTGGGGTGAAAAGGGGAATTTTGGGGTGAAAAGGGGAATTTTGGGGGTGAAAAGGGGATTTTGGGGGAAAAAGGGAATTTTGGGGTGAGAAAGGGGAATTTTGGGTGAAAGGGGATTTTGGGGTGAAAAGGGGAATTTTGGGGTGAAAAAGGGGAATTTTGGGGTGAAAAGGGGAATTTTGGGGTGAAAAGGGGAATTTTGGGGTGAAAAGGGGAATTTTGGGGTGAAAAAGGGAATTTTGGGGTGAAAAGGGGAATTTTGGGGTGAAAAAGGGGAATTTTGGGGTGAAAAAGGGGAATTTTGGGGATGAAAAAGGGGAATTTTGGGGTGAAAAAGGGGAATTTTGGGGTGAAAAGGGGAATTTTGGGGTGAAAAGGAGGAATTTTGGGGTGAAAAGGGGAATTTTGGGGTGAAAAGGGGAATTTTGGGGTGAAAAGGGGAATTTTGGGGTGAAAAAGGGGAATTTTGGGGTGAAAAGGGGAATTTTGGGGTGAAAAGGGGAATTTTGGGGTGAAAAGGGGGAATTTTGGGGTGAGAAGGGGAATTTTGGGGTGGGAATGGGAATTTTGGGGTGAGAAGGGGAATTTTGGGGTGAAAAAGGGGAATTTTGGGTTAAAATGGGAATTTTGGGTTAAAAATGGGGAATTTTGGGGTGAAAAGGGGAATTTTGGGGTGAAAAAGGAGATTTTGGGGACAGAAAAGGGGAATTTTGGGGTGAAAAGGGGAATTTTGGGGTGAGAAGGGGGAATTTTGGGGTGAAAAAGGGGAATTTTGGGGTGAAAAGGGGAATTTTGGGGCGAAAAGGGGAATTTTGGGGACAGAAAAGGGGAATTTTGGGGTGAAAAAGGGGAATTTTGGGGTGAAAAGGGGAATTTTGGGGTGAAAAAGGGGAATTTTGGGGTGAAAAGGGGAATTTTGGGGCGAAAAGGGGGAATTTTGGGGTGAAAAAGGAGATTTTGGGGTGAAAAGGGGAATTTTGGGGTGAAAAGGGGAATTTTGGGGTGAAAAGGGGGAATTTTGGGGTGAAAAGGGGAATTTTGGGGCGAAAAGGGGAATTTTGGGGACAGAAAAGGGGAATTTTGGGGACAGAAAAGGAGATTTGGGGTGAAAAGGGGGAATTTTGGGGTGAAAAGGGGAATTTTGGGGTGAAAAGGGGAATTTTGGGGTGAAAAGGGGAATTTTGGGGTGAAAAGGGGAATTTTGGGGTGAAAAGGGGAATTTTGGGGTGAAAAGGGGGAATTTTGGGGTGAAAAGGGGAATTTTGGGGTGAAGAAGGGGAATTTTGGGGTGAAAAGGGGAATTTTGGGGTGAAAAGGGGAATTTTGGGGTGAAAAAGGGGAATTTTGGGGTGAAAAAGGGGAATTTTGAGGACAGAAAAGGGGAATTTTGGGGTGAAAAGGGGAATTTTGGGGTGAAAAAGGGGAATTTTGGGGTGAAAAAGGGGAATTTTGGGGTGAAAAGGGGAATTTTGGGGTGAAAAGGGGAATTTTGGGGTGAAAAGGGAATTTTGGGGGGAAAAAGGGGAATTTTGGGATGAAAAAGGGAATTTTGGGGACAGAAAAGGGGAATTTTGGGGTGAAAAAGGGGAATTTTGGGGTGAAAAGGGGAATTTTGGGGTGAAAAGGGGAATTTTGGGGCTCACCTCCCCGGCCCCGGCCGCGGCCGCCGCCGCCCCGGGTGAAGTCGGCGCGGCGAGTGGCGAACGAGACCTTGATGGGATTGCCCGAGAATTCCTTGCCTGGAAAAGAAAAAAAAAAAGGGAATTTTGGGGTGAGAATGGTGGGGAAAGTGAGGGGAAAATAATGGGAAAAATGAGGGGAAAATGGGATGGAAAATGGGGGAAAATAATGGGAAAAAATGAGGAGAAAATGGGGGGAAAATGGGGAAAAATAATGGGGAAAATGGGAAAAAATAATGGCAAAAAATGAGGGGAAAATGGGATGAAAAATGAGGAAAATAATGGGAAAAATGAGAAGAAAATGGGATGGAAAATGGGGGAAAAATAACGGGAAATGAGGGAAAATAATAGGAAAAATAATGGGAAAAATGAGGGAAAATGGGGGGAAATGAGGGGAAAATAATGGGAAAAATGAGGAGAAAATGAGGAAAAAAAATGGGAAAAATGAGGGAAAAATTGGGGGGGAAATGAAGGAAAAATTGGGGGAAAAAGAGAAAAAAATAATGGGAAAATGAGGGAAAAATAATGGGAAAAATGAGTGAAAATGGGGGGAAATGAGGGGAAAATAATGGGAAAAATGAGGGGAAAATAGGATGAAAAATGGGGAAAAATAATGGGAAAAATGAGGGAAAAATGGGATGAAAAATGGGGAAAAAAATGGGAAAAATGAGGGAAAATGAGAGAAAAATAATAGGAAAATGGGGGAAAAATAATGGGAAAAATGGGGGTAAAATGAGGAAAAAAATGGGAAAAATTAGGGAAAATGGGGGGAAATGAGGGGAAAATAATGGGAAAAATGAGAAAAAAATAATGGGAAAATAAGGGAAAAATAATGGGAAAAATGAGGAGGAAAATGGGAAAAAATAATGGGAAAAATGAGGGGAAAATGGGATGAAAAGTGGGGAAAAAAAATGGGGGAAATGAGGGGAAAATGGGATGAAAAATGGGGGAAAATAATGGGAAAAAATGAGGGAAAAATAATGGGAAAAATGGGAAAAAATAATGGGAAAAATGAGGGGAAAATGGGAGGAAAATGAGGGGAAAATAATGGGAAAAATGAGGGGAAAATGGGATGAAAAATGGGGAAAAATAATGGGAAAAATGAGGGGAAAATGGGAGGAAAATGAGGGAAAAATAATGAGGAAAATGAGGAGGAAAATGGGAAAAATAATGGGAAAATGAGGCAAAAATAATGGGAAAAATGGGGGAAAATGGGAAAAAATAATGGGAAAAATGAGGGAAAATGAGGGAAAATGAGGGGAAAATAATGGGAAAAATGAGGGGAAAATGGGAAAAAATAATGGGAAAATAAGGCAAAAATAATGGGGAAAATGAGGGAAAATAATGGGAAAAATGAGGGGAAAATGGGAAAAAATAATGGGAAAAATGAGGGGAAAATGGGGGAAAAGTAACAGAAAAATGGGAGGAAAAACAAGAGAAAGGGAGAAAAATAAAAGATGAATAAGCAAAAAAAAAGGGAAAAAAGGAAGAGGAAAAATGGAATTTTGAGGGGGAAAAAGAGGATTTGGAATGAGAAAGGTTTTGGGGAAGAAAAGGAGAATTTTGGGGTGAAAAGCAGGAATTTTGGGGTGAAAAGCAGGAATTTTGGGGTGAAAAGCAGGAATTTTGGGGTAAAAAGCAGGAATTCTGGGGTAAAAAGCAGGAATTTTGGGGTAAAAAGCAGGAATTTTGGAGAAAAAAGCAGGAATTTTGGGGAAAAAAGCAGGAATTTTGGGGAAAAAATCAGGAATTTTGGGGAAAAAAGCAGGAATTTTGGGGTAAAAAGCAGGAATTTTGGGGTAAAAAGCAGGAATTTTGGGGTAAAAAGCAGGAATTTTGGGGTGAAAAGCAGGAATTTTGGGGGAAAAAGCAGGAATTTTGAGATAAAAAGCAGGAATTTTGGGGTAAAAAGCAGGAATTTTGGGGTGAAAAGCAGGAATTTTGGGGTAAAAAGCAGGAATTTTGGGGTAAAAAGCAGGAATTTTGGGGGAAAAAGCAGGAATTTTGGGGTAAAAAGCAGGAATTTTGGGGTAAAAAGCAGGAATTTTGGGGTAAAAAGCAGGAATTTTGGGGTGAAAAGCAGGAATTTTGGGGTAAAAAGCAGGAATTTTGGGGTGAAAAGCAGGAATTTTGGGGGAAAAAGCAGGAATTTTGAGATAAAAAGCAGGAATTTTGGGGTAAAAAGCAGGAATTTTGGGGTGAAAAGCAGGAATTTTGGGGTGAAAAGCAGGAATTTGGTAAAAAGCAGGAATTTTGGGGTGAAAAGCAGGAATTTTGGGGGTAAAAAGCAGGAATTTTGGGGTGAAAAGCAGGAATTTTGGGGTGAAAAGCAGGAATTTTGGGGTGAAAAGCAGGAATTTTGGGGTGAAAAGCAGGAATTTTGGGGAAAAAAGCAGGAATTTTGGGGTGAAAAGCAGGAATTTTGGGGTAAAAAGCAGGAATTTTGGGGTACAAAAACAGGAATTTGGGAATTATAGAAGCAGGAATTTTGGGGTACAAAAGCAGGAATTTTGGGATAAAAAGCAGGAATTTCAGTGTATAACACAGAGGAATTTTGGGATTATAATATCCCAATTTTGGGGATAAAAAGCAGAATTTTGGGTCTGAGCATGGAACCAGTCGATGGCCTTGGCCGAGGGGGGATCATCGAAGGACACGGTGGGATTTTGGGGTAAAACCCAGGGATTTTGGGGTAAACTACAGAATTTGGGGTAAGAAATGGGAATTTTGGGGTAAAATACAGAATTTGGGATAAGAAATGGGAATTTGGGGTAAAATACAGAATTTGGGGATATAAAAGCAGAATTTGGGATAAGAACCAGGAATTTTGGAGTAAAATACAGAATTTGGGGTAAGAAATGGGAATTTTGGGGTAAAATACAGAATTTGGGGATATAAAAGCAGAATTTGGGGTAAGAAATGGGAATTTTGGGGTCAAATACAGAATTTGGGGATATAAAAGCAGAATTTGGGGTAAAAATGGGAATTTTGGGGTAAAATACAGAATTTGGGGTAAAAAATGGGAATTTTGGGGTAAAATACAGAATTTGGGGATATAAAAGCAGAATTTGGGGTAAAAAATGGGAATTTGGGGTAAAATACAGAATTTGGGGATATAAAAGCAGAATTTGGGGTAAGAAATGGGAATTTGGGGTAAAACACAGAATTTGGGGTAAGAAATGGGAATTTTGGGGTAAAATACAGAATTTGGGGTAAGAAATGGGAATTTTGGGGTAAAATACAGAATTTGGGGTAAGAAATGGGAATTTTGGGGTAAAATACAGAATTTGGGGTAAGAAATGGGAATTTTGGGGTAAAATACAGAATTTGGGTCTGACCGTCGAACCAGTCGATGGCGGCCTTGGCCGAGGGGGGGTCATCGAAGGACACGGTGGCCTCGCCCTTGAGCTTCCCGGTCTCACGGTCAGTGTAGAGATTGATCATGGGCTGGCCGGTCTTCTTGTTGGTCTGGGAGTGACCAGAGTGACCACTGAGTGACCACTGAGTGACCAGTGAGTGACCACTGACCAATGAGTGACCACTGAGTGACCACTGAGTGACCCTGAGTGACCCTGACTAACCACACATTGATCATGGGCTGGCCGGTCTTCTTGTTGGTCTGGGAGTGACCAGAGTGACCACTGAGTGACCACTGACTCCTGAGTGACCACTGAGTGACCCTGAGTGACCCTGAGTGACCCTGACTGACCACACATTGATCATGGCTGGCCGGTCTTCTTGTTGGTCTGGGAGTGACCAGAGTGACCACTGAGTGACCAGTGAGTGACCAGTGAGTGACCACTGACCACTGAGTGACCACTGAGTGACCCTGAGTGACCCTGAGTGACCACTGACCACTGAGTGACCCTGAGTGACCCCTGAGTAACCCTGAGTGACCCCTGACCCCTGAGTGACCACACAGTGATCATGGGCTGACCTGGGTAGTGACCACAGTGACCAACGAGTGAGTGCTGTCCCAGGCATGTCCCCAATGTCCCTCACCTGTCCCAGGTGTCCCTGACCTGTCCCAGGTGTATCCCAGGTGTCCCTGACCTGTCCCAGGTGTCCCCAATGTCCCTCACCTGTCCCCAATGTCCCCCACCGGTCCCAGGTGTGTCCCTCACCTGTCCCACCTGTCCCCAATGTCCCCCACATGTCCCAGGTGTCCCAGGTGTCCCTGACCTGTCCCAGGTGTCCCCAGGTGTCCCCCACCTGTCCCACCTGTCCCCCACCTGTCCCAGGTGCGCTCACCTTGATGATCCCGATCTGTTTGAAGTAATCGGCCACCGACTCGATGGTGACGTTCTCGCCCAGCCCCTGCACGAAGATCGTGTTGTTGTCCGAGTTGTCCTGCTCACCTGCGCGGTGATTAATTAATTAGCGCTAATTAGTGTTAATTACTGACTATTAATGGTAATTAATTCCTGTTAATCACATCCCAGCACTCAGAAATGGCCCCCACAGCCCCTCCCCCACACCACCATGGTGTTTCTGTCCTGCTCTCCTCCAGGTTAATTAATTAATTAGCGCTAATTAGCGTTAATTACTGGTTATTATTGCTAATTAATTCCTGTTAATTACCCCACTCAACCTAATTAGCCAAATGAACTCTTCCCCCAATTAACCCCTTAATTACCCCATTATTTAGTCGCAACCCAGTCTTTTATTAACCCTATTAATTACCACTAATTAAACCTTTTAATTACCCCAATTAGTCACAACCCAGTCTTTTATTAACCTATTACCTCTAATTAAACCTTTTAATTACCCCTATTATTTCCAACCCAATGTTTTACTAACCCTATTAATCACCACTAATTAAACCCTTTAATTACTCCAATTAGTCCCAACCCAATCTTTTATTAACCTATTAATTACCTCTAATTAAACCCTTTAATTACCTCAATTAGTCCCAACCCCATCTTTTATTAACCTATTAATTACCACTAATGAAACCTTTAATTACCTCAATTAGTCCCAACCCCATCTTTTATTAACCCTATTAATTACCACTAATTAAACCCTTTAATTACCCCAATTAGTCCCAACCCCATCTTCTACTAACCCTATTAATTACCACTAATTAAACCCTTTAATTACCCCAATTAACCCCAACCTTTTAACCCTATTGATTACCACTAATTAAGCTTTAATTACCCCAATTAACCCCAACCTTTTAACCCTATTGATCACCACTAATTAAGCTTTAATTACCCCAATTAACCCCAACCCCATCTTTTATTAACCCTATTGATTACCACTAATTAAACCCTTTAATTACCCCAATTAACCCCAACCCAACCTTTTAACCCTATTAATCACCACTAATTAAGCTTTAATTACCCCAATTAACCCCAACCTTTTAACCCTACTGCTTACCAGTAATTAAGCTTTAATTACCCCAATTAACCCCAATCTTTTAACCCTATTAATCACCACTAATTAAGCTTTAATTACCTCAATTAACCCCAACCCAAACTTTTAACCCTATTAATCACCACTAATTAAACCCTTTAATTACCCCAATTAACCCCAATCTTTTAACCCTATTGATTACCACTAATTAAGCTTTAATTACCTCAATTAGCCCAAACCCAATCTTTCAGCTGTATTAATTACTAATTACTCTTTAATTACCTCATTAACCCCAACCCCTTATTCCCTTCATTACCGCTAATTAACCCCTTAACTACCCCAAATTAACCCCCCCACCACCACTAATTAACCCCTTTAATTAACCCCACCACCACTAATTAACCCCTTTAATTAACCCCATTACCACTAATTAACCCCTTTAATTAACCCCGCCACCACTAATTAACCCCTTTAATTAACCCCACCACCACTAATTAACCCCTTTAATTAACCCTGCCACCACCACTAATTAACCCCTTTAATTAACCCCGCCACCACCACTAATTAACCCCTTTAATTAACCCCACCACCACTAATTAACCCCTTTAATTAACCCCACCACCACCACTAATTAACCCCTTTAATTAACCCCACCACCACTAATTAACCCCTTTAATTAAACCCCCCCACCACTAATTAACCCCTTTAATTAACCCCACCACCACTAATTAACCCCTTAATTAACCCCACCACCACTTAACCCCTTTAATTAACCCCCCCACCACTAATTAACCCCTTTAATATTAACCCCACACCACTAATTAACCCCTTTAATTAACCCCACCACCACTAATTAACCCCTTTAATTATCCCGCCACCACCACTAATTAACCCCTTTAAAACCCACCACCACTAATTAACCCCTTTAATTAACCCCACCACCACTATTATTAAACCCCCTTTAATTAACCCCGCCACCACCACTAAATTAACCCCTTTAATTAACCCCACCACCACTAATTAACCCCTTTAATTAACCCCCACCACCACTAATTAACCCCTTTAATTAACCCCACCACCACTAAAATTAACCCCCTTAATTATAACCCCCCACCACCCACTAATTAACCCTTTAATTAACCCCCACCACCACTAATTAACCCCTTTAATTAACCCCACCACCACTAATTAACCCCTTTAATTAACCCCCACCACACTAATTAACCCCTTTAATTAACCCCCACCACCACTAATTAACCCTTTAATTAACCCCACCACTAATTAACCCTTTAATTAACCCACCCTAATTACTTTAATTAACCCACCACCACTAATTAACCCCTTTAATTAACCCCCACCACACTAATTAACCCTTTAATTTAACCCCCCCACCACTAATTAACCCTTTAATTAACCCCACCACCACTAATTACCCTTTATTAACCCCCCCCCCCACCACCACCACTAATTAACCCCTTTAATTAACCCCACCACCACTAATTAACCCCTGTAATTAACCCCACCACCACTAATTAACCCCTTTAATTAACCCCCACCACCACTAATTAACCCCTTTAATTAACCCCACCACCACCACTAATTACCCCTTAATTAACCCCACCACACTAATTACCCTTTAATTAACCCCACCACCACCACTAATTAAACCCCTTGAATTAACCCCACCACCACCACTAATTAACCCCTTTAATTAACCCACCACCACCACTAATTAACCCCTTTAATTAACCCCACCACCACCACTAATTAACCCCTTTAATTAACCCCCACCACCAAACCCCTTTAATTAACCCCCACCACACTATTAACCCCTTAATTAACCCCGCCACCCCAATAACCCCTTGAATTAACCCCGCCACCACCACTAATTAACCCGCCACCACTAATTAACCCCTTTAATTAACCCCACCACCACTAATTAACCCCTTGAATTAACCCCACCACCACTAATTAACCCCTTTAATTAACCCCACCACCACTAATTAACCCCTTAATTAACCCCGCCACCACTAATTAACCCCTTTAATTAACCCCGCCACCACCACTAATTAACCCCTTTAATTAACCCCGCCACCACCACTAATTAACCCCTTTAATTAACCCCACCACCACTAATTAACCCCTTTAATTAACCCCACCACTAATTAACCCTTTAATTAACCCCACCACCACCACTAATTAACCCCACCACCACCACTAATTAACCCCTTTAATTAACCCCACCACCACCACTAATTAACCCCTTGAATTAACCCCGCCACCACTAATTAACCCCTTTAATTAACCCCACCACCACTAATTAACCCCTTTAATTAACCCCACCACCACTATTAACCCCAAATTAACCCCGCCATCACTAATTAACCCCTTTAATTAACCCCACCACCAATTAACCCCTTTAATTAACCCCCCCACCACTAATTAACCCCTTTATTAACCCCACCACCACTAATTAACCCCTTTAATTAACCCCCCACCACTAATTAACCCCTTTAATTAACCCCGCCACCACCACTAATTAACCCCTTTAATTAACCCCACCACCACTAATTAACCCCTTTAATTAACCCCGCCACCACCACTAATTAACCTCTTTAATTAACCCCACCACCACTAATTAACCCCTTTAATTAATCCCGCCACCACCACTAATTAACCCCTTTAATTAACCCCACCACCACTAATTAACCCCTTTAATTAACCCCACCACCACTTAACCCCTTTAATTAACCCCACCACCACTAATTAACCCCTTTAATTAACCCCACCACCACTAATTAACCCCTTTAATTAATCCCGCCACCACCACCAATTAACCCCTTTAATTAACCCCACCACCACTAATTAACCCCTTTAATTAACCCCACCACCACTAATTAACCCCTTTAATTAATCCCGCCACCACCACCAATTAACCCCTTTAATTAACCCCACCACCACTAATTAACCCCTTTAATTAACCCCACCACCACTAATTAACCCCTTTAATTAACCCCGCCACCACTAATTAACCCCTTTAATTAACCCCACCACCACTAATTAACCCCTTTAATTAACCCTGCCACCACCACTAATTAACCCCTTTAATTAACCCTGCCACCACCACTAATTAACCCCTTTAATTAACCCCACCACCACTAATTAACCCCTTGAATTAACCCCGCCACCACCACTAATTAACCCTTTAATTAACCCCACCACCACTAATTAACCCCTTTAATTAACCCCACCACCACTAATTAACCCCTTTAATTAACCCCACCACACCACTAATTAACCCCTTTAATTAACCCCACCACCACTAATTAACCCCTTTAATTAACCCTGCCACCACCACTAATTAACCCCTTTAATTAACCCCACCACCACCAATTAACCCCTTTAATTAACCCCGCCACCACCACTAATTAACCCCTTTAATTAACCCCACCACCACCACTAATTAACCCCTTTAATTAACCCACCACCACTAATTAACCCCTTTAATTAACCCCACCACCACCACTAATTAACCCCTTTAATTAACCCCACCACCACTAATTAACCCCTTTAATTAACCCCACCACCACCACTAATTAACCCCTTTAATTAACCCCACCACCACCACTAATTAACCCCTTTAATTAACCCCACCACCACTAATTAACCCCTTTAATTAACCCCACCACCACCACTAATTAACCCTTTAATTAACCCCACCACCACCAATTAACCCCAAATTAACCCCACCACCACCACTAATTAACCGCTTTAATTAACCCCGCCTCCATCAATGCCCCCACTAATTAACCATTAATTAATTAATTACCTGGGTCGTGCCTTGGCCCCTGGTCCCGGGGTCCTTTCAAGGCCACACATGGAAGAGAAAGGAACACGCCCCCGTTATGCAAATGAGGGGGGCGGGGCTTGGGCGTGGCCAATCACGGCTCGGCCCCTCCCCCTCCCCACACGCCCCCCCCGGGCCCCATTTTGGGGGCAAATTCCTCAAATTTGGCACCAAAATTTCCTTTTTTTTTTTATTTTTTCCACCTTTTCCCAACTCGGGAACTTCCCGGGGTTCCCATTCCGGAAAATTCTCCCCAAAAAGGCTCCGGAGACGCCGATTTTTCCTTTTTTTTCCACATTTTTCCTCCTTTTTGTCATTTTTCCCTCATTTTTCTCTCGTTTTTCCCTCAGTTTTTCCCATTTTTTTCCCAAACTCCAACCACACTTTTTAATTTTTCCCTCCAAAAATAAAAACCACCAGTGAAGCCCCTTTGGGATTTGGGCAAAGCACAACTTGAATTTTTCATTATTTTTGGATCCACTTCTCAACTCCGACCTCTCCCCCCAATTTTTTTTTGTAAGGGGGGGAAAATTTTTTTATTTTTCACCTTTTTCACCAAAATTTTCACCAAAATTTCCACCAAAATTTCCACCAAAAACCTCAAGGTCACCGGCGCTTTCCACCTTTTGTATTTTTACACCCCAAAATTCCTCGGATTTGGGGTTTTTTTCCCCAAAACCACCAAACCTTAAATTGATTTTTTTCCTTCCACACATGCAGCGTTTTTTAAACCAAAATTCACCTTTTTTTTTTTGTTGTTGATTTTTTACTCACCCTCAACCCTCCCCTCCAAAAATAAAAAAAATTCCATTTTTTCACTCTTTTTTCCACCATTTTTTCCCAAAAAAAAAAACCAAAAAAATAAAAAAACAAAAAACCCCAACCGGGATTTTTTAAATTTTATTTTTTTTTTGTTGGTTTTTTTTTTCCCCCTTTTTTTAAATTTTTAACACCTGGAAATTCCGTTCCTAAGGGAGAGGGAGAAGGGAAAAAACCAAAGAATTTTCCCAAATTTTCTCCCCACCCCAGAAAAAATGGGGGAAAAAAAAAAAGATTAAAAAATCAAAATAAAACCACAATAATTTGAATTTTTTTTGCCTTTTTTTTGCTTTTTTGGGGTGAAAACCTCTGAATTTTGGGACTTACCACCGAATTTATTGAAGCCACCACGCTCACCACCGCTGAGGAGATAAATTAGAAGATAATCAGGAATTTTGGAACCCCTGCCTAAAAAAAAACCTCCGGGAAACACGGCAAAAATTCCAATTTTTTTTGGGAATGAATCCAGAATTTTTGGGGAATTTTTGGATTTTTTTTGGAATTTTTGGGGGGATTTTTTTGGGCTTTTTTGGGAATTTTTGGATTTTTTTCTGGAATTTTTTGGGCTTTTTTTGGGATTTTTTGGATCATTTTTTGGGAATTTTTAGAAAATTTTTTTGGAATTTTTTGGGCTTTTTTGGGGGGATTTCTTGGGCTTTTTTTGGGAACTTTTGGAATTTTTTTGGAATTTTTTGGGCTTTTTTTGGGATTTTTTTTGATTTTTTTTTTTGGGAATTTTTGGATTTTTTTTTGGAATTTTTTGGGCTTTTTTGGGGGGATTTTTTGGGAATTTTTTGGGCTTTTTTGGATCATTTTTTTGGATCATTTTCTGAGATTTTTTGGGCTTTTTTTGGCATTTTTTTGGATCATTTTTTGAGATTTTTGGGGCGTTTTTTGGATCATTTTTTGGGATTTTTGGGCTTTTTTTGGGCTTCTTTTGGATCATTTTTTGAGATTTTTTGGGATTTTTTTGGATCATTTTTTGAGATTTTTTGGGCTTTTTTTGGCATTTTTTTGGATCATTTTTTGGGATTTTTTGGATCTTTTTTGAGATTTTTTGGGCTTTTTTTGGCATTTTTTTGGATCATTTTTTGAGATTTTTTGGGCTTTTTTTGGATCATTTTTTGGGATTTTTTGGATCTTTTTTGAGATTTTTTGGGCATTTTTGGGATTTTTTTGGATCATTTTTTGAGCTTTTTTGGGGCTTTTTTGGATCATTTTTGGGCTCTTTTTGGGATTTTTTTGGATCATTTTTTGTGATTTTTTTGGGCTTTTTTTGGATCATTTTTTTGGATCATTTTTTGGGATTTTTTTGCATCTTTTTTGGGATTTTTTGAGCTTTTTTAAGGATTTTTTTGATTATTTTTTGAGTTTTTTTGGGCTTTTTTTGGATAATTTTTTGAGCTTTTTTTGGATCATTTTTTGAGATTTTTTGGGCTTTTTTTTGGATCATTTTTTGGAATTTTTTGGGCTTTTTTTGGATCATTTTTTGAGATTTTTTTGGATCATTTTTTGAGATTTTTTGGGCTTTTTTGGATCATTTTTTGAGATTTTTTGGGCTTTTTTTGGATCATTTTTTGAGATTTTTTGGGCTCTTTTGGATCATTTTTTGAGATTTTTTGAGATTTTTTTGGATCATTTTTTGAGATTTTTTGGGCTTTTTTTGGATCATTTTTTGAGATTTTTTGAGATTTTTTGGAGTTTTTTCCTCGCCGTCGACGCTTTTTCCTCCTGGACGCAGCAGGGTTGGGATTGAGCCCAAAATTCGGGAAAAAAATCCCTTTTTTTTCCTTTTTTTTCCACCCTTTCCTGGATTTCTCCCCCTTTTCTCAACCCCCTGAGCATTCCATAAAAAATTTCATTTTTCTCCTTTTTTTTTGCCCTTTTCTGCCTTTTTTGAACCCAAACAAGCGGCGGATTTTGAGTTTTTCGCTGCTTTTTTTTGTTTTTTCACACCTGCAGCACACAAAAGGCAGAGGTTGGTCAAACAGGCAACACAAAAAACCCCAAAATTCCCCCCAAATACTCACCTGGAACGGCCCCGAAACGCCGATTTCTCCACCCAAAAAGCGGCCAAAAACACCTCAAATTCACCCCAAAATTCACTTTTTTTCGGTTTGATTCACCTTTTTTCACCTTTTGGTTTTTATCACCGTTTTTTCCTCTTTTTTTGGCTTTTTTTTCTCTTTTTTCCTTTTATTTCTCCTCTTTTTTGGCATTTTTTCCCCTTTTTTTTCTTGTTTTTTCCTCTTTTTTTGGGTTTTTTCCCCTTTTTTTTTCCTTTTTTTTTCCCTCTTTTTTGTCATTTCTTCCCCTTTTTTTTCTTTTTTTTTTCCTCTTTTTTTGGGTTTTTTCCCTTTTCCTTTTATTTCTCCTCTTTTTGGCTTTATTTCCCCTTTTTTTTCTTGTTTTTTCCTCTTTTTTTGGGTTTTTTCCCCTTTTTTCCTTTTATTTCTCCTCCTCTTTGGCTTTTTTTCTCCTTTTTTTTCTTGTTTTTTCCTCTTTTTTTGGGTTTTTTCTCTTTTTTCCTTTTATTTCTCCTCTTTTTTGGCTTTTTTTCCCCTTTTTTTTCTTGTTTTTTCCTCTTTTTTTGGTTTTTTTTCCCTTTTTTCCTTTTATTTCTCCTCTTTTTTGTCATTTTTTCCCTTTTTTTCTTGTTTTTTCCTCTTTTTTCGGTTTTTTTTCCCCTTTTTCTTTTTTTTTCCCTCTTTTTTGTCATTTTTTCCCTTTTTTCTTGTTTTTTCCTCTTTTTTCGGTTTTTTTCCCCTTTTTTCCTTTTATTTCTCCTCTTTTTTGTCATTTCTTCCCCTTTTTTTTCTTGTTTTTCCTCTTTTTTTGGGTTTTTTCCCCTTTTTTTCCTTTATTTCTCCTCCTCTTTGGCTTTTTTTCTCCTTTTTTTTCTTGTTTTTTCCTCTTTTTTTTTTTTTTTTTCCCTTTTTTCCTTTTATTTCTCCTCCTTTTTGTCATTTTTCCCCTTTTTTTCTTGTTTTTTCCTCTTTTTTTTCGTTTTTTTTTCCCTCTTTTTTGTCATTTCTTCCCCTTTTTTTCTTGTTTTTTTCCTCTTTTTTTGGCATTTTTTCCCCTTTTTTTCCTTTTATTTCTCCTCTTTTTTGTCCTTTTTCCCCTTTTTTTCTTGTTTTTTCCTCTTTTTTTTGGCGTTTTCCTCTTTTTTTTCCCCGAATTTTTTTCTACTTTTTCCTCATTTTTTTATTTCTTTTTTTCATATTTTTTCCTCTTTTTTGTCATTTTTTCCCCTTTTTTTCTTGGTTTTTTCTCTTTTTTTGGCGTTTTCCTCCCTTTCTTTTTCTTTTTTTCCCCGAATTTTTTTCTAATTTTTCCTTTTTTTTATTTTTCTTTTTTTCATTTTTTCCTTTTTTGTCATTTTCCCCCTTTTTTTTATTTTTTCCTTAGTTTTTTTCTCATTTTTCCTTTTCACATTTTTTTTTCCTCATTTTTCCTTCTCATTTCTCCTTCTTTTTTTCCCTCATTTTTCCTTCTCATTTTTCCTTTTTCTCATTTTTCCCTCTTTTTCTGCTCTTTTTCCCCCTCTTTTTTCTTCTCATTTTTCCTTTTTTTCCATTTTTTCCTTATTTTTCCTTTTTTGCATTTTTCCCTCTTTTAATTCTCCTTTTTCCCTCTTTTAATTCTCATTCCTCCCCCCCTTTTTCCCTCATTTTTCCCCTTTTTTCTCATTTTTTTTTTTCTCATTTTTCCCTTTTTCTCATTTTTCCTTTTTTCCTCATTTTTCCTTCTCATTTTTCCTTTTTTTAAATTTTTCCCTCTTTTTTCCCCCCTCTTTTTTCTTCTCATTTTTCCTTTTTTTTTTCCATTTTTTTCCCTTTTTTTTTCATTTTTCCCTTTTTTCCTTATTTTTCCTTTTTTTTTTGCATTTTTCCCTCTTTTAATTCTCACTCCTCCCCCCTTTTTCCCTCATTTTTCCTTTTTCCCTCATTTTCCCCTTTTTTTTCAGCACTTTCTAACCAAGTTTTTCTCATCCCCCCCATTTTTTATTTATCCAATCCTTTCTTCCCTTTTTTGCATTTTTTTGTTTCTTCCCTTTCCTGGCATTTCCAAGACTTTTTGGCCATTTTCCCTCTCATTTTTGCCATTTTTTACCATTTTCCCTCCGTTTTTAACCTTTTTTTACCACTTTTCCTTTTTTTTTTTCATTTTAATCCTTTTACCATTTTTTGCTATTTTTAACCACTTTAAACCATTTTTAACCATTTTTGCTATTTTTAACCAATTTAAACCATTTTTAACCATTTTTAACCATTTTTTGCTTATTTTTAACCACTTTAAACCATTTTAACCATTTTTTCCTGCTTTTTAACCACTTTAAACCATTTTTAACCATTTTTTGGTATTTTTTAACCACTTTAAACCATTTTTTCCTGTTTTTAACCATTTTTTGCTATTTTTAACCACTTTAACCTTTTTTAAACATTTTTTCCTATTTTTAACCACTTAAACCATTTTTAACCTTTTTTACCTTTATTTTTACCATTTTTGCTGTTTTTAACCACTTTAAACCATTTTAAACCATTTTTAACCATTTTTGCTGTTTTTTAACCACTTCAAACCATTTTTAACCATTTTTTGCTTATTTTTAACCACTTTAAACCATTTTTAACCATTTTTTGCTATTTTAAACCATTTTAAACCATTTTTTCCTGTTTTTAACCAATTTAAACCTTTTTGAACATTTTTTCCTATTTTAACCACTTAAACCATCTTTAACCTTTTTTTTCCTTTATTTTTACCATTTTTGCTGTTTTTTAACCATTTTTAACCATTTTTTCCTGTTTTTAACCAATTTAAACCATTTTTTGCCTTTTTTAACCACTTTAAACCATTTTTCCTGTTTTTTAACCATTTTTGCTGTTTTTTAACCACTTTAAACCATTCTTAACCATTTTTTGCTATTTTTTAACCATTTTAAACCATTTTTTCCTGTTTTTAACCATTTTAAACCATTTTTGAACATCTTTCCTATTTTTAACCACTTAAACCGTCTTTAACCTTTTTTTCCTTTATTTTTACCATTTTTGCTGTTTTTTAACCATTTTTAACCATTTTTTCCTATTTTTAACCACTTAAACCATCTTTACCCTTTTTTCCTTTATTTTTACCATTTTTGCTGGTTTTTAACCACCTTGAACCATTTTTTGCCAATTTCTCCCCTTTTTTCACACTTTATCTTTTTTAAACCATTTTTCCCTTTAATTTTTTTCCTTTTTTCACCATTTTCAAGCACCGGGACACCAAAATTTCCTTCCCATCAACACAAAACCTTTCATTCCAGTGGATTTTCCCCCAAAATCCACTTTTTTGAACCATTTTTTACCTTTTTTTGACTTTGACCCATTTTTCTCTGCAGTGACCTCAAAACGCACCAAACTTTTCTTTTTTTTCCATTTTTTTTCCATTTTTTTTCCATTTTTTCCCCATTTTCCACTCTTTTTTCCAATATTTTTTCCCTAAATTCCACCATTTCCCTTTGAATATTTTGGGGGATTTTTTTCCCCCCAAATTCCACCTTTTTTCCCCCATTTTTCCCCTCAAATTCCACCTTTTTCCTTCAATATTTTTTCCATATTTTCCCCTAAATTTCATTTTTTTTCCTCCAGCGTTTTTCCCTTCATTTTTATCCCAAATTCCATTTTTTTTTCCACATTTTCCCTTCTCATTCCCCCTTTTCCCCTCAATATTTTACCCCAAACTCACTTTTTAAAAATTCCATTTTCAACCATTTTCCAGTGCTTTTTTCCCTTAAATTCCATTTTTTTCTCTCAATATTTATCCCAAATTCCATTTTTTTTCCGTATTTTTCCCCCTGCCGGGACCAGAGGCTGCAGGTGACCTTGGAATTTTTCCACCTTTTTCTTCCTCAAAAATCCTTTTTTTTCCACCTTTTTCTTCCTCAAAAATCCTTTTTTTTCCCACCTTTTTCATACCCAAAACTCTTTTTTTTTTCTTTCCAGTTTTCCACCTTTTTTGGCCAAAAAACCTCATTTTTCCCCACATTTTCCACCTTTTATTCCCCAAAAAACCATTTTTTCTACCTTTATTTCCCAAAAAAAACGGATTTTCTGCATTTTTTTGTTTTCTCTAAAACTCCATTTCCCCTTTTCCCAATTCATCCTTTTTCCCCCAAAATCCATTTTCTTGCATTTTTCCCATTTTCCATTCCCAAACTCTGCCTTTTCCCCATTTTCCACCTTTTCCTTCCCCACAAATCCTTTTTCCCAAGTTTTCCCCCCAAAATTTCATTTCTCCATCTCTGTTTTTTCCCAGCTTTTTTCACTTAAAATCCCATTTTTTCTTTTCCCAAAGTTTTTTTCCATGCTTTCCTTCCCCAAAATCTCATTTTTTCATTTTTTCATCTTTTCCTTCCCCAAACCTCAAATTCTTCACATTTTCCCCACAAATTTTCCCCATTTTCCCACAATTTTCCCCATTTTCCATGATTTTTCCCTGGTTTTCACCATTCTTTCCCATTTTTCACCATTCTTTCCCTGCTTTTCACAATTTTTCTCCATTTTCCCAAAATTTTCACCGTTTTTTCCTCATTTTTCCCACAAATTTTCCCCATTTTCCCCACAATTTTTCCCCATTTTCCATGATTTTTCCCTGGTTTTCACCATTCTTTCCCATTTTCACCATTTTTCAGGATTCTTTCCCATTTTTCCCTGCTTTTCCCAAATTTTCCCCATTTTCCCAAATTTTTCACCGTTTTTCCCCATTTTTCCCACAATTTTTCCCCATTTTCCCACAATTTTCCATTTTTCCCATGTTTTCTCCCACAATTTTCCATTTCTCACGAATTTTCCCCGTTTTTCACCATTTTTTCCCACTTTTTGTGATTTTTCCATTTTTCACAATTTTTCCCACAAATTTTCCCCATTTTTCAGATTTTTTCCCATTTTTCCCAATTTTTCCTTGTTTTTCACAATTTTTCCCTGCTTTTCACCATTTTCCCCATTTTCCCAAAACTTTTCTCTTTTTCACCTTTTTTCCCCATTTTTTGTGATTTTTCCATTTTTCCCAATTTTTCCTCATTTTTCTCCATTTTCCCACAAAATTTTCCCCATTTTTCACCTTTTTTCCATATTTTTCTCCATTTTTCACCTTTTTTCCATATTTTTCTCCATTTTTCACCTTTTTTCCATATTTTTCCCCATTTTTCACCCTTTTTCTGTATTTTTCCCCATTTTTCACTTTTTTCCATACTTTTCCCCATTTTTCACAATTTTCCCCACTTTTCACCTTTTTTCCAGATTTTTCCCCATTTTTCACAATTTTCCCCATTTTTCACCTTTTTTCCATTTTCCCCCACTTTTCACCTTTTTTCCATATTTTTCACCTTTTTCCATACTTTTCCCCATTTTTCACAATTTTTCCCTGCTTTTCACATTTTTCTCCATTTTTCTTTTTCCCATTTTTCCCCATTTTTCCCCCTTTTTCTCTTATTTTCCCTTTTTTCTCCCTGTTTTTCTTTTTCTCCCCATTTTTCCCAATTTTTCCCCATTTTCCCACAAATTTTTCCCCATTTTTCACAATTTTCCCCATTTTTCCCAATTTTCCCCATTTTTCACCTTTTTTCCATATTTTTCACTTTTCCATATTTTTCCCCATTTTTCCATATTTTTTCTCCATTTTTCACTTTTTCCATACTTTTCCCCATTTTTCACAATTTTCCCCACTTTTCACCTTTTTTCCATATTTTTCACCTTTTTTCCATATTTTTCCCCATTTTTCACCTTTTTTCCATATTTTTCACCTTTTTTCCATATTTTTCTCCATTTTTCACAATTTTTCCCTGCTTTTCACATTTTTCTCCATTTTTCTTTTCCCCATTTTTCCCCATTTTTGTTCCTGTTTTTCTCTTATTTTCCCATTTTTCTCCGTTTTTCTTTTCTTCCCATTTTTCCCCATTTTTCCCCCTTTTTCTCTTATTTTCCCATTTTCACCATTTTTCTTCCTGTTTTTTCTCTTATTCCCCATTTTTCTCCCTGTTTTCTTTTTCTCCCCATTTTTCCCCTTTTCTCTTATTTTCCCATTTTTCTCCATTTTTCTTTTTCTTCCCATTTTTCCCCATTTTTCCCCCTTTTTCTCTTATTTTCCCATTTTTCACCATTTTTCTTCCTGTTTTTCTCTTTTTTCCCATTTTTCTCCGTTTTTCTTTTTCTTCCCATTTTTCACCATTTTTCTTCCTGTTTTTCTCTTTTTCTCCCCATTTTTCCCTCTTTTTCTCTTATTTTCCCATTTTTCTCCGTTTTTCTTTTTCTTCCCATTTTTCCACATTTTTCTCCCTGTTTTTCTTTTTCTCCCCATTTTTCCCCATTTTTCCCCCTTTTTCCATATTTTTCCCCATTTTTCACCTTTTTTTCCAGATTTTTCACCTTTTTTCCATACTTTTCCCCATTTTTCACAATTTTTCCCTGCTTTTCACATTTTTCTCCATTTTTCTTTTTCCCATTTTTCCTCATTTTTCTTCCTGTTTTTCTTTTTCTTCCCATTTTTCCCAATTTTTCTCCCTTTTCCCACAAATTTTTCCCCATTTTTCACAATTTTCCCCATTTTTCACAATTTTCTCCGTTTTTCACAATTTTCCCCATTTTTCACCTTTTTTCCCCATTTTTCCCCATTTTTCCCAATTTTCCCCATTTTTCACAATTTTCCCCATTTTTCACCTTTTTCCCATATTTTTCCCCATTTTTCACAATTTTTCCCTGCTTTTCACATTTTTCTCCATTTTTCACTTTCTTTCTTCCTGTTTCTCCCCATTTTTCCCCCTTTTTCTCTTATTTTCCCATTTTTCTCCATTTTTCTTTTCCCCCTTTTTCCCCCTTTTCCCACAATTTTTCCCCCTTTCCCTCATCCTTACCGCCTCACTTTCCATCCACTTCTCCCCCTTCCCACCCCTCCCCAGCCCCTGGAGTCTCCGTTTTTGGGGAAAACTTTGGCAATTCCGGGCACTCACCCCATGGAGGCGCCGCGGGAGCCGCGGGAGCCGCGGGAGCCGCGCTCGAAGCCGCCCCGGGAGCCGAAGGCGCCGCGGCCTCGGCTGCGCTCCGGGGGCGCCGAGGAGCCGTAGCCACCCCCGGCCTCCTGGTAGCCCCCCGAGCTCAGCGAGCCGCCGTCCTGCCCGTAGCTGTTGGCTGGAAAAAAGGGGGAAAAAAATGGGATTTGGGAAATCTGGGAATGGGGGGGAAAAAAATTGGGAGGTTTCACCCAAGAATGTGCGGGTTTTGTCCCAAATCCCAAGGGATTCTGCCCCAAATCCGATGGATTCTGTCCCAAATCCAAGGGATTCTGCCCCAAATCCCAAGGGATTCTGTCCCAAATCCAGGGGATTCTGCCCGAAATCTGATGGGTTTTGTCCCAAATCCCAAGGGATTCTGTCCCAAATCCAGGGGATTCTGTCCCAAATCTGATGGGTTTTGTCCCAAATCCCAAGGGATTCTGCCCCAAATCCAAGGGATTCTGCCCCAAATCCGATGGGTTTTGTCCCAAATCCCAAGGGATTCCACCCAATCCAACCCCAAACCAACCGATCCTGCCCAGAGCTGTTGGCTGGAAAAAAGGGGGAAAAAAATGGGATTTGGGAAATCTGGGAATTGGGGGAAAAAAATTGGGAGGTTTCACCCAAGAATGTGCGGGTTCTGCCCCAAATCTGATGGGTTTTGTCCCAAATCCAAGGGATTCTGCCCCAAATCCGATGGGTTTTGTCCCAAATCCCAAGGGATTCTGCCCCAAATCTGATGGGTTTTGTCCCAAATCCAGGGGATTCTGCCCCAAATCCGATGGGTTTTGTCCCAAATCCCAAGGGATTCTGTCCCAAATCCAGGGGATTCTGTCCCAAATCCAGGGGATTCTGTCCCAAATCCAGGGGATTCTGTCCCAAATCCCAAGGGATTCTGCCCCAAATCCGATGGATTCTGCCCCAAATCCAAGCGATTCTGCCCCAAATCCAAGGGATTCTGCCCCAAATCCAGGGGATTCTGCCCCAAATCCAAGGGATTCTGCCCCAAATCCAAGGGATTCTGCCCCAAATCCAGGGGATTCTGCCCCAAATCCCAAGGGATTCTGTCCCAAATCCAAGGGATTCTGCCCCAAATCCCAAGGGATTCTGTCCCAAATCCAGGGGATTCTGTCCCAAATCCAGGGGATTCTGCCCCAAATCCGATGGATTCTGCCCCAAATCCGATGGGTTTTGTCCCAAATCCAGGGGATTCTGCCCCAAATCCCAAGGGATTCTGCCCCAAATCCGATGGATTCTGCCCCAAATCCCAAGGGATTCTGGACTAAATCCAAGGAATTCGGCCCTGAATCCCAGAGATTCTGCCCCAAATCCCAGAGATTCTGCCCCAAATCCCAGAGATTCTGCCCCAAATCCCAGAGATTCTGCCCCAAATCCCAGCGTTTTGTCTCAAATCCAGCGGTTCTGCCCAAAATCCCAAGGGATTCTGTCCCAAACCCCACAATTTTTACCCCAAATTCCATGGATTCTGCCCCAAATCCCCTGAATTTTGTCCCAAATCCCCTGAATTTTGTCCCAAATCCCAAAAATATTGCCCCAAATCCGGTCAATTCACAATGAAATCCAGGTGCTCCAAAAAACGGCCAATTTTGCCCAAAATCCACGGAATTCGCCCCAAACTCCGGGATTTTTTTGGGAATGTCACTCACATCCCCTGGAGCTCTCCTGGCCCTGCTGCCTGTAGCTTGGCCACAGTTATAGGATGACTGTTCCCATCCTAAAACCCCCAAAATTCCAGAATTTCACACAAAGTTTGTCTGATTTTTGTCCCGATTTTGCCCAAAATCCACGGAATTCGCCCCAAAATCCGGGATTTTTTTGGGAATGTCACTCACATCCCCCGGAGCTGTACTGGCCCTGCTGCCTGTAGCTCTGGGGTGGTTGTAGGACGACTGTTCCCATCCTAAACCCCCAAATCCCTGAATTTTAACCGATTTTCTTTGCGATTTTGCCCAAAATCCACGGAATTCGCCCCAAACTCCGGGATTTTTTTGGGAATGTCACTCACATCCCCCGGAGCTGTACTGGCCCTGCTGGCTGTAGCTCGGGGGGGGGTTGTAGGACGACTGTTCCCATCCTAAACCCCCCAAAATTCCAGAATTTTAACCGATTTTCTTTGCGATTTTGCCCAAAATCCATGGAATTTCCCCCAAAATCCAGGATTTTTTTGGGAATGTCACTCACATCCCCCGGAGCTGTACTGGCCCTGCTGGCTGTAGCTCGGGGGGGGGTTGTAGGACGACTGTTCCCATCCCAAATCCCTGAATTCCACCCCAAACCACAGAAAATTCAGCCAATTTCGGTCCCAATTTTGCCCAAAATCCACGGAATTCGCCCCAAAATCCGGGATTTTTTTGGGAATGTCACTCACATCCCCCGGAGCTGTACTGGCCCTGCTGGCTGTAGCTCTGGGGCAGTTGTAGGACGACTGTTCCCATCCTAAAGCCCCCAAAATTCCAGAATTTCACACAAAGTTTGTCTGATTTTTGTCCCAATTTTGCCCAAAATCCACGGAATTTCCCCCAAACTCCGGGATTTTTTTGGGAATGTCACTCACATCCCCCGGAGCTCTCCTGGCCCTGCTGCCTGTAGCTCTGGGACAGTTGTAGGACGACTGTTCCCATCCCAAATCCCTGAATTCCACCCCAAACCACAGAAAATTCAGCCAATTTCGGTCCCAATTTTGCCCAAAATCCACGGAATTCGCCCCAAAATCCGGGATTTTTTTGGGAATGTCACTCACATCCCCCGGAGCTCTCCTGGTCCTGCTGCCTGTAGCTTGGGCACAATTATAGGACGACTGTTCCCATCCTAAACCCCCAAATCCCTGAATTTTAACCCATTTTCTTTGCGATTTTGCCCAAAATCCACAGAATTCCCCCCAAACTCCGGGAATTTTTTGGGAATGTCACTCACATCCCCCGGAGCTGTACTGGCCCTGCTGCCTGTAGCTCTGGGGTGGTTGTAGGACGACTGTTCCCATCCTAAACCCCCAAATCCCTGAATTTTAACCGATTTTCTTTGCGATTTTGCCCAAAATCCACGGAATTTCCCCTAAAATCCAGGATTTTTTTGGGAATGTCACTCACATCCCCCGGAGCTGTCCTGGCCCTGCTGCCTGTAGCTCTGGGGTGGTTGTAGGACGACTGTTCCCATCCTAAACCCCCCAAAATTCCAGAATTTTAACCGATTTTCTTTGCGATTTTGCCCAAAATCCACGGAATTCGCCCCAAACTCCGGGAATTTTTTGGGAATGTCACTCACATCCCCCGGAGCTCTCCTGGCCCTGCTGCCTGTAGCTCTGGGACAGTTGTAGGACGACTGTTCCCATCCTAAACCCCCAAATCCCTGAATTTTAACCGATTTTCTTTGCGATTTTGCCCAAAATCCATGGAATTTCCCCCAAACTCCGGGATTTTTTTGGGAATGTCACTCACATCCCCCGGAGCTGTACTGGCCCTGCTGGCTGTAGCTCGGGGGGGGGTTGTAGGACGACTGTTGGCTGTAGCTCTGCTGGTTGTAGCCGCCGCTCTGTTGGTTGTAGCCCCCGCTCGGGGCTTGGCCGTAGCTGGAGCTGCCGGAGCCGCTGCCGTAACTGGGGAGGGAAAAAATTGGGAATTTGACCAAAATCCAGGGAATTCCAGGCAAAATGAGGTGGGAATCACACGGGTTAACCCAAAAGCAGCTGGAATTCACCCAGAATCAGACTGGAAACACAGGGAGGGAACCCCAAAATCAGACGGGAATTCAGCAGAAACATCCGGAATTCAGACAAAAAAATCCCAAATTTGACCAAAATCCAGGGAATTCGAGCCAAAATGAGGCTGGAATCGATGGAAAACACCCGGATTAACCCAAAACCAGCTGGAATTCAACCAAAATTAAATTCAGAAATCAGGAAATCGACCCTAAAATGAGATGGGAAATCGGCAGAAAAATCCGGAATTTAGACAAAAAACCCCGGAATTCACCCAAAAAACCCCAAAATTTGACCAAAATCCAGGGAATTCGAGCCAAAATGAGGCTGGAATTGATGGAAAACACCCGGATTAACCCAAAACCAGCTGGAATTCACCCAGAATCAGACTGGAAACACAGGGAGGGAACCCCAAAATCAGACCGGAATTCAGCAGAAACATCCGGAATTCAGACAAAAAAACCCCGGAATTTGACCAAAATCCAGGGAATTTGAGCCAAAATGAGGTGGGAATGACACGGATTAACCCAAAACCAGCTGGAATTCACCCAGAATCAGACTGGAAACACAGGGAGGGAACCCCAAAATCAGATGGGAAATCAGCAGAAACATCCGGAATTCAGACAAAAAAAACCCCGGAATTTGACCAAAATCCAGGGAATTTGAGCCAAAATGAGGCTGGAATCGATGGAAAACACCCGGATTAACCCAAAACCAGCTGGAATTCAACCAAAATTGAATTCAGAAATCAGGAAATCGACCCTGAAATGAGATGGGAAATCGGCAGAAAAATCCGGAATTTAGACAAAAAACCCCGGAATTCACCCAAAAAACCCCGGAATTCACCCAAAAAACCCCGGAATTCACCCAAAAAATCCCAAAATCTGACCAAAATCCAGGGAATTCGAGCCAAAATGAGGCTGGAATTGATGGAAAACACCCGGATTAACCCCAAACCAGCTGGAATTCAACCAAAATTAAATTCAGAAATCAGGAAATCGACCCTAAAATGAGATAGGAAATGGGCAGAAAAATCCGGAATTTAGACAAAAAACCCCGGAATTCACCCAAAAAATCCCAAAATCTGACCAAAATCCAGGGAATTCGAGCCAAAATGAGGCTGGAATTGATGGAAAACACCCGGATTAACCCAAAACCAGCTGGAATTCAACCAAAATTGAATTCAGAAATCAGGAAATCGACCCTAAAACGAGATGGGAAATCGGCAGAAACATCTGGAATTTAGACAAAAAACCCCGGAATTCACCCAAAAAACCCCAAATTTGACCAAAATCCAGGGAATTCGAGCCAAAATGAGGCTGGAATTGATGGAAAACACCTGGATTAACCCAAACCAGCTGGAATTCAACCAAAATTGAATTCAGAAATCAGGAAATCGACCCTGAAATGAGATGGGAAATCGGCACAAAAATCCGGAATTTAGACAAAAAACCCCGGAATTCACCCCAAAAAAAACCCCAAATTTGACCAAAATCCAGGGAATTCGAGCCAAAATGAGGCTGGAATTGATGGAAAACACCTGGATTAACCCCAAACCAGCTGGAATTCAACCAAAATTGAATTCAGCAATCAGGAAATCGACCCTAAAATGGGATGGGGAATCAGCAGAAAAATCCGGAATTCACCCAAAAAAACCCAAATTTGCCCAAAATCCAGGGAATTTGAGCCAAAATGAGGCTGGAATCGATGGAAAACACCCGGATTAACCCAAAACCAGCTGGAATTCAACCAAAATTGAATTCAGAAATCAGGAAATCGACCCTAAAATGAGATGGGAAATCAGCAGAAAAATCCGGAATTTAGACAAAAAACCCCGGAATTCACCCCAAAAAACCCCGGAATTCACCCAAAAAATCCCAGAATTCACCCAAAAAACCCCGGAATTCACCCAAAAAATCCCAGAATTCACCCAAAAAACCCCGGAATTCACCCAAAAAAACCCCAAATTTGCCCAAAATCCAGGGAATTCGAGCCAAAACAAAGCAGAAATTGGTCAAACCCCACGGAATTCACCCCAAACCACCCAAAATTCACCTGCAAATCCTTGGAATTCACCTAAAAACCCCTGGAATTTGCCCAAACCCCACGGAATTAAACCCAAAATCAGCTGGGAATTCACCCAAACCCCACTGGAATTAATTAACATTAATCACAGACCAATAATCATTAATAATCATTAATTAATGACTCATTAATTACCTGCTGGACGCAGAGGACGCAGGTTTGGGGTTACTGGGAGTGACTGGTTTGGGGTTTGCTGTTACTGGTTTGGGGCTGACATTAATCACAGATCATTAATCATTAATAATCATTAATTAATGACTCATTAATTACCTGCTGGAGGCAGAGGCAGCCGCGGGGGGCTGTGAGTAGCCGGGGTAGGAGGAGGTTTGGGGTTACTGGGAGTGACTGGTTTGGGGTTTGCTGTTACTGGTTTGGGGTTCAGGTTAACCATGGCTCATTAATCATTAATAATCATTAATTAATGACTCATTAATTACCTGCTGGAGGCAGAGGCAGCCGCGGGGGGCTGTGAGTAGCCGGGGTAGGAGGAGGTTTGGGGTTACTGGGAGTGACTGGTTTGGGGTTTGCTGTTACTGGTTTGGGGCTGACATTAATCACAGACCATTAATCATTAATAATCATTAATTAATGACTCATTAATTACCTGCTGGAGGCAGAGGCAGCCGCGGGGGGCTGTGAGTAGCCGGGGTAGGAGGAGGTTTGGCCGTAGCTGCCCTGGGAGCTCTGCCCGGAGCCGAAGCCGCCGGAGCCGTAGGAGGGAGGAGCCGCCGGTGCCGAATAACCTGGGGGGAACACAGGGATTTGGGAAAAGGGGGAAAAATGGGGAAAATGGGGAAAATGGGGAGAGATCGGGGGGAAAATAGGAGAAATTGGGGAAGAAATGGGAGAAATCGGGGGGAAAATGGGAGAAATTGGGGAAGAAATGGGAGAAATTGAGGGGAAATGGGAGAAATTGGGGAAGAAATGGGAGAAATTGGGGAAGAAATGGGAGAAATTGAGGGGAAATGGGAGAAATTGAGGGGAAATGGGAGAAATTGAGGGGAAATGGGAAAAATCAGGGGAAAAATGGGAGAAATTGAGGGGAAAATGGGAAAAATCAATGAAAAAATGGGAAAAATAAAAAAAAAAAGGAAAAATTTTTTTTGAATTTTGGGATTTTGGGAACTCTCACCGCTCTGGCTCTGCCCAGGCAGTTCTGGGATCCATTTTGGGTACAAAGATGCAGATTTTGGGCACAGAGTGATACAAGAATGGGGATTTCTGCTAAAACAATGGGATTTTCACTACAACAACGGGGATTTTTGGGAATTCCGGGATTTTTGGGAACTCTCACCGCTCTGGCTCTGCCCAGGCAGTTCTGGGATCCATTTTGGGATCACTTTTGGGTACAAAGGTGCAGATTTTGGGCACAGAGTGATACAAGAATGGGGATTTTCACTACAACAACGGGGATTTTTGGGGAATTTTGGGATTTTGGGAACTCTCACCGCTCTGGCTCTGCCCAGGCAGTTCTGGGGCACTTTTGGGATCACTTTTGGGTACAAAGGTGCAGATTTTGGGCACAGAGTGATACAAGAATGGGGATTTTCACTACAACAACGGGGATTTTTGGGGAATTTTGGGATTTTGGGAACTCTCACTGCTCTGGCTCTGCCCAGGCAGTTCTGGGATCCATTTTGGGTACAAAGATGCAGATTTTGGGCACAGAGTGATACAAGGACGGGGATTTCTGCTAAAACAACGGGATTTTCACTACAACAACGGGGATTTTTGGGAATTCCGGGATTTTGGGAACTCTCACCGCTCTGGCTCTGCCCAGGCAGTTTTGGGGCACTTTTGGGATCAGTTTTGGGTACAAAGGTGCAGATTTTGGGCACAGAGTGATACAAGAATGGGGATTTTCACTAAACAACGGGGGATTTTTGTGTTTCGGGA
>JAJEOU010002066.1:0-23928 GCA_021534815.1 Acrocephalus arundinaceus
GCCACCCAAAACTGCCCCAGGACCACCCCAAAACTGCCCCCGACCCCCAACTCCCCGACCCCCACTGCCCCACGACCCCCTGGAACTTCCCCTGGACCCCCCGGGACTGCCCCACGACCACCCAAAGCTGCTCAACGACCCCCGGAACTTCCTCTGGACCCCCCGGGACTGCCCCACGACCCCCGGAACTGCCCCAGGACCACCCAAAACTGCCCCACGACCCCCCAGAACTGCCCCACAGCCGCCCTGGGGCGACCCCTTCATACTCCCCCCTCCCAACCGCCCCCTACTGCCCCACAGCCCAACCCCCCCTACATCTGACCCCCAGACCCCCCCCTCACCCCCAGTCCCACCTACCCCACTCGGGGGTCCCGGCTGGGCTCAGCTCTCGGGGTCTCTGCGCCCCCCGGGGTGACGGCTGCAGCCCCAGCCCCAGCTCGGGGGTCCCGGGGGTCCCGGGGGTCCGGGCACGACGCGGCTCAGGGGTCCCGGGGGTCCCGGGGGTCCCAGGGATCCGAGCTCGGCCCTGCTCGGGGGTCCCGGGGGTCCCGGGGGTCCTGGCTCCCCCCCCTTGCTCGGGGGTCCAGGACCAATTCAGCTCCAGGGTCCTGGGGGTCCGGGCTCGCCCCTGCTCGGGGGTCCCGGGGATCCGGGGGGTCCCGGGGGTCTTGGGGGTCCCGGGGGTCCGGATCCCGCTCGGATCTGGGGACCCGGGGATCTGGGCTCGGCCCTGCTCGGGGGTCCCGGGGGTCTTGGGGGTCCCGGGGGTCCGGACCCCGCTGGGATCGGGGGATCCGGAGCTCCGGGCTCGGCTCGGCTCAGGGGTCCGGGGGGTCCCGGGGGTCCGGACCCCGCTGGGATCGGGGGATCCGGGGCTCCGGGCTTGGCTCGGCTCAGGGGTCCCGGGGGTCCAAGCCCGACCCATCTCGGGGGTCCCGGGTGACTCTGGGGACCCCAGGGTGCGCTCCCAGCGCCGCGGGGACAATCGCAGGAGGCCGGGGGAGGGTGGGGGGCTACGGGGGGACTCGGGGGGGGCCAGGTCCCGGCCCAGCCCCAGCGAGGCCAGCAGGGCCGTGCCCTTCAGCAGCGCCCGCCGCAGCAGCCGGGGGGTCCCTCCCCGAGACCCCCGACCCTCCTCGGCCTCCGGGGGGCCGGCCTCGCCTGCGGGACACAACGGGGGTCAGTGGAGGGGGGGACAGAGGGATGGGACCCCCCCCCAAAACATCCCCGGGGTGAGACCCCCCCAAAAACATCCCCGGGGTGAGACCCCCCCAAAAACATCCCCGGGGTGAGACCCCCCCAAAACAGCCCCGGGGTGAGACCCCCCAAAAACAGCCCCGAGCCCACCCAGAACAACGAGGGTCAGCCTGGGGAGGGGGGACAGAGGGATGGGACCCCGGGGAGGGGGGACAGGGGGATGGGACCCCCCCCAAACGCCCCCCAAACCAGCCCCGGGATGGGACCCCCCCAAACATCCCCGAGCCCCCCCAGACACAACGAGGGTCAGTTTGGGGAGGGGACAGAGGGATGGGACCCCCCCAAAAACAGCCCTGAGCCCCCCCGGACCCAACGAAATTCAGGGTGGGGAGGGGGTACAGCGGGATGGGACCCCCCCAAACCAGCCCCGGGATGGGACCCCGGGGAGGGGGAACAGGGGGATGGGACCCCCTCCCCGGATGGGACCCCCCCCCAAAAACAGCCCCGAGCTCACCCAGACCAACGTGGGTCAGTTTGGGGAGGGGGCACAGCTGGATGGGACCCCCCAAAACAGTCCCAGGGAGGGGAGACAGCGGGATGGGACCCCGGGGAAGGGGATCGGCGGGATGGGACCCTCCCCAAACAGCCCCGAGATGGGTTCCCCCCCACCCAAAACATCCACCGGGATGGGACCCCCCCACCGGGATGGGACCCCCCAAACAGCCCCGAGCCCACCCGGACACAACGAGGGTCAGCGTGGGGAAGGGGGACGGCGGGATGGGACCCCCCCCCAAACAAGCCCCGGGATGGGACCCCGGGGAGGGGGAACAGTGGGATGGGACCCCCTCCCCGGATGGGACCCCCCCCCAAAAACAGCCCCGAGCTCACCCAGACCAACGAGGGTCAGCGAGGGGAGGGGGGACGGCGGGATGGGACCCCCCCGGATGGGTCACGCCCCAAACCAGCCCCGGGATGGGACCCCCCCCCAGGATGGGACCCCCCCCAAACGGCCCCGAGCCCCCCCGCACCCACCGTTGGGGGCCGCGTCCCCCGGGCTCAGCTCGTCCGTGTCCAGGTACCAGGTGGTCTCATCCGGGCGCAGCCGCCGCCTGCGGGGGGGGACACCAGAGTGTCCCTGGGGGGGTGGCGGTGTCCGGGGAGGGGGGGTTGGGACATTCCTGACCCCCCCCAGAGCCCCTCGGGGTGTGGGGGAGGGGGTGGGACACACACCTGCCATTGGGGGCACCGCCGCGACCCCCGCGACCCCGCGGTGGCTCCTCCTCTTCCTCGGGCTCCACTGGGGACACAGAGCGGGGTTGGGGTGGGGTGGGTGGGGGGGACACGCGGGGTCACCCAAGGGTGTCCCCCCCACCCTCCCACCCCCGGGGATGACGTCACTCACGCTGGATGGCGCGCAGGCGGGGGAAGGGCGGGGATTCCCCCGGCCCATCCTGGGGGTCGTGGCTCCGGGGGTCTCCCCCCGGGGATGCCTGGACTGTCAGGCGGTGTTTGAAATCTGGGGGGGGGGGAATGCCGGGGTCAGGAGAGCCCCAAAACCCCCCCAAAATTCACCCAGGCACCGTCCAGCCCCCCCAAAATCCCCAGACCCTCAAAGAATTCCCAGCCCCTCAAGACCCCCAATTCCCTGGATCCCCAAATCCCCCAGGACCCTGAGATGTCCCCAAATCCTTCAAGACCCCAAAATCCCCCAGACCCTCAAAGAATTCCCAGCACCCTCAGGACCCCCAAATCCCTTGCACCCCCAAAGCCCCCAGACCCCAAAAGCCCCCAGCCCCCCAAAGTCCCCAAATCCCCTGCACCCCCAAACCCCCGGCACACCCCGCTCCCCTAAGACCCCCCAGTACCCCCCGACCCCCCAAATCCTAAAACACCCCCTGCTCCCCCAACACCCCCCTAAACCCCCAGACCCATCAAAGCCTTCCAAGCGCCCCCATCTCCCCCCAGACTCCCAAATCCCCTCGACCCCCAAAGCCCCCAGGACCCTAAGATGTCCCCAAATCCTTCAAGACCCCCAAATCCCCTGCACCCCCAAAGCCCCCAGCACACCCCGCTCCCCTAATACCCACAGTACTCCCCAAGCCCCCAAATCCTAAAACACCCCCTAAAACCCCCCAGCCCCCCAAATCCCCAGACCCCCAAAGCCCCCAGGACTCTAAGATGTCCCCAAATCCTTCAAAACCCCCAAATCCCCAGACCCCAAATCCTCCCAGACCCCCAAAGCCCCCAGCACACCCCGCTCCCCTAAGACCCCACAAATCCCTCAGGACCCCCAAATCCCTTGGACCCCCAAGTCCCCAGCCCCTCAAAGCCCCCACAGCCCCAGCTCCCTCCAGAACCCCAAATACCCCAGGACCCTAAGATGTCCCCAAATCCTTCAGGACCCCAAATCCCCAGACCCCCAAAGTGTTCCCGGCCTCCTCAGGACCCCCAAATCCTCTGGACCCTTAAAGCCCCCAGACCCCCAAATCCCTTGGACCTCCAAAGCCCCCAGCACACCCTGCTCCCCCAAGACCCCCCAGTTCCCCCCACCCCCCAAATCCTAAAACACCCCCCAAAACCCCCTGAAATCCCCCAGCCCCCCCATATTCCCTAGGATTCCCCACCCTGGGGCATCCCGATGAGGTCTGCGGTTTCCTGGGTCTCCGGAAGGGGGGCCGGCGCCTTTTGGGGGCCGGGGGGGGCCGGGGGGGTCCCCGCAGCATGAGGCTGAGCTCCCGCTCCAGCACCTCCAGCTCCCGGCGAGCCACGGCGGCTTCGCGCTGCCGCAGAGCCTCGGCCTGGCAGCGCTGGGCACGGGAGGCGCGGGCCACGGCCTCCTCCCGGCTGCGCAGCTCCTGGGGGGCACCGGGACATGGGGGATATGGGGGGGATATGGGGGGCATGGGGGGCATGGGGGGACACCGGGGGGACACGGGGGGATATGGGGTCAGCAGGGTCATGGGGGTCAGCGGGGTCAGTGGGGTGACAGGGGACAACAGGGACACCAGGACATGGGGGGATACAGGGGATATGGGGGGACATGGGGGACATGGGGAGTCACAGGGGACATGGGGGACATGGGGGGACATGGGGGGATATGGGGGATACAGGGACATGGGGGACATGGGGGACATGGGGGACATGGGGGTCATGAGGGTCAGTGGGGTGACAGGGACAAAGGGGATGCCAGGACATGGGGGGACACGGGGGGACATGGGGGACATGGGGGACAGGGACAACAGGGACATGGGGGGGGGTCCCAGGGAGGTTTTGGGGAGTCCCAGGTTCTCAGGGGGTGTCCCAGGTGCTCGGATGGGGGTCCCAGGTGTTCAGGGGAGGTCCCAGGAGTTTTTGGGGTGTCCCAGCTGCTTGGGGAGTGTCCCACTTGTTTTTGGGGTGTCCCAGGAGTTTTTGGGGTGTCCCAGTTATTTTGGGGGTGTCCCAGGTGCTCAGGGGAGGTCCCAGGAGTTTTTGGGGTGTCTCAGTTGTTTTGGGGTGTCCCAGGTGCTCGGGGGGTGTCCCAGGTGTTTTGGGGGGTATCCCAGGTGTTCAGGGGAGGTCCCAGGAGGTTTTGGGGTATCCCAGTTGTTTTAGGGGTGTCCCAGGTGCTCGGTGGGGGGGGGGGTCCCAGTTGTTTTAGGGATGTCCCAGTTGTTTTTGGGGTGTCCCAGGTGCTCGGGGAGGGGTCCCAGGTGTTTTGGGGGGTATCCCAGGTGTTCAGGGGAGGTCCCAGGAGTTTTTGGGGTGTCTCAGTTGTTTTGGAGTGTCCCAGGTGCTCGGGGGCTGTCCCAGTTGTTTTTGGGGTATCCCAGGTGCTCGGGGGGGGGTCCCAGTTGTTTTAGGGATGTCCCAGGAGTTTTTGGGGTGTCCCAGGTGCTCGGGGAGGGGTCCCAGGTGTTTTGGGGGTATCCCAGGTGTTCAGGGGAGGTCCCAGGAGGTTTTGGGGTGTCTCAGTTGTTTTGGGGTGTCCCAGGTGCTCGGGGGGGGTCCCAGGAGTTCAGAGGAGGTCCCAGTTGTTTTAGGGGTGTCCCAGTTGTTTTAGGGATGTCCCAGTTGTTTTTGGGGTGTCCCAGTTCCTCGGAGGGGTCCCAGATGTTTCAGGGGGATGTCTCAGGAGTTTTTGGGGTGTCCCAGGAGTTTTTGGGGTGTCCCAGTTGTTTTTGGGGTGTCCCAGTTCCTCGGAGGGGTCCCAGATGTTTCAGGGGGATGTCCCAGGAGTTTTTGGGGTGTCCCAGGAGTTTTTGGGGTGTCCCAGTTGTTTTTGGGGTGTCCCAGTTCCTCGGAGGGGTCCCAGATGTTTCAGGGGGATGTCCCAGGAGTTTTTGGGGTGTCCCAGTTCCTCGGGGGGGTCCCAGATGTTTCAGGGGGATGTCCCAGTTGTTTTAGGGATGTCCCAGGAGTTTTTGGGGTGTCCCAGTTGTTTTTGGGGTGTCCCAGTTCCTCGGGGGGGGGTCCCACCTTCTCCCGTGCCCTCAGCTCGTCGAACAGCCCCTGGATCTCGCGGCGCCAGGACTCCTGCAGGGAGTGGAAGGACTCGGGGGGCCCCAGCCCCCCCGGCTCCAGCCCCCCCAGGCGCCGCAGGATGGTCCCGAAGCCCGGCCGGCGGTGGGGGTCCTGCTCCCAGCAGGCTGGGGGGGGGAACGGGGGTCTGGGGGGGCTCCTGGGGAACCCCGACATCCCCCGGGTGTCTGGGTACCCCTCAATCCTCCCTCTGGGCACCCCAAATTCTTGAGGACCCCAAAATCCAAAATCCTCCAATGCAAATCCTCAGCAACCCAGGCACCCTAAACTCTTGAAGACCCCAAAATCCCAAATCCCAAATCCCACCCCCCCCCCCCCAGCAACCTGGGCACCCCCAAACTCTTAAAGACCCCAAATCCCCTTCTCAGCAAATCAGGCACCCCAAATTCTTCAGCACCCCAAAATCCAAAACCCCCAACCCCTCTCCTCAGCAATCCGGGCACCCCAAACTCTAAAAGACCCCAAAACCCAAAATCCCAAATCCCCTTCTCAGCAAGTCAGGCACCCCAAATTCTTGAGGATCCCAAAACCCAAATTCCCAAATCTCCCCCTAAGCAACCTGGGCACCCCCAAACTCTTAAAGACCCCAAAATCCAAAATCCCCCAACCCCCCCATCCTCAGCAATCCGGGCACCCCAAACTCTAAAAGACTCCAAAACCCAAAACTCCCAACCCCTCTCCTCAGCAAATCAGACACCCCAAAATTCTTGAGGACCCCAAAATCCAAAACCCCAAATCCCCCCTCTTAAGGGAATCAAACACCCCAAACTCTTAAAAACCCCAAAACCCAAACCCCCAACCCCTCTGACCCCCTTGACCCCCCGAATCCCCCCGGCCCCCCCAGTGCCCCCCCAGCCCCCCAGCCCCCCGTACCTGCCATGAGCTGGGCGAAGGGGGGCGGGCAGGTGGAGGGGATGGGCAGGGTCAGTTTGTTCACGGCCACCCCGTAAGCCACGGCCAGGCCATCGATGCCCCGGTACGGCACCTCCCCGGTCAGCAGCTCCCACAGCAGCACCCCGTAACTTGGGGGGCACCGGGAGAGGGTCAGACACCCCAAAACCATTCCAGGAAAGGGTCAGACCCCCCAAAACCACGCCAGGAAAGTGTCAGACCCACCAAAACCACCCCAGGAAAGGGTCAGACCCCCAAAACCACCCCATGCCCTGGTACGGCACCTCCCCGGTCAGCAGCTCCCACAGCAGCACCCCGTAACTTGGGGGACACCGGGAGAGGGTCAGACACCCCAAAACCATTCCAGGAAAGGGTCAGACCCCCCAAAACCACCCCAAAAGTGTCCAGGTGCACCTCAGACCCCCCAAAACCACCCCAGGAAAGGGTCAGACCCCCCAAAACCACCCCATGCCCCGGTACGGCACCTCCCCGGTCAGCAGCTCCCACAGCAGCACCCCGTAACTTGGGGGGCACCGGGACAGGGTCAGACACCCCAAAAACACCGCAGGAGAGGGTCGGACCCCCCAAAACCATCCCAGGAAGGGGTCAGACCCCCCCAAACCACCCCATGCCCCGGTACGGCACCTCCCCAGTCAGCAGCTCCCACAGCAGCACCCCATAACTTTGGGGGGCACCGGGACAGGGTCAGACACCCCAAAACCATTCCAGGAAAGAGTCAGACCCCCAAAACCACCCCAAAAATGTCCAGGTGCACCTCAGACCCCCCAAAACCACCCCAGGAAAGGGTCAGACCCCCCCAAACCACCCCATGCCCCGGTACGGCACCTCCCCGGTCAGCAGCTCCCACAGCAGCACCCCGTAACTTGGGGGGCACCGGGAGAGGGTCAGACACCCCAAAAACACTGCAGGAGAGGGTCGGACCCCCCAAAACCATCCCAGGAAGGGGTCAGACCCCCCCAAACCACCCCATGCCCCAGTACGGCACCTCCCCAGTCAGCAGCTCCCACAGCAGCACCCCATAACTTTGGGGGGCACCGGGACAGGGTCAGACCCCCCAAAACCATCCCAAAAGTGCCCAGGTGCACCTCAGACCCCCCCAAAACCACCCCAGGAAAGGGTCAGACCCCCAAAACGACCCCATGCCCTGGTACGGCACCTCCCCGGTCAGCAGCTCCCACAGCAGCACCCCGTAACTTTGGGGGGCACAAGGAAGGTGTGAGACCCCCCAAAACCATCCCAGGAAAGGGTCAGACCCCCCAAAACCACCCCAAACATGTCCAGGTGCCCCTCAGACCCACCCAAAAATGTCCAGGTGCACCTCAGACCTCCCAAAACCACCCCAGGAAGGGGTCAGACCTTCCAAAGCCACCCCAAAAGTGTCCAGGTGCCCCTCAGACCCCCCTAAAAGCATCCAGGTGCACCTCAGATCCCCCAAACCCACCCAAGGAAAGGGTCAGATCCCCCAAAACCATCCCAGGAAAGGGTCAGACCCCCCAAAACCACCCCAAAAATGTCCAGGTGCACCTCAGACCCCCCCAAAAGTATTCAGGAGAACCTCAGACCCCCAAAACCACCCCAAGAAAGGGTCAGACCCCCCAAAACCATCCCAGGAAGGGGTCAGACCCCCCAAAACCACCCCAGGATAGGGTCAGACCCCCCAAAACCATCCCAGAAAGGGGTCAGACCCCCCCCAAAACCATCCCAGAAAAGGGTCAGACCCCCCAAAACCATCCCAGGATAGGGTCAGACCCCCCCAAAACCATCCCAGGAAAGGGTCAGACCCCCCCAAAACCACCCCAGGAAGGGATCAGACCCCCCAAAACCACCCCAAAGCCCCCCAACACTCCCCAAATCCCCCTGCCCCCACCCAAGCCCGCCCTGCCAGGACCCCCCCGGACCTTTCCTCACCTCCAGACGTCGCTGCCCTTGGAGAAGGTGGAGGCCCGGATCACCTCGGGGGCCATCCAGGCGTAGGTGCCGGCCGCGCTCATCTTGGTGGTTCGCTGCCACTCGCGGGCCAGCCCGAAGTCGGTGATTTTCAGCGTTTTGCCGCTCACGTCGTCGCCCACCACGGGCTGAGCCAGCAGCACTGCGGGGGCGCGGGGTCAGAGGGGGGACACGACAGATGGGGGGGTCCTCCCGCCACCCCCCGAAAAAGGAGGAGGTGTCTGGGTGGGGACAGGTGGGACCCCACAGTGGGGACAGCCCCAACCTTGGGGACAGCCCGACCTTGGGGACAGGTGGGATCCCACCTTGGGGACAGCCAGGACCCCCAAAATGGGGACAGCCCGACTTTGGGGACAGCCGGGACCCCCACAGTGGGGACAGCCCGACCTTGGGGACAGCCCCACCCTGGGACCCCCACAGTGGGGACAGCCGGGCCATCTCACAATGGGGACAGCCCAATCCTGGGGACAGCCCCACCCTGGGGACAGCCCCACCCTGGGGACAGCCGGGACCCCCACAAAGGGGACAGCCGGGACATCCTACCCTGGGGACAGCTGGGACCCCACCTTGGGGACAGCCAGGACCCCACAGTGGGGACAGCCCCACCCTGGGGACAGCTGGGATCCCACCCTGGGGACAGCAGGGATATCCCACCTTGGGGACAGCCGGGACATCCTACCCTGGGGACAGCTGGGACTCCCAAAATGGGGACAGCCCGACCTTGGGGACAGCCGGGACCCCCACAATGGGGACAGCCCGACCTTGGGGACCCTGATATCTGTGATCCCCCACCCTTGGGGACCCCAATATCTGGAATCCCCCATTCTTGGAGTCCCCGATATCTGGGATCCCCTACTCTGGGAACCCAAATTTCTGGGATCCTCCATCCTGGGGACCCCAATATCTGGGATTCCCCACCCTTGGCAACCCCAATATCTGTGATCCCCCACTCTGGGGACCCCAATTTCTGGGATCCTCCATCCTGGGGTCCCCAATATCTCTGATTCCCCACCCTTGAGGACCTCAATGTCAGGTATTCCCCACCTTTGAGGACCCCAATATCTGTGATCCCCCACTCTGGAGACACCAATTTCTGGGATCCTCCACCCTTGAGGACCTCAATATCTGTGATCCCCCACCCTCGGGGTCCCCAGTATCTGTGATCCCCCACTCTGGGGACCCCCAATATCTGAGATCCCCCATTCTTGGGGACCCCAATATCTGGGATCCCCCACCCTGGGGACCCCAGTTTCTGGGATCCCCCACCCTGGGGACCCCAATATCTGGGATCCCCCACTCTGGAGACCCCAATTTCTGGGATCCTCCAGCCTTGAGGACCTCAATATCTGTGATCCCCCACCCTTGGGGACCCCAATATTTGGGATCACCCACTCTGGGGACCCCAATATCTCTGATTCCCCACCCTTGAGGACCCAAATTTTTGAGGTCCCTCACCCTGAGACCCCCCAACCTCCACCACCCCCACACCTCAATGACCACTTACACCCCCTCCCTCACCCTGAGACCCCCTCAGCCCCCCCAAAAAAAAACTCTCACCATTGCTGGACTTGAGGTCTCTGTGGATGAGGGGCACGGGGGTCCCGGCGTGCAGGTACCGCATCCCCCTGGCCACCTGGCGAGCCCAATCCAGCAGCACGGCCGGGGGCACCCTGCGACCGGCCAGAGCCCTGGAGAGCGGCCCCCCGGCCGCGAACTCCATCACCAGGCACAGGTGAGGCGGCTCCAGGCACACGGCTCGCAGCGCCACCACGTTGGGATGTCGCAGCCGGGCGTAGAGCTTCGCCTCCCGCCTCAGGCTGGCCGCCCCCGCCGCTCCCGCGTCCCCCCGAGCCGCTTTCACCGCCACCACCTGGCCCCGCCAGGTACCCCGGAAAACTCGGCCGAAACCCCCGGCTCCGATCACCTCCTCCAGACGTAGCTCGCCAAAAGCCGCCCGAGCCGGTTCCCAACCGCCCGGAGGGGACGGGGAACGGGAGCCGCTGCCCGGGGATGGCGGGGAAGGGGAACGGGAGCCCCCCGGGGATGGGGATGGGGAGCGGGACCCCCCTGGGGATGGGGAAGGAGAACGGGAACCCCTCGGGGAGGGGGAAAAAGGGGAGCGGGACCCCTCTGGGAAGAGCGGGGAAAGGGGGGGTGAGGGGGAAAGGGGGGGAGAGGGGGAGTGGGACCCCGCCGGGGGGGATGGGGAGGGGGAGACCCGGCTCCACTCCATGGGGTGCGACCCCCACCCCCGGCCCCGGCCCCCAGCGGTGGCGCTGGGAGGGGCTCGGGGGTCTTATGGGGGGGGGTCCTAGAGGTGCTGGGGGGGTTCTTTGGTGCTTAGCGAGGTCCTATGGGTGCCCGGGGTGGGGAGGGGTCTATGGGTGTCCCATGGGGTCCCTTTATGTCCTGGGGGGTCACTGGGGTCACCTGAGCCCTACAGGTGCTGCCTGTAAGGTCTGACAGCTCTGGGGGTCCTGGGGAGGGGTTATGGGGGTCAGGGGGTCCCTATGGGTCCCTGGGGGTCCCTATGGCTCCTGGGGGGGTCCCCACACCTGACGTCAGACCCTGTGGTCCCTTAGAGCTCCTATAGGTCCCTTTAGCTGCCGGGGGTCCTGAAGGATCCTGGGGGTCTCTGGGGGTCCCTAAGGATCCCTGGGGGTCCCTGGGGGTCCCGGTGGCTCCTGGGGGTCCCCTGAGGTCCCCTGAGGTCCCTTATAGCTCCTATAGGTCCTATAGGTCCCTTCTTGGTCCCTTTAGCTGCCGGGGGTCCTTACAGCACCTGAAGGATCCTGGGGGTCCCTATGGATCCCTGAGGGTCCCTATGGATCCCTGGGGGTCCCTGGGGGTCCCAACGGCTCCTGGGCGTCCCCTGAGGTCCCCTGTGGTCCCTGTTGCTCCCGTGGCTCCTCAGAGTCTCTTTAGGTCCCTGGGGATCGCCACGATCCCGGCGGCTCCGGAGGATCCCCGCAGGTCCCCGCAGGTCCCCCGGGGGTCTCTACGCCCCCTCCCCGGCAGCCACAACCCCCCTGAGGACCCCCCGAGTCCCTCCGCCCACCTCGGCCCGCTCCCCTCCCCGCCCGCCCTCGGTCCCCTCCGCCCCGTCCCGTCCCCCGGGGCCCCCCGCGCCCCGTCCCGTCCCCGCCTGGTCCCGCCGGAGCCCCCGCGGTCCGCAAGGGGGGGGAGGAAGCGGCGTCCGGCGGCGTCCCCGGGGCGGGGGCAGGGGGCGGCCCGGCCGCTCTGGGCTCCCGGGGGTCCGGCGGTTCCCCGCGCTGGCTGAGGCGGCCCCGGGAAGGCGGAGCCGGGACATTGTCACCGGGACAAAGGAAAAGGAACCAGCGCCGGACGGGGCGGGCCGGGGGCACCGGACGCCGTGGGTGGGTGTTGTGGGGGGAGAACCGGACGAGAGGCCGGCGCGGGGAGGAGGGGTCGACCCTGACTCCGGCACCCCCTCCGGGACCCCCACACCGGGCTGGGCTGAGCGGAGGCGCCGCTGCCCCGGCGGCCCCACGGGACAGCGGGAGCGGAGCCCCGGCGGGGCCGGTGTGGGGAGGGAGCGGACGCAGCTCCAGGGGTGGGGTGGGGAGGGGTCCCGTGTGTGTCCCCCCCTCCCCACCTCCCCCGTTCCACCGCGGGGTCCCCCCGGGCCCGGCTGCGGTAACTCCCGGCGCCGCTGGGGGGCGCCCTCCCCACTCGGGGCACGGCGGGAGTGGCCACGCCCACACCCGGAAAGGGGCGCGGCTTATCCACCAATGGGCGTGATCATCAGAGGGCGTGTGTGGCGGTCGCAGCTCCGTGACGTCATTCACATGCGCACCCGGAAGCGGCGCCGGGACCGGGGATTGTGAGGGGGTCCCGGGGAGGACTCGGGGGGTCCCGGCGCCGCCACCATGGTGGGCACGGCCGTGCTGCAGGTGCTCCGCCAGGGAGTTTGGGCCTCTCTGACCGGCGGCTGCTTCCTGGACCCTCAGCTGGGCGCTTTACCAACTGCGTTCGCCTCTACGTGTGGCTCTTCCTGCTGGGGCTGCCGCTCGGCCTCTACTCGGTGCACCGGGGGGGGGTCCGGGGAGCGGCTTGAGGGGTCCGGGAGCGGCTTGGGGCTCCGGGGAGCGGCTTGGGGGGTCCGGGGAGCGGCTTGGGGGGTCCGGGGAGCGGCTTGGGGTCAGGGGAGCGGCTTGGGGGCTCCCGGGGAGCGGCTTGAGGGGCCCGGGGAGCGGCTTGGGGGCTCCGGGGAGCGGCTTTGGGGCTCCGGGGAGCGGCTTGGGGGCTCCGGGGAGCGGCTTGGGGCTCCGGGGAGCGGCTTGGGGGGTCCGGGGAGCGGCTTTGGGGCTCCGGGGAGCGGCTTGGGGGCCCGGGGAGCGGCTTGGCGCTCCGGGGAGCGGCTTGGGGGTCCCGGGAGCGGCTTGAGGGGTCCGGTGAGCGGCTTGGGGGTCAGGGGAGCGGCTTGGGGGTCCGGGGAGCGGCTTGAGAGGTCCGGGGAACGGCTTGGGGGCTCCGGGGAGCGGCTTTGGGGGCTCCCGGGAGTGGCTTGGGGGCCCGGGGAGCGGCTTGGGGGGCCCGGGGAGCGGCTTGGGGGGCCCGGGGAGCGGCTTGGGGGGTCCGGGAAGCGGCTTTGGGGGGCCGGGGAGTGGCTTTGGGGGTCCTCGGCTCCTCCGAGGGGTGCTAGAGGGGTTGAGGGGGGTCTCAGGAGATGGGGAAGGTTTGGAGGGTCTTTAAGGGGTGCTGACCCTGTCCCCCCCCCCCAAATTTGCAGGCGCTGCCCCCCAGCCCCGCCGTGGCCGCCGTTTATTGCGGGGTGGTGGCCGCGTTTTTCGGGGCCGTTAAAGCCGTGACTTTCCGGCTCCACGCTCGGTTGGACCGGGGGGACCCCGAGGGAGGCGATCCCGAGGGGGGGGCGGCGGCCTTGTTGCCCCCCCGCAGCCCCGAGGAGCGGGAAGGGACCCCCGGGTGAGTTGGGGGGGCTGGAGGGGGTGGGGGGGGGTTTTGGGGGGGTCTCTAAAGGTTTTGGGGGCTTGGGGGTATTTTGGGGGGTCTCTAAGGGTTTTGGGGTGTGGGGGGCTTTGGGTTATTTTTTGGGGGGTCTCTAAGGCTTGGGGGTGTTTTGGGGGTGGGGAGGTTTGGGTTATTTTTTGGGGGGTCTCTAAGGGTTTTGGGGCTGGGGGGGCTGTGGGTTATTTTTTGGGGGGTCTCTAAGGGTTTTGGGGGTGGGGGGGTTTGGGTTATTTTTTGGGGGGTCTTTAAGGGTCCCTAAGGGTTTTGGGGGTGGGGGCGTTTGGGTTATTTTTGGGGAGGGTCTCTAAGGGTTTTGGGGGTGTTTTGGGGCTGGGGGGGCTGTGGGTTATTTTTTGGGGGGTCTCTAAAGGTTGGGGGGTTGGGGGTATTTTTGGGGGGTCTCTAAGGGTTTTGGGGGGGTTTGGGTTATTTTTGGGGGGTCTCTAAGGGTTTTGGGGGTGGGGGCATTTGGGTTATTTTTGGGGGGTCTCTAAGGGTTTTGGGGCTGGGGGGGCTGTGGGTTATTTTTTGGGGGGGTCCCTAAGGGTTTTGGGGGGTGTTTTGGGGGCTGGGGGGGTTTGGGTTATTTTTGGGGGGTCTCTAAGGATTTTGGGGGTGGGGGGGGTTTGGGTTATTTTTTTGGGGGGTCTTTAAGGGTTTTGGGGGTGTTTTGGGGCTGGGGGTGTTTGGGGGTCACCTCCTGCCCCCCCCTCAGCTCTTCCCCCCCACAGCCCCCCCGGGGGGGCTCTGGAGCTCTCGGTGCTGCGGTGGCCGAGCGCGACCCCCCCCCAACTCTGTGGCTTCAACCAACTCTCGGTGAGTGGGGGAGGGGCAGCGGGGACCCCCCCTTCTCCCCCAACCCCCCCCGGTGTCCCCCATAACCCCCCCGGGTGTCACCTGTCCCCAGGAGCTGCTGCCACACCTGGACAGCGCCAGCGGGGCTGGGGGTGAGCAACAGCGGGACCCCCCCGGGATTTGGGACCCCCCCCAGGGGCCTTGAGACCCCCCCCGGGGCCTTGAGACCCCCCTGGGACCCCCCCGGGAGTCTTGGGAACCACTCCTAGGTCCTGGGACCCCCCCGGGACCCCCCCCGGGAGTCTTGGGAACCACTCCTAGGTCCTGGGACCCCCCCGGGACCCCCCCCAGGGGCCTTGGGACCCCACCCTGAACCTTGAGATGCCCCCCCGGGCCTTGGGACCCCCCCCAATTTGTGTCCCCTCCCCTGAGCCTTGGGACCCTCCCCCCTGGTTTGTGACTCCCACCCTGGGACCCCCCCCAGGCCTTGGGACCCCCCTGGACCTTGGGACCCCCCAGTTTGTGTCCCCCTCCTCCCCTGGGCCTTGGGACCCCCCTGGGGCCCTGGGATCCCCCCGGGGCCTTGGGACCCCCCCAATTTTTGTCCCCCCCTCCCCTGGGCCTTGGGACCCCCACTGGGCCCTGGGACCCCCCGAGGCCTTGGGACCCCCCCAATTTGTGCCCCCCCCCAAAAGCCCCTCTCAATTTGTGTCCCCCCCCCCTCCCCCGGGCCTTGGGACCCCCACAGGACCCTGGGACCCCCCCAATTTCTGCCCCCCCCCAAACCCCTCTCGTGTCCCCCCCAGATCTCCGGGGGATCCTCACGGCCGCTGACCGGGACCGGCTGCACTCGGGGGGGGCCCGGGGGGGCGGCGATACCGGGACCCCCCCCCTGAGCTTCCTCCTGCACCCCCAACCCCCCCCTGCAGGGCTGGGGGTCCCCCCTGGCAGCCCCCCCACATCGCCCCCCCAGAGTGGGGGGGGGTCCGGTGGGGTCTGCACCACCCCCACCCCCCCCGGGACCCCCCCTTGAAGGCTGAGATGGGGGGGGGGTGGTGAGGCAGGTGAGACCCCCGGGGTCACCCCAAAACCGGGGGATGTCCCCAAAATGGGGGGGGCCCCAAAAGAGGGGGAGGTCACCCTTTAATGGGGGGCAACCCCAAAATGGGAGGGGTGACCCCAAAACCCGGGGGGTTGACCCTAAAATAGGGGGATGACCCTAAAATGGGAGGGGTGACCCCAAAACCAGGGGAAATCACCCCAAAATGGGAGGGGTGACCCTAAAATGAGGGGATGACCCTAAAATGGGAGGGGACCCCCAAACAGGGGGGGTGACCCCAAAACCAGGAGAGGGAACCCAATACCGGGGGTGACCCCAAAATCGGGGGAGGTGACCTCAAAGTGGGAGGGGACCCCAAAATGGGGGGGTGACCCTAAAATGGGAGGAGACCCCAAAATGGGGGGGTGAGCCCAAAATTTGGGGGGATGACCCCAAAACCAGGGGAAGTGACCCCAATATAGGAGGGGTGACCCTAAAATGAGGGGGTGACCCTAAAATGGGGGGAGTGACCTCAAAACCGGGGGTGTGACCCCAAAACGGTGGTAGGTGACTCCAAAACTGGAGGGGGACCCCAAAATGGGGGGGGTGACCCCAATTTGGGGAGGTGACCCCAAAATGGGGGGGTGACCCCAATTTGGGAGGTGACCCCAAAATGGAGGGGTGAACCTAAAATGGGGGGTAGCCTCTAAACTGGGGGGACCCCAGAGTGGGGGAGACCCCAAAACTGAGGGAAGTGACCCCAAAACTGGGAGAGGGAACCCAAAACCGGGGGAGGTGACCCCAAAATGGAAGGGGACCCCAAAACTGAGGGGGGTGACCTCAAAACCAGAGGAGGAGACCCCAAAACTGGGGAGGACCCCAAAATCGGGGTGGTGACCCTAAAATGGGGGGATGGCCTCAAAACTGGAGGCACCCCAAAATAGGGGGGGTGAGTCACTCCCAAAATTGGGGGGGGTGACTCCAAAATTGGAGGGGGACCCCAAAACCAGGGGAAATGACCCCAAAATGGGAGGGATGACCCTAAAATGGGGGGACCCCAAAACCGGGGCAAGTGACCTGAAAACCAGGGAGGACCCCAAAATTTGGGGGGCTGACCCCAAAACCGGGGGGTGGGGGTCCTGCCCCATATTGGGGGGGTCACTGCCCCATAACTGACAGGGCTGAGGTTTTGAGGGGGGGGTCCTTGGGTGAGGGGGGGGGCCCAGCCCCAAATTGGGGGGGGCTGGGATATTTTGGGGGGTTCCAACCCCAAACTGGGGGGGGTCCCAGTGCTGTAACTGGGATAATTTGGGAGGTTCATCCCCAAATTTGGGGGTCGCTGCCCCATAACTGACAGGGATGAGGTTTTGAGGGGGGGGTCCCTGAGGTTGGGAGGGGGTCCTGCCCAATAATTTGGGGGTTCCAGTGCCATGACTGGGATATTTGGGGGTCCCAGTCCCAAATTTGGGGGAGTCCAGTGCTGTGACTGGGATAATTTTTGGGGGGTTCCAACCCCAAATTTGGGGGGTCTGGAGGGGTCAGTGCCCCATAACTGCCAGGGCTGAGGTTTTGAGGGGGGGGTCCCTGAGGTTGGGAGGGGGTCCTACCCAATAATTTGGGGGTTCCAGTGCCATGACTGGGATATTTGGGGGTTCCAGTCCCAAATTTGGGGGAGTCCAGTGCTGTGACTGGGATATTTTGGGGGTCCATCCCCAAATTTTGGGGTCTGCCCCATAACTGACAGGGCTGAGGTTTTGAGGGGGGGTCCCTGAGGTTGGGGGGGGTCCCGCCCTATACCCGGGTGCCCCCCCCACCCCAGGGTGACATTTTGGGGGTGTCCCCATCTCTAATCGGGTTTTTCCCCTCCATCCCACCCATTTCTGTGCCGCCTTTAGGGCTGATAAAGAGAAATTAATAAATAAATAAAATAAAACCCAATAACGGTTTCTAAAGTTTTATTATTTTATTTATTTTTTATTTATTTATTTTTTTTCGGTTTTCCCGCCACGCTCTGAGCCGGGGGTGGGAGGAGGGGGGGGGGGCACAAAGGGACACCTGAGTCCCCCTAAAATGATAAAGAGAAATTAATAAATAAAACTATAAAATAAATAAAATTATTTTAAAAATTTAAATAAATAAATAAATAAATAAAGGTTGTTTTTTGTTTTGTTTTTGGGTTTTTTTGCGGTTTTCCCGCCATGTTCCGAGCCGGGGAGGGGGGGGCACAAAGGGACACCTGAACCCCCTAAAATGATAAAGAGAAATTAATAAATAAAACCCAATAACGGTTTCAAAAGTTTTATTATTTAATTAATTAATTAATTAATTACTTTTTTAATTTTTGCGGTTTTCCCGCCACGCTCCGAGCCCGGGGGTGGGGCGCACAGGGACACCTGAGCCCCCCTAAAATGATAAAGAAAAATTAATAAATAAAACTATAAAATAAATAATATCATAAATAAATAAATAAAGTTTTATTCTTTTTTAATTAATTTATTTATTTTATTATTTTTGCGGTTTTCCCGCCACGCTCCGAGCCCGGGGGGGGGGGCGCACAGGGACACCTGAACCCCCTAAAATGATAAAGAGAAATTAATAAATAAAACCCAATAACGGTTTCAAAAAGTTTATTAATTAATTAATTAATTAATTACTTTTTTAATTTTTGCGGTTTTCCCGCCACGCTCCGAGCCCGGGGGGGGGGGCACACAGGGACACCTGAGTCCCCTAAAATGATAAAGAAAAATTAATAAATAAAACTATAAAATAAATAATATCATAAATAAATAAATAAAGTTTTATTCTTTTTTAATTTATTTATTTATTTTATTATTTTTGCGGTTTTCCCGCCACGCTCCGAGCCCGGGGAGGGGGGGCGCGCCTTGAGTGGGGAATTGGGGGGGGGGGGCACACAGAGACACCTGAACCCCCTAAAATGAGGTGGGGGGGGGGTTTGGAGCCCCCCCCCATCCCCATCCCCCCCCAGCTCGGTGGGAGGAAGCGGCGGGGGAAGGGAAGGGCGGGGGCGGCGCGGGGGGGGGCGCAGCGTGGCCGGCCGGGGCCCCTTCAGCCGCCGCAACCGCTCGGAACTGGGGGGTCCGGCAGGGCTGGGACCCCCCCCAAACACCCAGGACCCCCCCGGACACTCAGGACCCCCCCCGGACACTCAAGACCCCCCCAAACACTCAGGACCCCCCCTGGATACTCAGGACCCCCCCCAAGTGACAGTGACAGGTAGGAATGAACGGGGAGGGGGTTGAATTGAGGGGGGGTCCATGAGGGTCGTGCCCGCGGGGGGGGTCCTTTATCACCGCGGGGGGGTCTTTTATCACCGCGTGGCCCCAACCCCCCAAAATTTACCCCCCCTCACCACGTGACGCCCCCCCAAACTCCCACCCCCCCCAGGGGTCGTGCGGGGGTCGCCGCTTCTGATTTTTTTTTGGGGGGGGGGGATCCCAGGAGATTTGGGGACCTTTGGGTGCCCCCCCTTGACCCCCCCTCACCCACCTGTACATGGGTGGGGGGGGGTCACCCACCTTGTGTCCCCCTCCCCATTTTAACAAAATGAGGGGGGGGTCCTGGAGGGGGGGCAGGACACGCGGGGGGGGGGGCGGGCGCTGTTTCCTTTTTGGGGGGGGCCGGACGCTGTTTCCTTTTTGGGGGGGGCCGGACCGCGGTTCCTGCAGCTGGAGAAGGGAAGTTGGGGGGGGCGGCGGGGGGGGGGGCCGGACGCCCGAGTTCACGCCGGGGGCAAGGTCAGCACCGGGGGCTCCGCGTGGTGCGGGGGGGGCATTGAAAAAAAGGGGGACCCCCCCAAATGTTGGGGGTCAGTGCTGGGGGGGGTTAGGGGAGGTTTTGGGGGGTACAAATTTTTTTTTGGGGGGGGCCACGCCGGTCGCCGACACTTCCTGGATTGCAGGAAACCGCCGGCGGCGACGCGTCCGGGCCCCCCCCCATCCTAAAAATCCCCCCCCGCTGTCAAAACTTCCCCCCAGACCCCCCCCCAAAACCCCCCCAAGTCCTGGGGGGCTGCTGGGGACAACGGGGGGGCTCTGAGGGGGGGTCCAGGAGAAGGAAGGACCCAAATATCCGCGGGGGGGTCCTAAATTTTTCCCTGCCCCCCCCTCCAGAATATTTTGGGGGGGTCTGGGGATGGAGGGACGGACAGGGAGGGACAGAGGGACACGGAGCACCCCCTGCCCCCCCCCCCGCTGAGCCCCGTGTCCCTCTGTCCGTCTGTCCCAGGTGTCACCGGAGCCCCCCCCGCCCACCCAAGGGATCGCTGAGACCGGAGCGCCCCCCCCGCGTCACCCAAGGGTGCCCCCCCCTCCCCACACCCACCCATTGATCCGGCCCGCAGAGGGGCGCGTGGGAAAAGGGGCGGGGCCTCCCGCAGGCGGGAATTTCGCCGGCAGCCAATCAGAGCGCGGGACGCTTTTCCCACGTTCCCATTGATAAAAAAAAAATCGCCCGGGTGGGGGATCCCCGCTACAACCGGGGGGGTGGAGACCCCCGGGGGGGTCCCTGGAGGTCCCGAGGGGTCCCAGGGGGTCCCGAGGGCTCCTTGGGGGTCCCTGGGGGTCTCAGAGGGGTCCCTGGAGGTCCTGAAAGGTCTCAAAGGGGTCCCCGGGGGGGTCCCGAGGGGTCTCAGAGGGGTCCTTGGGGGTCTCAGGTGGTCCTTGGGGGTCCCGAAGGGTCTCAGAGGGTCCCGAGGGGTCCTTGGGGGTCCCGAAGGGTCTCAGAGGGGTCCCGGGGGGTCCCGTAGGGTCTCAGAGGGTTCCCTGGGGGTCCCAAGGGGTCCCTGGGGGGGTCCCGAGGGGTCCTAGGGGGTCCCTGGGGGTCCCAAGGGATCTCAGAGGGGTCCCAGGGGGTCCCAAGGGGTCCCTGTGGGGGTCCCGAGGGGTCTCAGAGGGGTCCCTGGGGCTCCCGGGGGAGGTCCCGAGGGGTCCTTGGGGGTCCCAGGGGGTCCCAGGGGGTCCTGGGGGGTCTCGGGGGGGTAATTGAGGGGTCCTAGAGATTCCCGGGGTGGGATTTTGGGGAGGGGGGGCCATGCAGTCCGACGATCTCTTCCTCCGCAAAATGCGGGGTCCCTTAGCCCGGCCCCCCCTCACCCCCTCCCCCCCCGTGGTGGCGGCTGGGGGGGTCCCCACTCCTCCCCCCTCCCCGGGGGTCTCCTCCGGCCCCCCCCGACAGCGCAGCAGCAGCGAGGCCACCCTCGGGAGACCCCCGGAGGATGGGGGGGCCCCGGTGGGGGTCTCCCCCCGCAGCCGCACCCAAAGCCATGAGGAGGGGGCGGCGGGGATGGGGATTGGGGGGGGTCCCAACCCGGGGATTGGGGGGGGTCCCAACCTTTCCTCCCCCCGTTTCCGCGACCCTCTGCTCCTCCTGGGGCTGTCAGCAGGAGGGGGGGACCCCGATTTTTTCCCCCGCCCACCTTGGAGCCCCCTCCTCGCTCATTACGACGTTCAGAGCATCCTGTTCGATCCCACCGAGCCCCCCCCGGGACCCCCGGGACTCATCTCGGGGGCTTCCGCCGCTCACCTCGAACCTGAAGACCCCCCCGGGACCCCCCCGATCCACAGCACCGAACCCGAAGCGTTGGTGCTGAGCTGCCCCCGGTTCTGCTGCGAGCTCGGGGGGGAGCGGGAATTGGGGCTGGGGTCTCCCCAGAGCCCCCCCGGGCCGGGGCAGCTGCCGAACGCGGCCGTGGCGGTGCTGGAGGAGCCCCCGGCGGGGGCGAGACCCCCCCACCCCATCGAGCACAGCGATGAGGGAGCCGAGTATTACCGGAAATATTTCTATGGGAAAGGTGAGGAGGGGGCGCTTTTTGGGGGGGGGGGTGGGATTTGGGGGCTGGGGAGAGTGGGGAGGGGGCGGGGGAGCGGTTTTGGGGGGGTTGGGTCCCGTCATGACCCCCCCAAAACAGCAGAACTTGAGGGGTGGGAAATTCCGGGGGGGGGGGGCTGGGGGTTCGGGGGTGTCTGGGGGAGTCTGGGGGGGTCTGGGGGGGGTCTCTGAGGGATCTGGGGGGGCTGTGAGGGGCATGGGGGGGTGGAGGGGTCGGGAAGGGTCTGGGGGGTCTGGGGAGGGGCTGGGAGGGGTCGGGGGTCGGTGGGGAGGTGGGGAGGGGGCGGGGGAGCGGTTTTGGGGGGGTTGGGTCCAGTCCTGACCCCCCCAAAACAGCAGAACTTGAGGGGTGGGAAATTCCGGGGGGGTCTGGGGGGGGCTGTGAAGGGTCTGGGGGGTCTGAGGGGTCGGGGGGGGTCTGGGGGGGCTTTGGGGGGGTCTGGGGAGCTCTGGGGGGTCTGGGGGGCTCTGAGGGATCTGAGGGGGATCTGGGGGGATCTGGGGGTGTTTAGGTGGCTGGGAGGAGTCGGGGGGTCTGGGGCCTCTGAGGGATCTGGGGGGGCTCTGAGGGGTCTGGGGGCTCTGGGGGGGGGTCTGGGGGGGCTGTGAGGATCCCGACCCCCCCTCCCTCCCCCAGACCACCACAACCTGCTGGGTGAGGACCCCCGGCTGGGGCCCGTGGCGGTGTCGCTGCGGCGGGAGGAGCGGGAGGGGCCGCGGCCGCAGGTGCTGCACCGGCTCATCCTGCGCACCTGCCAGGTGAGCTGGGGGGGCCGGGGGGGCCCCAAAAATGTGGGCGAGGTTTGAGGGGTCCCGGAAGGTGGGGAGGGTCAGGGGGAGGCGGGGCTGGGGGTGAAGGAGGGGGGGAATAAATGGGGAGGGGGCACCTGGAGGTGGTAAAAGGGAACGCCCAGAGCGCCCTGGGGGGGTCTGGGGGGGCTCAGGGTGGGGGTCCCCCCCAAACTCATCCCGGGGGCCTCAGGGTGGGGGTCCCGTGAGTTTCAGACTCAGAGTGGGGGTCCCACGAATTTTCTCCCCCAAACTCACCCCTGGGGGGGCTCAGGGTGGGGGTCTCCCCCCAAACTGACCCCGGGGGAGTTCCGGGGTGCTCAGGGTGGGGGTCCCATGAATTTTCCCCCCCAAACTCATCTCGGGGGGTCTCAGGGTGGGGGTCCCACGAGTTTTGCCCCCCAAATTCCCCATGGGGGTGCTCAGGGTGGGGGTCCCCCCCCTAAACTGACCCGAGGGGTCTCAGGGTGGGGGTCCCACGAGTTTTGCCCCCCAAATTCCACCGTGGGGGGTCTCAGGGTGGGGGTCCCCTGAGTTTTGGGCTCAGGGTGGGGGTCCCGTGAGTTTTGCCCCCCAAACTGACCCCGGGAGGTCTCAGGGTGGGGGTCCCGTGAGTTTCGGGCTCAGGGTGGGGGTCCCGTGAGTTTTGCCCCCCAAATTGACCCCTGGGGGTCTCAGGGTGGGGGTCCCGTGAGTTTTGGGCTCAGGGTGGGGGGTCCCGTGAGTTTTGCCCCCCAAATTGACCCCGGGGGTCTCAGGGTGGGGGTCCCACGAGTTTCCCCCCCCCAGCCGCGGACGCTGCGGGGTTCGGTGCTGGAGGAGGCGCTCCCCCCCGGGTGCCGCCCCCCTGGGCCTCGGGGGGTCCCCCCCAGGAAACTTCTGGAAGTTTTGCTGCCCGGGCTGGCCGTGGGGGGGCTGCGCCTCGCCCCCTCCCCCGCCGTGCAGGAAACGCTCCTCAAACTGGACGAGCAGGGGGTGAGGGGGGATTGGGATTGGGGTTTGGGATTTGGGGTTTGGGGATTGGGGTTTGGGGTTTGGGATTTGGGGTTTGGGGTTTGGGATTGGGGTTTGGGATTGGGGTTTGGGGTTTGGGGTTCGGGGTTTGGGATTTGGGGTTTGGGGTTTGGGATTGGGGATTGGGGTTTGGGGTTTGGGATTGGGGTTTGGGATTGGGGATTGGGGTTTGGGGTTTGGGATTTGGGGTTTGGGATTTGGGATTTGGGATCAATGGAACGGGATTTGGGATTTGGGGTTTGGGGTTTGGGGTTTGGGATTTGGGATCTGGGGTTTGGGGTTTGTGGTTTAGGATTTGGGGTTTGGGATTTGGGGGTTGGGGTTTGGGGTTTGGGATTTGGGGTTTGGGATTTGGGGGTTGGGATTTGGGATTTGGGGTTTGGGGTTTGGGATTTGGGATTTAGGATGGGTCAGGAGGGTTGGATGGGGATGAGGATGGGATCGGATTTGGGTTTGGGAATTGGGAATTGGGGTTTGGGGTGAGGGGGGATTGGGGGTTTGGGATTTATGGGATGGGATTTGGGATGGGATTTTTTAATGGGATTTTTAAATGGGATTTATGGGATTTTTTAAATGGGATTTTTAAATGGAATTTTTAATGGGATTTATGGGATTTTTTGGGATGGCATTTGGGATTTGGGATGGGATTTTTAACTGGGACTTTTTAATGGGATTTTTAATGGGATTTTTTAAATGGGATTTTTAATGGGATTTTTTGGGATTTGGGATTTGGGATGGGTTTTTTTTAATGGGATTTTTAAATTGGGATTTTTTGGGATTTGGGATTTTTTAATGGGATTTTTTGGGATTTGGGATTTGGGATTTTTAATGGGATTTTTTGGGATTTGGGATTCGGGATTCAGGAAATCTCTCTG
>JAJEOU010002813.1:0-35000 GCA_021534815.1 Acrocephalus arundinaceus
CCCACAAACCCACAATCTCCCCACACAAAAATCTACCCAACAACCCCCAAATAAACAAACCTATCTCAACCACCAACACCACCCCCTAGCACTCTTCCCCACAAAATACATAATCCCCAAAAATGAAATAAAAATATAAATATCACAAAGCACAATAAACAAAAACTAACACAATCCACTAACCACAAAAAAACCACACAATCCCAAAACACTTAAACATCACTCCCCCACCCCCCCAACACCACAATGAACACTAAAAAACACAACAACCTCAAACCACAAAATCAATCCATCACTAATCAAACTCACCATATTACAAAATAATCACACTCTACAACCCTCTACCCACACATCTCACACAATTAAAAACTAATCCAAAACATCTCTTTGCTAAAAACAACATCCAACATAACAAATAAAATACAAAAACCAACTCAAACAAACAATTCCACTACTCAAACCTAAAAACCTCGCATTAACAATACAATAATCAATTCAACCAACAAAACCAAAAATAATATAATATTAAAATTCATCTCATTAATAACTTTACACAATCTAAACTCCAACACACAACAAGAAACACTAAAACCATCACTACACTAATATCAAACAAACAATCATTAAAAATTCACTCACATACCCCACTAACTAAAACTCCTTAATCTACAACACCTCCTCCATCATATGAGACCAAATACCACTAATCCACACTAACAAAGATTTTGAAAAGCAAATCCACACCCACTAACCAACCCAAACCAAATTTCAACTTATCCTCCCCACCCTGAACCCACCAAAACAAAATCCCAAAACACCACAGGCAAATAACCACTCACATAACCCCACAAAACATATCTTTTAATCAACACTAAAACCAAACTAGAACAAACAACAAAACTCCACAAAAAAAAATACCCACAACCACTATCTCTCAGATCACAACAAAGCACACACCCTCACCACCTCCTTTGACACAAACTCACTCTGCCTTCAGTACCATCCAAAAAAAATCACCAAGCAAATCCTCAACTACCCACGACACACTGATCACTCATGCCAAAGCCACTCCGCACCTCACATAACCTCCACACAACTAAAGCACCTTCACACTACAAAATCCCATCACCCTCACCTGACAAAACACACAATAACACACACAACAACAATCAAACACGCACACACACCGAATCAAAATCAAAAAACCACTTAAATAAAAAAATATACAAAATAAAAACAGAAAGAAGCTTCACACAAAAAAAAACACAAATCAAACCCTTAAATAAATATCGATCAAAACTTCCATTTCCCAACATCACACAGAATAAAAAACAAACCATTTCTCACCAAAAACCCTCACAACACAAACACAAAACTAACCACTCTTCTGGAAAAAAAAAATTAAAAATCCCCACAATAACCTAACCTTCTCACTCATTAAATATACACTCTCACCAAGCAACACAAAACACTTCAACAATAACACCGACACGCACCAAAATAACAAAATTTAATAACTCAAAAAAAAATACAAATCAACAAAATTAACAATCTCCTCCAACAATAAACCCACACTTCCCCTCCACCCCCACTAAATACCAAACAAACTCATAACTCTCAAAAAATTCTAAAAAAACAATTAAAAAATTCATCACTCCAAAAAAACAACACCCAAAACACAACAAACAAACAACCAAAACAAACACCAAAAAAACACACACAAAACACAACAAAAAAAAAAAACCACCCACACCAACACCACGTCCAACCTGTCCAACCAACCCACTCCCTAACACCACCTACCAAAACCCAAATCTAACATTCATAAATCAAACCTTACCCCCATAATCATTCAACACCCCACCAACAAACACCATGATTCTAAAAATTCTCAACAATCTACATCTCATTTTAAACTAAAAATATAATTCACCCTTAGCACACAAAACATCAAACCACAACATCCCCCTCATTCACCAAAAAAAACCTAAAACCTCCCTCCGAATCCTGCCCAATCCTTTCACTTCAAGCAACACTCACTACTATTCTCACTCACACCTCAAAAAAATAATCCATAAAAACAGAAATTCCCTAAATACAAAAAACATCTAAACAATAAAAAAAATCAAAAATATAAAATAAAATAACAACTTACACATCCTAACAATCCTCCAACCAACAAATATCATATAAGCAATAAACTATTTATCCTAAAAACTTAAACATAAATTCATACCTAAAACCACCCACCCCTCCACAACACATCTTCCACTAACCACATCCAATCAGTCCCTACACTCCAACACACCCACACTCTCTAAACCTCAATCTCACCACCTCAAAACCAAATTACATATAACAAATTCCCCATCCATTAATAATTCTCCCTCCTCACACAATTCTAAAACATCCCTCTCCCTCCCTATCCCTCAACCCAAATTCCCAATTCCATTCAACCCCCCCCATTAAACACCCATTCTCCTCCATAAATACCCAACAAAAAGATTTTTATAAATAACCCAACAACACAGAACAAAACATACACCACCACACATAAATTACTTCTACTTTTACCCAAATCACACAAGCACACACAACACCACCCACTACAAACCTTTAAAAAAAGCACATTAAAACCTCTCAACTCACACCAACTCCAATACGATCCTTAAACAAAAAAAGCATTTTTCCAATAACAACTCCCAAACATAAATACCAAACCCATCTTAAAAAACCTTCCTACCCAAAACTACTCCATGCAACAAATACTAACTCATCAAAACATTCTAAAAAAAAATATCCTCCTCATACATTATTTTTGGCTAACTTCCCCACCTTGAGAAACATCCCCAAACCAAACTCCCTACCAGTATCCCCTCCATCCTGCCTCCCCAGACTACCAAAAATGCACAAGGGTATTACTCTCCTAAAAACCCGCCAAAAACAACCAAACCCTACAATAAAAACCACAATCACCGAAAATTATCAAAACCAAAATGAAACTATCTAAACCCCCAAACACCTTTCTCTCACTCAAACTTCATACCAACCTAAAAAACCACAAATCAACAAAAATAAAAATTAAAACAACTTATCCTAAACTCACTTCACTAAAATTCTCTAAACACAACTACCAACAACCAGCCCAATTAACAAACAATTACACTTCCCTATTTCACTACACAATAACCATAAACCAATAAACTAACCAATTTTCCCTCAACATTAATCAAACAACCAAAGCCACTACTTCCAATACACCACTACTAACACTTTAAAATTTCACCCCTCCTCCAACACCATCGCATCAATCCCTCCCTTCATTTCATTCTTCCTCGAAACCTAATCCATCTTACAACTGAAATCCTCAACTCCAACACTATCATAAAATCCTTCCACAAACCAACACTCAATTTTTAACAACCCCAAAACACACATCACTACCCAACAACATACACTCATCCTCTCAAAGAAAACATAAAACAATAACCCTCAATAAAATTTTACAAACATAACCAACCTTCACATGAATCAATAATCAAACTACCCAAACCACAAAAAACACCCAAACCACAACAACCTAAATAAAAACACAAGCACCATTCATAAACAATCCATACCTTCACCCTCCGCAAAAAAACTGAATCCCAAACATACATCCACAACTAAAATGCAACACCCTTTCACTCTCTCCCACCAACATCTTACTAAACTTAAAAAAAAACCAACTCAAAAAATCCAATCACCCAAAACACCACTCTATCAAATCCAATTTTTTACTCCAAACAAAATAAACAGAACTCTTATTAAAACACTCCACGTACAATATCATAAAATAAAGTAATAAATCATCCATCCTCCTAATTCAAATCAAACCATTAACATATCACTCCAAAAAAACAACCACCCACTACAACCAAATTAATTAACAATCCTCACTTTCCACCCACTCCTACAACCAACACAAAACCACCCCATTCCATCCAACCTTAACACACTTTACCAACAACAAACCATACCCCATCAACAATACCCACACAAAACTATCAAAACAACTTTCCCACCTCCCTCCATACACCCAAAATCCCCCAAAACTCCCAACCCATACACCTTTTACTCAACATCATACAAACATCTCTTCACCACAAAACAATTACAAAAAATACACCTTAACACCATATCAGCAAACTCACCTCTCTTCCCACCAACCTAATGCCAAACCACAATAAACAACCACGCCCTTATAAATAAGCAATAAAATACAACAAAAAAATCTAAACATGAACAATACTCTTCACTCTACAAAATCAACCTCACTTAAACAATCTCAACACTAACCATCCCTACTCCTACAATATCCCATACCTTACCCAGAAAACTCACAAACACCTATTACACCATCAACACAATCCCCATATCTCTTTACCACACTTCACAAAAAATTACTATCTCCAACCAATAGCCAATACAATACATCCAGTGATGCATTCCACACACCATCAACAACCCCTCTCCACAACAACAACCACATCAACAACAACACAAACTCCTTCCCGCACACATCAACAACACATTTCACCCTCAAAGCCACAAAAACTTACTCATATCACTATAAACGATACTCCCACCCTCTATATCAAACCAGGTTACACCTATAAATCGTCCCTCCCCAATTTATCACAAAAATATCCATCAACAAATAACCAAATCTAATACACAATACACCACCACACCTAAAACCACAAACCCCCAAAAAACTCACTCCATAAACATTCCCACCAGCACTAACTAATGTCCACAACTTTCAACAAGAACAAATAAATATCATCAATGAAAACTAATCCTTAAACAAGTAAAAACTATCATTCACAAGAACCACAAACAATGTCATCTCACCAGCCAAAAATACATGCCACCTAACCACGCAAACTTCTCAAATCTTCCAATGTACAGCACACCACTTTCAAGAACAGACTTCCCACAGCAATGACTCCACAACCACCTCCACCACCCCAAATACACAGCATTTAATTCAACTCAGCTCATATTTATCATACCCACACAAAAACTCCAAACTAAAACTTCCACATACCAACTACTCCCAAATAAACACAACAACAAACAAACCAACCAACACGCACTCCAAACACAGCAAAAAAAAACAATGCTCCCACCACATTAATATAACACACCCTCAAGAACCACATCACCAGCACCTCATATCTAAATAATAAGAACCTACTACATTCCCAAACTTAACTAAATTAAGATAATTCTCTAAACATGATTAATCTCCAAAACAAAAATAACTTAAAACAATACTACTGAAACAAACCCATCATCTTACCACAGTCACATAACAACTCTCAAATCAAACATTCCACACCCAGAAAAAGTAACTCATCAACCATCTTTTAAAAACCCTCAGATACCAACTTCCAACCTCAGCAAACCTAAAATAAACTAATTTCAGATATAATAAAAATCTCCCAAAATTTCGCACTAACCACCCCAAATAACACTCAAACTAAACACTCCACATAACCACTCACACCAACTATGATATCCAATCAAATAAAACAACTATCACACCCTCAAATCCCCAAAACAACCAAAAAGCCACACTACACCCCATTAACAGCATATCACACTAAAAAAGCAAAACACAACGTAATTCCACCCCCATTTACTCCCCCCATATCATCATCATCTTTACACTTTCCATCAATGACACCACAATGAACTACCTTACTACCTTCTCACTCAAACTCACCACTCTAACACGTCAGAAAACACTCAGCCCACCTCTCATAATTTCATTCCTCCCAGACTCACAAAAAACCACATACCCTCGACAAACAATACTAAACCCACCTCCTCCCCATTAATCCTCATGCACACTTTATTACCACTACCTTCCCCCACACCCAACACATCAAAGAATCACTCTTCCAAAAAAAACACGACCTAACACACATACCAAAAACACCAAATCAGCAAATATCTCAACAATAACAAACCACACAAAAAACTACATCATACAACCAAATTCTACAAACCTTATCAAAACCACACACTTAAAAATCCCGATTTTACAAACTAATCCTAATACCACAGATCACAATCCACCTCACCACTACCAAACCCTACAAACACACCCAGAACACTCAACCCAACTACCAGACCCAGAATACCAAACCATAAAAAAATATTTCGCCCTCACTACCAATCACATCAACTCCAAACTAGCAACTGCTTGCCCTACTTCCACCCCCTCTAAAAACATAATTTCTAAATGATATCAAATCCCCTCTCACAACACCCCACATTTCCCCCACCACCTATTAATCCCAAAAACTCCTTACTTCCCAATCCCGGACCCCATCCAAACAACCCTAAACCTCCAAATCCAACCAACCTCCCCCTACACAACTCACTCATATATAAATCTTCTAACGTCTCACATAACCTAAATACCCACACACCCAAAATTCTCAAAACCTACATTCACATTGAAGCTATATACTTCAGTAACCCCTCTTCCAACAGCTTTCAAAACACTTTTCAAATACATACTACTAAAACACACCTTCAAAAAACATCCTATTCCAAAAACACATCTTCCACCAACATCTCAATTTACCAATCAATCTACACAGCCTATTTTCCATCATCAATCTGTACCATACCTTCGCCTAGACATCCCATAATAATCTCTAAATTAAAGACACACCACCTAAAGAAACTTCAAATCCCACCAATTTCCAACATAACAAAAAATGACTGAATATAAAATCCAAAACCCTTTACCAGCTCCAACTAAAAGATTTCACCTTCCGCTTCAAACATGCCTCCTTACCCAAAAAGGCTTCACCACACCTTAACACTCACAGACACCCCTTCCAGCCATATTCTCTCCCAAAAAAACTGTTACCATACAAAACTACTCTCCACTATGCCTTCAAAATACACTCTAACTTAAAATAAACTCTCACTCCCCAAAATTTAAACAATCACAACTAACTCTACCCTCCCACACTACACCTCAAAATCTTTTCTCCACCATTTTTTCTATATCAAATTATTTTAAACCTCAAACCACTCATTCAACCCTACCATAACACCCCAACTAGACCCCCAACCTGTCAAGACTAAAATAATACTCACTTCTCAATTCCAAACTAACCTGAAAAAACAAAAACTTTCCTAAATCCTACTAACCAACATCCTTACAAACAACGCTTATATTCTTATATCAACTTCAACATGTACCCCATGCCCAACTCCACACCCCACACATCCTCCCCTTCATTACAAAAATAACTCTCTTCTAACTGACCAACCAAGCCACTCATAAACCCTACTGCCTAAAAACAACTTAGCCAAGTCTCGCCTAACTCCACCATCCATCTAACACCACAAAAAATCTCATCGAAACAATAATCAAAAAAATAATTCGCAAGACTAGAAAACCCCACCTAATCATATTGTCAACTCCTTTTGCATCTTCACTCCATCCCCAACCTACCCCCTGATCCCAAATTTCACTTCATATAAAAAAAACTTTACATTACCTAAAATCCTAACACCACCACATATCCACTTGCAACCATCTTTCCTCCCAAACCCCACCACCACTACAAACATCATCCTCCCCACTTCAATCTATCCAGAAATAACAACCCCAGTTAACCATCTCTCCAAACTCCAATCTAGAATCAATCAGCCCTCATCAAAAGCTTTAAAAAAAATCTAAAAATATTCTCCAATAAACAAGTCACCAGCTCACATTCCCAACACATCCCGTAACTCTCTATCTTTATTTACAAACAACTAAGCTAACCCCTGCTTCAAACCCTAACCTTAATCAAGAAATAAACCGATCCAAAAACAACCTTAAAAAAAATCTCCACTCCTTACACCACCAAACATTAATCATAAAACAAATTCTCCCATAACCCATCTAATTATCACGCTTTATCTCAATAATACAGCAGTTCAATTTCAACACCAACTAAATCACATTAATAGACCATTAAACTCATTTCCAACAACCAAAGCTAATAAACCCTAACCCTTCAAATACCCTTCTTATCCTTACATTTTCTGCTCTCCCTCACCTCGACCCGCAATAACTTTAAAACTAAATCATAAACAAATCCAAATCTCACAAAACTAATACTACATCACTAACTTCTAAAAGACACGCTACACTATAATCTCACACTTTTTATCTAACATCGAAAGTAAAATAATAAAACTACTCATTTTTGAACTTCAAAATCCACAACCCACACAACCTCCATTCCACACAAACACAAACAAACATCAAAAAATAACCACATACACAACTCCCGAAAACACAGTAACACCCAAATTCCACGTCACAAATCACTACACACAACCAATCTCCACTCAATTAAAAACAAAAACACCTCTTTTTAAATATTAATATACCGTACACCCGAACACTTAAAAATAAGATATAAATCAACTACTTATACCCATTGACTCTTACCCCCATCTCAAAAACTTTAATACATCAATCTCAAATAAATCTTAAATTATTTAAACACGTATCCCAAATACATCCCAACTACAAACAAAAACCTCACATACCCAAAATTTCATTACCTCCCACCGCACATCACTCCCCACACATCCTCCTTTAGAATTCTACCCCGATAAAAAAAACACAAACAAAAATACCCCCTCACCTTACAAAACCTCATCAAATACCACCCACATACCTCAAACATAACGCCCAATTAAACACCATTACCAAAACCAAACCCCCATATAAAAAAATACATTTAAAAACACGTCCACACACTAATCATAAACACAATTCCCCTAACACCATAAGAAAATTTCTAACATATTCCCACACCCATACTTAATCATACCACTAAACCAACAATGCCTTTTTAACAAAACATTAAATAATCACTAACCTCACAACTCCTAAACCTCTACCATTTCAACAAATACCTCTCTCTCCCCCCCACACCACCCCTATTACAACAAAAAACACATCTTTACACATCCTATATCCCAGCCTGACTTACTCCTTCCTACAAAACCCAATTCTCACCTAATAACACTACCTCCCAATAAACAAAACACTCAACCTGAAAAATTTAGATACACAAACCTCGATCTAAACACAAACAAACGACCAAATTAACAACAAGAAATTACTTCAAACTAAATAAATATAAATACAAAAAAATCCTATAACCTTCACATACCCGCACCTTCCCCCCTAATTCAAACCAAATTCATTTCAAATTATAATCCTCTCAAACAATCAATCCCACCAACCCAAACCACTATATCTAAACCAAAACAAACAATAAAAATCCAATCTACTATCAATAAAACTCTACCTATAAAACTAAACCTTAAAATGAATTCCAATATCCTTACCAATTTATTTCCCACGTTTCACATACTAAATTAACATCAGAATACACCCGATCCTCCTGCCATATTAAAAAACAATAACAAAACCATCTGCCCCATACAAACAAAAATCAAAACACAATCACGTTAACTAGACAACCAAATTTACAAACAAATAACTCCAATTACCTATTCTCTACAGCCACCACAAACATAAAAACTCAAATCCAATTAAAAACCTCCCAAAACAAAAAAATTTTTATTAACTACAATATCACTTATTCAGAAAAAAAACCATACATTCTTTAAGCAGATGCATCCCCACAAATCAAAACAAACACTACTTTGCGACGCTTAAATCATATAATAAAACAAGGGCGCAACTAAGACAAACATGCCAAATCAACACCCTGTCATGCCAAAACATACAAAACAAAGCTTGTAAAACTCAAAGTCCGCAACCCGCATACGCTCCTTCTAAGCATCGTACACAAAGCCCATCACCCCAACACTCCACCGGAAAACTCCAATACGAAATCCAAATATTGACCCACCCTAAACCCAACAGCGAAACATAAGAAAAACAGACCATCTTCAACTCAAACCGATAATCCACAACAGCACGCCTACCTCACAGATAAAAAAACCCCCCAAACGCAAACCGCAACGAAAACCATCGAACTCCAAATCATCAAATGACCAAACAGTGCCCACATTACAACGTACTAACTCCCCGCGATCGGCAAAAGAAAAAAAACCGTGTCCAGCAACCACACGCAACCACACTCGCGGCACACCGTCCACCTGCCCCCAGACCACACCCTACCCCACGCCAGTAAACCCCAACTCCTCCCCGCCACCAAATCAAGACGCCGCACCCCCGAACCTCACCAGTACCACCCACAAATGGCCTGACAAAGCCCAGTCAAAAAACAAAACAACCACACCAACGATCCAAAACCAAACACGAATCCCGACCCGCCACCTAACACCCTCAAAACCAAAGCACAAGCCTAAATCACCATCATCGCGCAGAGAAGCTAACACTCCGCAAAAAACACAACAGTAAACACAGAAACAACCAAGAACACCCAACAAGCCCCCATACCAAAACCCCCACCAAACAAAGCGGAAACTCGGCGACAATAACAGAACCCTCCAAAACCCCCACAAAACACTCCGCCCAGCCATCACGCAATTCAAACTCCAAACAGAAACCAAAAGACACAGCATAAAAAGCTCCAAAAAGCAAAAAAAAAAAAACCCTCTCCAACCAAACCTCGATACAAAAAACCAAACTAAATCCAGGAACGAACATCGCCTGCAAACTAGACACAGCACTAAAAAATCCAATGCACATAACCGCATAAACTAAAAAAAACTAAACTTGAACAACCATACACCAAAAAACAAAAAACACCAACGCAAAACACCCCGACACCCAAACCAATTCAAAGCCAAACCCGCGACAACACCACCAATCACAACAAACTAAAAACCAAAAGAACATCAAACAACAAACCCAACCACCCCCTAAAACCACTCAACCCATACCACAAAAGCCAGGTAAACAGTACCGGGACCAAAAGAAAGAAGACCAAACACACATAACCCAAGAACCGAATACACCTGAACCCCCAGATGCGTAACAACCCAACACCACTTATCACCATGAAACAAACCCACACCACAAAACCCGAACCTCACTCAAAAACACACCGTGCCCACGCCAACACACCAACGTACAAACCAACACTAAACAACAAACTCAACCACCACACCAGAACTACAAACCAAACAACGCCACCCCCCACCAAAAAGCGCCACCCGCAGAACAACAACACAACCAAAAAACCAACACAACACCAAATAAAAAAAAGCACTGCAAGACAAATAAAAACCAAAACGCCAAACAATGCCCACAAATCTCAACACAACCCACCAAAAATGACACCTGACAGAAACAATCACCACAAAAACCACTAACAAGAAACGAAACCGAAAACACTACAAAACACCCCGCTCCAGAAACACCCCCGCCATAACTAATGAAACACACGACCAAACCATAAACCCAAAAACCACAACCAAACCCACTAAACATAAACCAACCCCCCCCCCCAAATAACACACGTAACAACACCCCCGCAAACAGACACTGCACCCCCAAACAACACAAGCACAACCCCCCACAGCAAAAAACAGACAAAACCCAAAACTAAAACCACAAAATCACTGACACCACCACACAACACAAGAAAGAAGCAATACCCCAAATACCAAAACAACACTGTAACTTCAAAAATACGAAAACAATCCACAAACCAAAAGCCCTAAAACACACCACACCAACACCACACAAAATATACCACAAACACCACCCAACCACAAAGACCAAAACCTTAAATAATCTCAAAATCTAAACTCCTCTATCAACCACCCAAAATACACATACCCCAACAACAATAAAGCCCGATACAATACAACAACCACACACCCACAAACCACAAAACACAACAACAAAAAAAAAACACACCCAAACACCAACAAAAAAAACAACCAAACCACAAAACCCCCCACAAAAACCCACAACCCACAACAAACCACCAAAACCCCCAAAACAAACCACCAACCACCAACACACCCAAACCACCCAAAAACAAACCAAAAAAAAAAAAACAAACAAAACAAAAAAAAACCAACACAAACCACAAAAAAACACACCAAAACAAAAACACAACCACCCCAAACAACAAAAACCAAAAAACAACAACCAAAACCACAAAAACAACCAACAACAACCACCACAACAAAATGAAAGCACAACACAATGTTCCCCGGCACCCGCACACATCCACCACAAGAAATACCAAGCATAACACCGCAAAAACAGACACCAACACAAAAAAAAAAACCAACAAACAACCACAAAAACAAAAACCAAAACAACAAAAACAAACACAACAAAAACAAAAAAAAAAACACCAAAAACAACACAAAAACAAAAACACCAAAAAAACAAAAACCACAACAAAACAAAAACACAAAAACACCAAAACACCCACCAAAAAAACCAAACACCACACAACCAACCAACCAACAACAATAATAAATAAACTCGATACACCAACACCCACAAACCCAACCAAACCCAACCCCACCCCCACCCAACCCAACAAAACCAAAACACCAACCCAAAAACACCACAAACCCACAAAAAAACCAACAACAAACAAAAACCCAAACAACAACAACAAAACCCACAAAAAAAAAACCACAACCCACCCAACACAAACCACCAACCCACACCCCACACCACAACCCACCCCCACCACCAAAAAAAACACCAACCAAACCAAACACCACAACACCCCAACAACACCACCCCACCCACAAACCCACACAAACAACACACTGCACTTACAAAACCCAGCACCGCACCTACAAAACACACAGACAACACAACAATCAATCAGAACAGACCACCACCACACCAATCATAAACAAAAACCACGTTGAAATAAAGAAAATAACAAAAAAAAAACAAAAACTCACACAATAAAAAATCACAAATCAAACCTGCAATAAAAATCATGGCAAAAAACCAACCCCAACACACACAAAGAAAAAACAACCACACCCAAAACACAACAACCAACACAAACAACCACCCAAAAAAAAAATAAAAATCCCGACAATGACCTACCTCCAACTCAAAAATAAACACCCACCACATAACACTCAAATAAACACTTCAACAATAATACACGCCTACGACTTCACCAAAAAACAAAAAAAACCAAAAAAAAAACAAAACAACAAAAAAAACCAACCAAAAACACCAACAAAAACCAAAACAAAACAAACCAAAAAACAAAAAAAACAAAAAAAAACCAAAAAAAACAACACCAAAACAACAAAAACAACCACAAAAACCAAAACAAAACCACAAAAAAACCAAAACCAAAAAAAAACCACCCACACCAACACCCACCAACCCCCAAGCAACCCACCCCTAAATCAACCCACTCTATATATCTATTAACTCATAAGCAGTCCATAAATCAATACCACACCCCAAATCAGCAACACCCACCAACAAATACATCGCCAGATCCAAGAAAACCAACAACCACAACCCAAACTAAAAAATAACCCCCCTATGGGCACACCAAACTACCCCAACACAAAACACAACCACCCCGCACACACTAAAAACCACCCCCCCAACCCCCAATGCCCACCCCAAGCAACACTGCATACCACTCTCACTCTACACCCAAAAAAACCAAAAAAACAAAAAAAAACAAAAAAACAAAAAAAACAAAAAAAAAAAAAAAACAACAAACCACAAAACCAAACACCAAAACCAAAAAAACAACCAACAAAAAAACAACAAAAAACCTAAAACCCTTACCTCGGCGCCCGCGCGCACTCGCCCACACCATACCCCCGCCGACGTCCGGCACAGAGCCGCACACTGTCTCCGTACCACCCCCTACGAGCGTCGCTCCGAGCGCCAGCACAGCCCACTATCATCCCTCCCCCTAACACGCAGACCCAGGGCGACGCACCACCCACGTATAACTACCCACGTCTCCCAGCGAGCATGAGAAACCCTAGAAGGCGCTCTCGTCCTCAGCTCAGGTGGCCGGACGCCACCCCGCGCACACAACGGCCAACACCCGCCGCCACCCCGACCCCAACTACGCAGAGAACCGCTCCGAAAAAAGCCGCCTGCACAGCAACCCCCCGGCCCGACCAGAAGAGAGCGACACGATACCATATTCCAACGGCGATATCCATAAGAAGGCGAGGCGACGGCGAACGGGCCCCAGAGCGGACCTCAGCCCCCGGCTTTCCCCCCCGCGCCAAGCGGCGCAGATCTACCATGCTGAAGATATACCGCAACCGGACGGGAGACACGTCGCACCACCACGACGCTAGCGCGAGCGCGCAGGCCCACCGAGAGCGCCTTACCACCAAAAGGGTCCAACCCGAGCGTCCTCGTACTCCTCGCACCCCGCCGCCTCTACTCTTCGCCTACGATCTCCAGCGGGCCGCTGAGGACCGGCCAATCGCCACAAAACCCGATCAGACACCGCGTACGCTTCCTACCCCGACCCGACGCCGACGGCCCGCCGACACCCCGACCTACCTGTTCCCAATCCTACGAGCGGCGAAGGCCTATAAACGCACTGCTCCAGCTCCCTCGTTCGCTCTCTTCTCCGGAATGGGCCCTCCCCTCCGTCGTCTCATCGCGCCTTCGCTACTCACTCCGCGATCTACAGGCCCGTCACCCGCCCCCATGACGCCGCGCACTCGAATAAACCGTTCCGCACCCGCCAGAAGAGACTGAGCTTGCCGAGCAAGCACAAGACGTAAGCCATCAAACCATGCAAATAAAAAATAGCCCTCAAACTATGAAACCCCACGGAAAGTGACAAGGAAGCCCCCGAGCAGACGACCAACCCACCAACCCCCCAGCCCCACACCAGTACTGAGTCAAAAACACAGAGACGCTCCGTAAAAACCCCCAAACAACAAACCCACAAACAGAACGCACTAAAAGCACTAAACAGATACCAAACCAAAAAAACTGGTGCGCACGAAGAGCGAAGCCCAAGACACCGCGGGCCCACACGCAAACCGCAGCCACCCGAGCAATATCCACGCTACCGCATCGGCTAACCAGTAACACGTCACAGAATCGACAGAGAGCCAACGCTACATCTGCTCGAAACTCCACCAATCGAAACCAAACCAGCAATGAAGCCCAAGCACCAGCCCCAGACGGACGCCAGAAGCAACCTAGCCAGGCTCACGCACACAATGCGCGGGGAACACAAACGGCCGGCGCGGCGCAGGCAATGAACCCAGAGCTCACTTCCTCTATACAGAATTGGGCACAATACGCACTCAGCTCACAGTCACGACCGAGCTAACTTTAACGCATCATTATGTCAGCGGAGGAAAGAAAAACATTAACCAGCGTATACCCTACAGATTATACGGCAGCCGCAAGATGGAGAGCCCCGCCCGCCGACAATCCCGCCCGCGTCTGCCGGCGCCACGGAGAAACCCTGCGCGCTTTACCAGGAAAGCCCCCCCCAGTCCCCGCCCCGCAGACTCGGAGATCATCCAACTCAGCTTAACTCGATGCCGCCAGAAGCCCGTCGCAAACACCGATCAGAACACCGCCCGACAAGTAGGCCACACACTCAAAAACCAACACCATAAACACACATCAACACCCATGACAACCATACACTCATCCCCCCCAATAATGAACAGCACACGGATAGCGCCCGACAGCGCCGAGAAGCTCCACCGGGACTCCTTGGAACCAAAGCTCTGAGGGTATCGAGAATACATTTGCCAGAAATGACGACACCAGCCCAAACTCGAGCATAAGAGTAAAACTCCATTCCAACTCTAAGGCTACCAAATACTATCTACGACACAAGAGAAAAAAAACGAATAACCGCCAAACAGCACAAAACAAGGTACAAGCACGTAAGCGCAAAAGTTGAACAACCACCCTTTGACAAGAGAAAGATCAACCAGAGCGGAACCAGCCACCACAGACTAAACCCGATTACACCACACGTGCAGCAATCACGCCGTCCGACGCCCGCGCAGTCCCGCACCGAGGATTATACACCCAGAAACAAAACCAAAAACCGATAGACAAGCCGAGTACGGCACGCCAGAACACACGCAGTCCTTCGGCCGGCAAGCCCTACACTTCGGCGCTCCAGCCTCCAAAACCATAACAACCACAACATCCGTACACAGCCTCCGAGTGCACCCGATCACCGCCACCCACACAAAGCACGGAAAAAAAAAGAAATCACACATCCATCCTAAGGTCAAACCATTAGAGCAGTACACGCCAACAAGAAACAACCGCACACGTGCCAAATCGCGAGAAGTGGCGGGAGCCTTGGCGCAAAAATCCCTGCACATCGCCTCGCACCCCGCGACGCCGCAGACGCCGAGACCCCTGGACAACCCGCAGGCCCCAGCATCCATACCCGATACACGACATGCGCGAACGCAACATCACCGACCACCAGAGCTCTGCAGCGGCCTACGACATAACCGAAACGAACAACTCCAGACGGCAGCGGCCAGCCGCCCCCGCCGCAGCACCCAAGACGCGGCACGAGGCCCGAACGCCATAGAAACCCGCCACGCCAAAGACTAGGTCTCCAGCCCGAAAACACCTCACACAAAACCAAGACAAAACAAAAAACAGCAATCCCGAGACACCATGAGGCACGACGGAAAGCAGACAACCCCCGCACAGCAACCGCGCCCTCCCCACCAACCCACATGGTACAAAGGCCGAGACCCCCTCAGTAATAAAACAAGCAGAGAAGAGAGCACAACAGAAACGAATCACATCCCACCTCCACACCACGCCCAGCGACACAACAAGACAGACGCGCCAGCCAGCATGAGCATCCACTCAGCAGCCATGCACCCCGACGCGTATCATTTCGACGCCTCCAACCTACCAAGTACACCGGTGACCTAATAGAGGCCACGCGCCCCGCCGGCTCCCCAGCCGAGCAGCCGCTTCGACATCCACATCCCGCCGCAGGAAACCGGCCTCACTGTGACGCACCACGCGACAGCAGACGAGCGCGCACGAACCCGAAACAGGGCTTACCAACCAGCCAGGGCCCTTGTGAGGGCCCACACACCCGGATCAGAACAGAGGCCCGCCCCCAGGGCAAGATCAACAGAGCCACATACCACACACCGAACAGCCCAAGTCTTGAGACCCAACCACACACCAAGCGACACAACAGCGCCCTATCAAACCACTTATACAAAGTAGCAGCGACTCAGCGACCGTACAGTTACCGACAGAGACCCTACAGACGAACCTCCCTAACCCTGCAAAATGAGGCTAGAATACCCGACCGTCGACGACGCCAGACACTTAGAGGTGAGCCCGACCCCACCGTGGTACGCTCAGAGTACAGGGCGACTGGCGTAAGCCACCCCCGAGACCACAAAACACCACTCAGCCCCGTAATACGCACGCCACGCACCCCTATCACCGCTAACCGACAACCCCAAAAACTCGTAGAACTCAGGTGGAGAGTGAACAGACCCAGCCCTACCGACCCGAGCCAGATTAAGCGTGAAACTATGCTCCACGAGGGACCAGGCGCAAAAGCCCAGAGAAGAACGAAACGATCATGTGACAGGTCAACGTAAAAACGCAATCTCCCTATAGACGAGCCAAATACTGTGACGATACCCGACACTGCTACAAGACACAAACAGTCTGACGACCGCAGCGCCAAAAAGGAACTAACGACACACTCTAACAGTAAAGACTGTTCTCCGAAAGTTCTTCCCCTCAGATAGCTGATCGCACAATGCACAAGTATTCCTATACCCTCGAATAAACGACAGCAATCAACCATCGAGGTCTTGCCCGAACCGAAAACGCAATTCCTCCCAACAAGCCATAATTCATTCCAAACTATTACAACCTCCGAGCGCTACACAGTCCGCCGACCGGCTACCACAGCTCATGTCGTGGAGCACGTCCAGCCCACCGTGGAATCGACCATGAGCTCAGAGCTAGGTACACACACACAATACTTGACAGCAGAAACTAGCGCCGCGATGAAACCATAAACCCGTTAAGGCGCCGCGATGCCAGCGACTTAGCTTCACCAGAGCCCTTCGACACTCCAAAATGAATTGCAGGCATCATATATCTATATCTAGTTATCATACTATCACCACGGACACGCTTTCGAAACCACAGCAAAAAAATCGGACAATCGCTACGCACCGACATAATGTAAACAACTACATGACAACGACAATCAAATCACGACCCACTGAAAAATGCTACCATGCACTGAGATCGGCCCAACTACCCCGAAGGACACGTCGCCAGCCAAGTACAGGCCCCACACTGCCAAGCTCTAGGCCGCGACGACTAGAGGCCCATACGTAAGCTACGAAAGCCTGAGGGCTCTCGTGAAGACCCAGCAGAGCCGACCGCGTGACAGATCTCCCTATGTATAAACGTAAGCAAATATATCAAACGGATGAAGCTCGCTTATTAGACAGCCGAGAGACTGGAAAAGCAGCAGTACCCTCCACCTAGCTGTTAAACAGCAGCCACATCACAGAACATTGAACATAGGCCGTCAAGAGTCCAACGTCCCCTAAACACTACGAGCGATGCGTACACAGAGTTCCGAAAGGCCGTGGCAGACGATCGCCTCGTTGCCCCTCAGCGATCGAAAGAGAAACAGTCGGTCCACGTACAGATCCCCGCACAACCTTCCGGCTTAACAGTGCGCCAGCGAAGCAAACCGCGCAGAAGGACGCCACATCAACGGTAGACGCAAACCGAGCCCGAGAAGCGGGGCGAAGCCCCGGGGGAAGAGTCTACTTTTACTATTAGTGAAAAAGAGCCGGCCCATAGAAAATGTGGTATCGCCCCCGAGACTAGAGGCACGCGCCTCTCTGCCGCAAACCATCACGTCATACCACGACGAGCTCGAAATCCAGCCAGCATTAGAGACTCTCCACCGGTCGTATCGCAAAAAGTCCGGCGAGCGAGCACAGAAGTTAATCCAATCAAAGTACTCGAGGCCAAGGGCGCCGTCAACTCATCCCCATAATACCCCACGCAGAAGGAACTCCAACCAATGAAACAAGCCCACTAGCATCCCAAATATGATACCCAGCATTAAGAAGACAAGCTCGGGGCACAGCCGTATCCCGTTAAATTCGGAATATAAAGATATGAACTCAAAGAGAGCATCGGAGCGACTGTTCGCCACCCCATTGACGTCCGCGCGAAGCCCGTTCGCTCTGGGCGCGCGCCGCGCTGCCGACACGGCCGCGCGCCATTGGCGTGGCCCCAGCGTGGCCCGCCCGGCGCCCGGGCGCGGAGCACGCGCGCCGCGCGGCCGACCCCACTTGGACCGACGCCGGGCACATATCCCGACCGTATGGATCCCACCACGCTTCGCCTGCGGGCGCCCGCCCCACCCCCCCCATACCGCCCGCCCTCCCCTACCCCGCACCGACCGGCTGCCCGCCACAAGGCTTCTTCACGCCCAGCCCCGTCGTCTCAGACGCCAGGCGCGCCGCGCCCACACCCGACAAGACGAACCGGGGCACGCCACCCGCGCACGCAGACACATCAGCCACCGCGCACCCCTCACCCATCCCGCACCCGCTACCACGGACTCCTCCCGCTTCACGCCGAGACGAGAAAGAGTCCACAGCAGGCGCCAGAATAACAACACCAGCGCCGGACGCACCAGCAAATCGACATCGCCGTGCAGACACTCACCAGACCGGACATCTACGAGAATCAGAGCGAGACCAAGAGACACAAATTCCGACCATTAAGTGAAAAATGACAAAAAGCCATCACGAAGGCCCGAAGGCGCAATAGTCAACCAGTGTTGACGCGACTGATGCATCGACAAACCGCCCAGTTTCATAACTCTGAGAAATCAGCTCAAAAAGTGACGAAATCACATAGACACACAGGAATAAACATGCGCGAGATGAAACGCACAAAACAACACCAAGTAACTCATGACTTCACCTAGCTACAGCAAAACTCCCCTCAGTCACAATCACACCCCACAAACTCAATGATCCCCACAGCGACTCATGATGAATGCCCAAAGACAACCAACTATGAAAAGTAGTAAATATAACCACCCCCCGACCACACTGTCACTCTATCCCATCACTCCTAAACAAGCAGAAAAACACCACAGCACCGAACGGCTCTTGGCGAATACCGCCCTGAAAAGAATAACACCCTGTTGAGCTAGCACTTCAATAGTCTACTGGCTGATAAGACAGACATCTCGTAGAGGGGCTCACAGAATAACACCAAGGCAGCGGCCGCGCGAGCCGCAACCCAGCCCCGGACCGGCGCGCAGGCCGCGACGACCCCGCCCGTCCCCGGACCGTCGCTGACAAACACCCAATACCCCACTACTCTGATACGATTCCTTCACTTACCCCTGTGAAATACTCCGAACGGCACCGACCCTGAGGAGCAGGCCTCTTACGCCTTCTCTACGCCAGCGACGGCGCAGCGCCGCCGCCACACCCGCTACCCGAACACACCGTCCACACAGCGCTAGAAGAGAGCTTTCGAAACTGGAACCTGACCAGTTATCAACTGTACAAAACGCCTTAACGCAGGTTCCTAAAGAGAGTACTCAGCTTCGAGAACCGCGCCAAATCCCTCCCACAGGAACGCAGAAGGGCAAAAGCTCCAGACAATCAATCTTGATCCCAGTACGAAAATACACGACCAGCCTGAAAGCGGAAACATTAACACCGGTCCTACAACGAATCCTCTTGCTTTTTGAAGATCGTCTTTACGCAGGACACAAAGTATATCAGACAAGTTACCCCACCACGGATCTTACTCGAGCTTCCATGATACCAAGGCCACATAGCGTTCTCATCAACGACGGCGCTTTTTTCCTTTCGATGTCGGCTCTTCCTATCATTTCCTGACAAGCAGAAATTCACCAAGCGACGCAGATTGTACCCCGACCTAATTCCGGACGTGAACTGGCGATTCACCAATCCGTCGTGGAACATGATGATGTGTGTCTTACAATGACAATAGCTGACATACAATTGCGTGTATGCGAAAGAAACTTAATCCCTACACTGCCACTACCAGAGGCCGAAACCGCAGTTCACGGCACCCACTGCGCATAACGAATAGACGAAGACCGCTTAACATTAGAAGAACACCAAGAAGACGCTAGCCTGCTACCATTCTGCGGGCTTATGAGCTCGCAAACCGCCCCTCTAAGATACAACGATCCAAACGACCTTAGTAACACATCACGCATACCGCAGCGCCCACTGCCCGCCATCCCCGCACCAAAAACGCCTCACCACACCGATGGAGAGCTCATCTGACACAGTCATAGACCCGCGCGCCACCAATCCCCCCCCAACCCACGTCACGACCGGGCGGGCCCACCAGTGCGCCGAGAAAACGCCCGCTACCAACGATTCGGTCGGCGAACCCAGAATGGCAGTCAAACGGGAAAGATACACGCGCCGCCTCTCCTCCCCTCGTACACGATAACCGCATAAAAAGACATACGTAGCAAGCACACGCGCGCCTGACAACCTCACTTCCGCATCACCAGCCAACTAATATCGGTCACGTTTGCCCAACGTAAAGTCAGAGCATGCTCCTAACAGCTGCAGACGTGAGTGTAGAATCAAGCCCCTCGCACCAACATACGCTCTTTCGCTTCTCCCACCAGAGAGCACATCGCACCCCCACACCGCAACCCACCCCCGCCAAACCCCGCACCAGGAACGCCGACACCGCCGCTCCACCCACGTCGGCCCAACTACCGCACCAAAAACTCCTCACACTCCTTCCTTCACCTTTACCTCACACGTCCCGCGGCGCGGCTCCCTCAAATATCTCTCGTTCTTCCATCATCCTTACTCCTCCTCCGCGAGGCACACGCTCCTCTACAGCGGGCCGACCGCGGACCACGCCAACCAAGCCGGCGGGCCATGGCGATCGAGCCCCCCGGCACGCGGAAGCGTACAACCCAGCGCGCCCTCCCCCTCGCAGCTGCTCCCTCCGCACGCGAAGTATCTCAAAGCCCAGTACGGCCGAAAGTATCCGGGCACGCCGCCAGACGTGGGCGCGCAAAAAATGCTATCGCACGCGTCCGCCAGCAGCCTAGAGAACACCGAGCAGAGAAATGAGACGACGCGCCCCCCCCCCCCAGCCTCCAGGCCACGCAGCTCACCAGGCCCTCGAAAACTGTCTCCCCGCGCCGAAATGGTCTCCAGACCCCAAAAAACGCGAGGGGACATGGCAGCTAGGCTTCAAAGTCTAACAAGCCAGCCCCACGCGAGCGCACACGCAGCGCGCGCCGCTCCTCCCCCCCGACCCGACGTCGCCGCCGGGCGCCGACCGTGCCCGATGCCGCCAGTTTAGACTGCGCAGCCTGTGCTGCTCGCCAAGCTGCGACCGATCATACCAAAGCGCACGACGGAGCGCAATAAGGACCCTCTGTCCAACACAGGACCCGATATAGCGATAACCAGCGCCACCAGAGAGCGCCGCCGCGGCGCCGACATGGCCGTCTATTGCGAACGACATCATGAGCGGGTCCCCCTCCTTTCCCCGGGACATCTGCCACACGCCCTGGCCGGGAATCCAGCAAAAAAACCAACGCCCGTCGAAACCTCACCCAAATGCTACGACTATGCCTGAAATTAGACCATGTACGTCCTCGGCCGACTCCGTCAGTCAAAACTGTAAAAAAAACGAAAGTCCCTGGCTTTGCAAGACTCGATGATAGAGCCTGGCTCCCAAACAACAGGCACCACACACCCACATACACACCCAACACATTCCTCCTGTACCTCACACAGGACACTGGTCCTACGGCGCCGAAGCGCCACAACCCGCAAACGCCCCCTGATCATAAAGAAACCTATCCTAAATAACAAAGTTGTCCGCACGCGCGGAGACGCGCTAACCAATAGACAGCAACATGCGGTCGATCCACCCCGTTTTGTCGCACCACCGACCTGACCATCGCGCGCATGAGCGCCCCTAGAAGAGAAGCTAGAACATTGTTGATCACGCCGGGCCGCGTACAGACACCCACCCCAAAACCACCCCAGCCTGCGTCAGAGTAGACCTGTTGTCCGCGGACAGACTTGCTTCCTACGAGCGCCAAAACCCACCCTCACAAGAGCACATTAAGAACACAGACTTTCGTCACGCGATGACGCACCACTGGCCAACCTACGCAAGCCCCAAACAAATCAAAAAGCTCCAACCACCCGACCTGCGATTGAATACCGCGCACCGGCCGTAGGGCCTTACCACAAACGCCGCCCGCCACCCCGACGCCGTCTAAAGCGAAAATACTACCGAGTTCTACCTGGCCAGGACTCGTCCCTTAAAAGGCTACCGCTCACTAGAGTTAGTACCTAGTTAGTCGCTCTCAACCTGCATTAAAGATCGAGAAACCATTCCGGTCCTCGCGCGGCCCCTGGGACACAGAGCCGCATCAACTCAGTGGTCCGCCTCGAGACGCGAATACCCTAAGCGCCCTAGAGTATACCCCTATATGTCACCGCAGGACATTGGCCCTGGCGGCCACGCAAGCGCAACTCACCAACGCACATACACCTAGTCTTGTCAACTCCGCCAGGCACGCGAACTCAAACCCCCACCCACCGATGACAACACAGAAAAATAAAACACCTGTAACTGTCCAGCACCACGAGACTCGTACTACGAGCCGCGAGCACCCATCGCAGAACTCACTAGCACCAGCTAAGTATACCGCGGCGGACCACCACCACCTAACAACCCACAAACGCCCCCCTGTCGCACTCATAGTACCTGATTATCCACAAGCGGAACTATAAGCAGCCCCTCGGCGACACAGACAGCGCCCGAGAAGACCTAACCCTGTTGATCCGCGGCCCGGACCGAGCGCTAAAAAACGACATACCCCCACGACTCGATACACGCAACCTAGTCTTCCCGCAGGGCGCTCCCCCCAAGCCTTCAGAATAGAGCAATACGAACCCGTATTCCCGCGCAAACTAAGAAGATCCCGACTGCTGTCATCCTTAGGATACACGCTCTGCTCCAAGGTAGAGTAGCCTATCTTGTCCAGACGGCCGACTTGGTCCTCGGCGCCGTAGCGCCCCTGGGTAACCAGTGTTCCGCGCGGGACCCGCTACCTAATGCGCCCTGGTTAGACCTGTGTCCGCGCCGGAACTTCGCGTCCTCGCCGACCTGAGCCGACAACTCAGAACATAGCTGCCTGCTTGCCCACGCGCCCGGCAACAACTGAGCAGCTATGCCTACCACACGCCCCCGTGGGTAGAACCCTCGTATCGCGTCCGCACCGACCACTTCCCCGCGTCTTCCACTACGGGCGACGCCACGGCCCCAAAATCGGAACCCCTTGCTCCCCGAGGCGGGACGCAAGCTACGACAAAGACCCCGACTGAGAACAATAAGAAACCCCGCTTGTCCCCGCGTCGAAGCCAGCATAAACCCCCCAAGCCCCTGGCCGTAAGACCGATATCCGAGGCCCCAGACTCGCATACCCTTAGCAGAACACTCACTGAACCTTAGAAACCTCGCCAATTGTCACCACCGTCCGCACTTGGTTCACATCCCGAGACGAAACGAGCGCCTTCCGGCCCAGGACTAAAAAAAACAGAAAAATAGCCCACGACCTTCTCGAACACGACCCACGCAGATACGCCAAACCCTACCAACTATCCCCTCAAGAACCCCCGTGAGGGAATGACACTGTCTCGGGTACGCACCGACATTGGTCCTCCGCACGTCCCGCGAGAGCTCCTGAGGCCAACCACAAAAACAAAGCCATCCGCGCGGTACGCCGACACCAAACCCGTAGAGGTAGACACTCTACTGTCCGCGGCATGGACGACCTAAACCCAAGCACCACTGCTTCGTAAAATTACGATCCCGTCTATGCCGCGGGCCCCATCTACAATCCCATTATGGTACGCTCCTGGTGCCCGCTCCCCCTAGACCTGTTGTCCGCTCGCCCCAACCGACGCCCCGACCTTGTCCGCAGCAGCGCCCTGGGAATAACCAGTTTTCCCGGCGGACGCGCTACCTAAGCGCCCTGTGACCTGAGAGCATTAGCTCCCAAAGACCGTTACACCGATTGTCGTCACTAGCGCCAGGCGCCCCAGCTGTGTAGACCTGCTCCTGTCCGCCGAGCCAAGAGACCCAAACCCCGAACTGCAAGCACCCAAGCCCACGTGGGTAGACCTTTCCGCTGAACCGGAACCTCCGTCCCTCGGCGCCGAGACACCCCCGGCCCCTCCCCACATCAGTTAGTCACCCGGACGAGGACCACGCGCTACCCCCAAGCCCCAGATAGGGAATAGACCAAATATACCGTCCGCGCCGATCTGTCCTCGACGACCAACGCGCACCAGCAAACCCAAAGACCTGTTGTCAAGCACACGCGACAAGACATGACATCACGGCAACCCAACCTAAGAACACATTGTCCAGCTGAGACAGAGACATAAGTACCACAAGCCGCCCGTAGGGTAGATCCACCTTGCACGGCCGGACACCCTCCGGTCCCCCTCAGATACAGATCCTCCAAACCGGATAGCACCTGGTTTGTCCCGGCCTGACCATAGGTCCGGGCAGCCGGAACGCCACTAGCCCGCCTGCTTAGACCCATGTTCCGCAACGAAGGCTCGCCCGAAGCCCTTAAGCACGCCATACACCTGCCAACAAACCCTGTTGTCCACGACAGGGAACCACACAGAAACCAACCGAGCACTTGGTACCATCGGCCAAGACGCCTCTGCCGAGGAATTAGAATCCACTGTTATCCCAGAACGCAAGGACGCCGCCACTCCCAAAGCCCCGCTAGCCGAGATAGTGAATCCTGTCCTGTCAGTCGCCAGCCACCTGGGACTTCGACCCAACGGACAACATGAAGCGCCACTATGGCGACCACCACGACACATTTGTGGCCAAAAACGGCGAAAAGAGACGACCGATCTACCAGCCCTGCCTAGACTGCAAATTAGAGATCACGCGCAGGCGCACTACCCACAAACACGCACACAACCTGGAAAAAACTAGACCTCGTGAGACACGTGGACAGGACGACGAATCAAAAGCCGAGGCACCCTATACGCGATACCAACCATCCCGACCCAAAGAGTTAGCAATTAAATCCGCCCGCGCCGGACTTGTCCTCTTTCCCCCCGCGCCGAGCGACAACTCCCCGAGAATAGACCTGATTGATAACACGTCGGCGCCGCCCAACCCAAACTACCCAAGCCCCGTGAAAAATTAGACCTGTTGTCCGCGGCCGGACTTAGTAACCCTCGCGCACACTAGCGCCCTGGGCACAGGTCCTATAAAACCAGATAGAGCCCAGCGACGGGACGCTGGCACGTCAAAGCCCCCGGTACCGGGCACACTGTCGATTTCCCCTCCACAAGCAGCGCAACCCGGAAAACCAACTATCCACCGAAGCCGCCGCCGGACTTCTAAAATCAGATCCTGGATGTACACAGAAGCCCGGACCTCACTGGATCCCCTTAATACCACGCATCGGTCTGGGTAACCTAGTTCCACGAGCCGACTTGTCCTCGGCGCGGGCCCCCATAGACTAGAACCAGTTATCCGCGCGACGTACGCACGACTAACCTAAAGCACACATAGCAAGCGATAGACCTGTTTCCAGTCTCGCCGAACTTGTCCTCTAGGCGCCGAGCGCCTGGCAGTAAACCAGACGTCTTCCTCCGCGGCGGACGCGGGGAACTAACCCCAAGCCCCCGGGATAGGACCCACCATGGAGTACCGCCGCCATGACCTCGTCCTCACAGCGGCCCCCAGAGGCCACAGACGCAAACTGGGATTAGCCTAACTGTTCCGCTGACAGAGGCCAGAAAACGCAGTTCTTCAACCCAAGCCCCTGGGTAGACATGTCCGTCACGCCAATCTCGGAGCTTGGTCCCACGAATGGCAGACCAGCTCACTCTGCATGAGATAATAGAACCTGTTAGTAACCTGCGGCCACGGGACGCGCTACGCAAGCGCCCCACGCTAAACCATCAACCGTTTATGTCCGCACCTAGCACTGCACCTCTACCCCAAAAAGCCCCCAAGCTGCGAGAATTCCACCGTAACTGTCCAGACGCACCTCGGACTCCTCACACTTAGCCGCTCTACAAGATCCGCTGCATGTAAAACCATGTTTCCACGCAGGGCCGACTAAGCTGCCATCAGGCGCCGAGCGCACCCTGACGGTAGACTCAATGATCGCTCCGCCGCCCCCAGCGCACGAGACGCTAACACTAAGCACTCATGGATAGACCTAATTAGACCCCACGGCCGACTTGGTCTTTCCCGGCCACCCAGAGCCCAACCTCTGCCCCTAGACCTTTTGTCCGCGGCGGACGCGCTACCCAAGCCCCCGGGTGGGTTAACCTGTTGTCGCGCCCGACTTGGTCCTCGGCGCCGAGCCCCTGGGTAAGCACACACCATTGTCGCACCTGCGGACGGCCTCCACCCCGCTGACCCCAACCCGCACCCTGGTATACTTGTCACGCCCCAGGAGGCGACTACCCAGCCGACTCTCTGCGGCCACTTTCAACCGGTTTAAAGCCAGGTCCAATGCGCCCCACCCCATCTGGCTCCCCCAATAAGGCCTACACAGCTCATCTCGAGAACTCGCACGCATTGTCGCTGACGGACTCTCGGTCCATCGGCGCCCAAGGCCAACGCCCATCGTAGACCACTCGTTTAGTCCGCGCACGGATCAACGCGACATACCCAAGTCCCCCCGTGGGGTAGACCTGTTGTCCACGCGGCCGGACTTGTCCTCGCGCCAGAACACCACTGGGACAACATAACCCCCACCTTGATACGCGCCGCAACCCAGCTACAGCAAACCCCCGTGCGGCGCTCTCACAGAACCCCTGTCGTCCCGACCGAACAGCGAGACGCCTACCCAAGAGCAGCCCCAATAGGTAGACCGTTGTCCGGGAACACCGGACTCCGTTCCCATTTAAGAGTCTATACAGTCATGCGGATGACCTGTTCGTCCAGCGCGACACGCCCCGAAAATTTAACTCCGCGGAAGCGACCCTGGTAAATAGCCAGTTCGTCCCGACGTGCAAGGGACGACTACCCAGACAAGACCCCGTGCGGGTTTGAACTAGTTGTCCGCGCGGGCGAACTACCAAGCGCCCCTGCGCGATAGGTATCCGACTTATCCGCCGAGACTCCCCCCTACCATAACCCTCCTAAAGCTTCAGAACCCTCGTTGTCCTCGCACGAACCGACACTGGTCCTCGGCGCCGAGCGCAACCCCGCCCTAGCCCACTGTTGTCTCCCCACAAAACCACACCGCCTCAGCCCCAGCCCCAGTGGCCTTAGACCTTGGTCCGAATCTCGCCCCAGCCAGACCTATAGAACCTCCTTCGAACACCGAGCGACCCCTGGACATAAGGTAGAACCAGTAGTCCCGCGCCCAGGCGTAGACATGCACTACAGCACAAAGTACCAGATAGAGGAAAACCTACACCTCTTTCCGAGAGCCGATACAGGGCGCTAACCACAAAAGCTCCACATAGAGCCGAAATAAACCTAGAAACCCGTTGATCCGGGCACCCGACTTCGGTCCCAAGTAACACTCTGAGCAACACCGACCAAAAACTACAAAAAGACCCCCTGCATAGATCACAACGCGACCCGGACACCCTTAGCCCAAGCCCCAAGCCCGGAATATACCATGCAGTTGTCCGACGAACGCGAGACTACAAACGCTAATCACTAAGACGCACACACAACTGCAGAAACACCTCAACCACCAGTCTCTCAAACCAGCCGAACCAGACTCCGGCTCAAACACACTCACCTTTCAGTACAGCTCTGCAAAAGCACAAAATACCGATAAGAAACGATTGTCCCACGCCAACAGAGCCGGATCTCCCCCTGCTGGTACCCCCCGCCACAATGCCACTAGACTACACGCTTCACACCCAGGCGCCGCCGACCTAATCTACGCCAGCCACATTGGCCCGGGCAAGCGGGCCGGCTCCCCCTATCCATCCTTGCCACCCCCAAACCCACCCAGCAGGCCGCCCCACCCAACTTCCTCACCCAGATGGAAGAGGTCCCTTTCAGAGCTGCGCTCTAAGCAAAACCCCGACGCTAACACTCCCAACATCCAGCCCCGCATATGCCAGGCTCGGCCTCATAGCACCGCGAGCGACGCGGGCCGCCTCCCGGCCTGCCCGAGACGCATCCAGCCTTCGGCTAAGCATGCGCCGCTACCCGCTGCCACCCCAGCAAATGCGCCACGAGGTCAGACAAGCCAAGCTGCATCGGCACGGAAAACACCTGACGGCGGCGCATCATATGCCGCCCTGCAGGTGAGCGCCGGCACAGCACCCCACAACACCGTCCCGCAGAGCGGGCGCGACACGAGAAGTCCGCCAGGCTGTTAACCAAGGGGAAAACGCCTGGGGAACAGGAGGCCACAAACTGTCACGGCCGCACTCCAAACTCAAGCGACGAGAAAACGGACCGGCCCAGCCCGAGTTTGCTGCCTGCCACAAAGAAGGACGCAGCGCCGACCCCCGCGGGGCGGGCAGGGCAGAGAAACCCGGAAGCGCCACGCACCAGCAGAGCCGAAGAGGAGAGCACCGCACGTCGAGCGGCGCTCCCCCTGCCAGTTACCGATCGGACCCCGACAGACAAGGACAGCCGAGGAGAGCCGCCACAGGGCAGCAACCGAGCGAAACGGGATCGTTGAGAGCCAGGGAGTTGGGGGGGCGAGGCCGCGGGGAGCTGTAAACCGCTAAACCAAGGGACCACCGCGACCTCAACGCATGCCGTCCAGAACGAGCAGCGCGCGCTCCGAGCCAATACGGAGACCGCCTCCGTACCCCAGAGCCGAGGCGTACACCGCGAATGCGCCAGGAGAGGGGATCTAGCTAACCCGACAGTCACCACTGACACATCCCTCTCAGCTACTAGACGAGCGGCGAAGCACCAGTGCCCCCCTGGCCTGCCACCCCAGCCCCCCCGCCCGAGCCCAACGCCCGCGGCCGGGCCCCGAGACCCCTGGCGACACTTGAAAGGAACCCTACACCGGAAAAAACCATGCGAGCGCCGCCACGCTCGCCGTCCCCCCCCCTCCGCGGCCTTTCGTCAGCGGGTGGGCGGGAGGGACTAGGCGAGTGGAGCCGGGCGCCGGCGGGCCGCGGCCGGGTCTGATGGCCGCCGTGGGTCGGCAGGCACAGACGGCCCATCGGCTCGGCTGGACGGTCTGGGCGCAAAGTGAAAATGAATAAGTTGGCCAAGACGATATTTTTCCAGAAGTTTCTTGTTCCGAGCTGCTCTTGCAAGAAAAAAGGAAAAAAAAAAAAAAAAAAGAAAACCCCGAAAGCCCTCAAAACTACCCCCACGCAATAAAAGAGGGGACGGAGGTGGGGAAAGGATTTTTATCGAAAAAAGCTATTGGTCTTGAAAGCCGGTGCATCGCTCCGGGCTGCCACGGAAGCGGCCAGCGGTCCGGGGACAAATGGACTACAAGGCTCCGGCCCGGCCCCCCGGGGTCGGCCGAGCCGGCCCCGGCGGCGTCAGGGGCGGCGCCGCGGCGGCGGTCGGTCGCGGAGGACAACAGGTCTACCCGGCTCCGGGCCGGCCCCCGGGTGCTCGGCCGAGCCGGCCCCGGCGGCGTCCGGGGCGGCGCCGCGGCGGCGCGCGGTGGCCGGGACAACAGGTCTACCCGGCTCCGGGCCGGCCCCCCGGGTGCTCGGCCGAGCCGGCCCCGGCGGCGTCCGGGGCGGCGCCGCGGCGGCGCGCGGGTGGCGGGAACACAGGTCTACCCGGCTCCGGGCCGGCCCCCCGGGTGCTCGGCCGAGCCGGCCCCGGCGGCGTCAGGGGCGGCGCTGTGGCGGCCCGCGGTGGCGGGGACAACAGGTCTACCCGGCTCCGGGCCGGCCCCCGGGTGCTCGGCCGAGCCGGCCCCGGCGGCGTCCGGGGCGGCGCCGCGGCGGCGCGCGGTGGCCGGGACAACAGGTCTACCCGGCTCCGGGCCGGCCCCCGGGTGCTCGGCCGAGCCGGCCCCGGCGGCGTCAGGGGCGGCGCTGTGGCGGCCCGCGGTGGCGGGGAACACAGGTCTACCCGGCTCCGGGCCGGCCCCCCGGGTGCTCGGCCGAGCCGGCCCCGGCGGCTTCCGGGGCGGCGCTCCGGCGGCGCGCGGTGGCGGGGACAACAGGTCTACCCGGCTCCGGGCCGGCCCCCCGGGTGCTCGGCCGAGCCGGCCCCGGCGGCGTCCGGGGCGGCGCTGCGGCGGCGCGCGGTGGCGGGGACAACAGGTCTACCCGGCTCCGGGCCGGCGCCGGGGTGCTCGGCCGAGCCGGCCCCGGCGGCTTCCGGGGCGGCGCGGCGGCGGCGCGCGGTGGCCGGGACAACAGGTCTACCCGGCTCCGGGCCGGCCCCACGGGTGGTCGGCCGATCCGGCCCCGGCGGCGTCAGGGGCGGCGCTGTGGCGGCCCACGGTGGCGGGGACAACAGGTCTACTCGGCTCCGGGCCGGCCCCCCGGGTGCTCGGCCGAGCCGGCCCCGGCGGCGTCAGGGGCGGCGCTGTGGCGGCCCACGGTGGCGGGGACAACAGGTCTACCCGGCTCCGGGCCGGCCCCCGGGGTGCATGGCCGGGCCGGCCCCGGCGGCGTCCGGGGCGGCGCTGCGGCGGCGCGCGGTGGCGGGGACAACAGGTCTACCCGGCTCCGGGCCGGCCCCCCGGGTGCTCGGCCGAGCCGGCCCCGGCGGCTTCCGGGGCGGCGCCGCGGCGGCGCGCGGTGGCCGGGACAACAGGTCTACCCGGCTCCGGGCCGGCCCCACGGGTGGTCGGCCGAGCCGGCCCCGGCGGCGTCAGGGGCGGCGCTGTGGCGGCCCACGGTGGCGGGGACAACAGGTCTACCCGGCTCCGGGCCGGCCCCCCGGGTGCTCGGCCGAGCCGGCCCCGGCGGCTTCCGGGGCGGCGCTCCGGCGGCGCGCGGTGGCGGGGACAACAGGTCTACCCGGCTCCGGGCCGGCCCCACGGGTGGTCGGCCGAGCCGGCCCCGGCGGCGTCAGGGGCGGCGCTGTGGCGGCCCACGGTGGCGGGGACAACAGGTCTACCCGGCTCCGGGCCGGCCCCCCGGGTGCTCGGCCGAGCCGGCCCCGGCGGCTTCCGGGGCGGCGCTCCGGCGGCGCGCGGTGGCGGGGACAACAGGTCTACCCGGCTCCGGGCCGGCCCCACGGGTGGTCGGCCGAGCCGGCCCCGGCGGCGTCAGGGGCGGCGCTGTGGCGGCCCACGGTGGCGGGGACAACAGGTCTACCCGGCTCCGGGCCGGCCCCCCGGGTGCTCGGCCGAGCCGGCCCCGGCGGCTTCCGGGGCGGCGCTCCGGCGGCGCGCGGTGGCGGGGACAACAGGTCTACCCGGCTCCGGGCCGGCCCCACGGGTGGTCGGCCGAGCCGGCCCCGGCGGCGTCAGGGGCGGCGCTGTGGCGGCCCACGGTGGCGGGGACAACAGGTCTACCCGGCTCCGGGCCGGCCCCCCGGGTGCTCGGCCGAGCCGGCCCCGGCGGCGTCAGGGGCGGCGCTGTGGCGGCCCACGGTGGCGGGGACAACAGGTCTACCCGGCTCCGGGCCGGCGCCGGGGTGCTCGGCCGAGCCGGCCCCGGCGGCTTCCGGGGCGGCGCCGCGGCGGCGCGCGGTGGCCGGGACAACAGGTCTTCCCGGCTCCGGGCCGGCCCCACGGGTGGTCGGCCGATCCGGCCCCGGCGGCGTCAGGGGCGGCGCTGTGGCGGCCCACGGTGGCGGGGACAACAGGTCTACCCGGCTCCGGGCCGGCCCCCCGGGTGCTCGGCCGAGCCGGCCCCGGCGGCTTCCGGGGCGGCGCTCCGGCGGCGCGCGGTGGCGGGGACAACAGGTCTACCCGGCTCCGGGCCGGCCCCACGGGTGCTCGGCCGAGCCGGCCCCGGCGGCGTCAGGGGCGGCGCTGTGGCGGCCCACGGTGGCGGGGACAACAGGTCTACCCGGCTCCGGGCCGGCCCCCGGGTGCTCGGCCGAGCCGGCCCCGGCGGCTTCCGGGGCGGCGCTCCGGCGGCGCGCGGTGGCGGGGACAACAGGTCTACCCGGCTCCGGGCCGGCCCCACGGGTGCTCGGCCGAGCCGGCCCCGGCGGCGTCAGGGGCGGCGCTGTGGCGGCCCACGGTGGCGGGGACAACAGGTCTACCCGGCTCCGGGCCGGCCCCCCGGGTGCTCGGCCGAGCCGGCCCCGGCGGCTTCCGGGGCGGCGCTCCGGCGGCGCGCGGTGGCGGGGACAACAGGTCTACCCGGCTCCGGGCCGGCCCCCCGGGTGGTCGGCCGAGCCGGCCCCGGCGGCGTCAGGGGCGGCGCTGTGGCGGCCCACGGTGGCGGGGACAACAGGTCTACCCGGCTCCGGGCCGGCCCCCGGGGTGCATGGCCGGGCCGGCCCCGGCGGCGTCCGGGGCGGCGCTGCGGCGGCGCGCGGTGGCGGGGACAACAGGTCTACCCGGCTCCGGGCCGGCCCCCCGGGTGCTCGGCCGAGCCGGCCCCGGCGGCGTCCGGGGCGGCGCCGCGGCGGCGCTCGGTCGTTTGGAGAACAGGTCTACCCGGCTCCGGCGGGACTTAGGCGAATTTCCGCAGGCGCTGGGTAGACCTGTTGTCCGTGCCGCTCGCGGAAGTTCTCCAAGGGGTCGCTGTTTCGGCCTGCCTCCGGGTTGGTCACCGTAGGAGGCGGTCTGCCCTGGCGCCCCGTCCCGGTCGCGTCTGAGTGGTTCTCTTGAGGGCGTCCGCGGCCTCGGACTCGCCTGTCCGTATTATGGGAGCGAGGTGACGGGCCGCATCCCCGCAGGCTGTTTCCGTGCCTGTGTCCGTAGGCGGACGAGCGGCGGCCGCGCGTGCGGTCGCCGCCGAAAAGGGAGGTTTAGCAGTGTGCCGCCTGACGCGGGACGAACCGCGTGGCTTCGTCCCGGTCTCCCGTCTTGCCCAGGGAAATGGGTCCAGTGTGAGGTACAGAGAGAAGGGCGCGAGAGAAAGCCGCCTGACGCGGGACGAACTGCGTGGCTTCGTCCCGGTCTCCCGTCTTGCCCAGGGAAATGGGTCCAGTGTGAGGTACAGAGAGAAGGGCGCGAGAGAAAGCCGCGAGCGCATCCCGCTCCGGCCCGGCTGCTGCCGGATTCGTGGAAAAAGGGCGAGGGCCCTACCTACCATTCCCCCATCCATCGTACGATCCTCCCAGGGATGATGGGGGCGAGCCGAGGCGGCGGCGCCTCGTCTCTTTGCTGCCCGGCCTTAAGCCGGGGCACCCGCTCCGCCGGGTGCGACTTTTTTCGGCCGGCCGTCTGGTGCGGCGGTGGCCGGGGCGCGCGCTCCGCTGTGTCGAGAACCAGCAGAGGCTTTTACCCCGGCCTTTCCCGAGAGACCCGAGGACGGCCCGCTTGGCCGAGGTGGCGGCGCCTCGTTCCCCCGCTCCCGCCGACTTGTGTTTTGTTGCCAGCGTGTCCGTGTCGGAAGGGGGCCCGCGGGGGGCGTGCCGTGGGGCGTGCGCCTTGCCTCGGCTAGCCCGCTTGCCTGAGGGGCTCGGTGATGGGAGCCGCCCGACGAGTCGTGGGGGAAACCCCGGGGTGGCGGCACCCCGTCGTCCCCCCTGCCGTGTGTTGTTGAACACGCAACCCCCTTCCTCGGCCCTAAGCCGTGGACCCGCGCTGCGGGCCGGATATATTTGCGTGGCCGGCGGCCGGTCTCGGTGGCCGGCTCGCCCTGGCTTTGTGGACCTGAACCCGACATAGAGAGAGAGAGAGCCCCCGGGGAGTGTCGCGGGCGAGGCGGCGGCGCCTCGCCCTTCCTTCGGTCGTGGCCGGCGCGATCTAACCGCTAACACGCGGGGCGGCCCGTGGCGTCTGGCCTGCCCCGGCTGCAGCGGTTGCCGGCGGGGGCTGGGTTTTGAGAAA
>JAJEOU010002813.1:40000-42500 GCA_021534815.1 Acrocephalus arundinaceus
CGCTCCGCGTCTCGGCGGGTGCCCCTCCCCGCGTTCCCTCGGCGTCGTCAAACGCCGAGGGGGGCCGGAGAGGGCCGCCGAGTCCGGGCGGAGGTTTAAAGACTCGGGCGGCTCGGTACGTCCCGCCGTGGCGGCGGCGGGGGCGGCGCCGGCGGCGCCGGCGGCGGCAGGAGCGTCCGGGCGGTGGCGCGGCGCCATTGAGGGGTGGGGAGCTACTCCCGCCGATCCCCTGCGGTGGTGTCCGTCGCGACCGGCCGCGCTTCCCTGTCGTCGTCGTCGTCGCCGTCGTCGTTGCCGCCGCGCGCGCGTGCGGGGTCACCCGTGCCGCGCCGGGGAGGGGCGCCCTGCCCCCCCTCTCCGCGGCCCGGTCTCGGCAGAGAGGCCGCGGCGCGCGGTCGGCCGCGGGGCCGACCCGCTCGCCTCGACACGGGCGACGCCGGCGGAGAGCGCGTGCTCTCCGCCCTTCCTCAGCTCGCGGGGTTGCGGCCGCCGGGGCCCGCCGCGCTCCTTCTCCTTCGGCCGCCGCCGCGGTCTCGCGGGCGGCGCCGCGTCAGGCGCGGCCGCGCCTCTCCTTCCCTCGACGGCCTTTCCTCCTCGGACGCCACCGGCGGCGCCGGCCGCCGGCCGTCCTCTGGCTCGACCGCTCGTCCCGCCCGGGCGAGCGCTCGGCGGTCCCTCCGTCGCCGGATGCCGACGAGTGCGCACGACCCCGTGCCGAGCGGCGGCGTCGTCGCTCGGCGAGTGTCCCCCCCGGGGGATGGTCTGCCGGAAAGCGCCCGCCGTCGCCTGCGGCGGTCCCGGCCCGGGCCCTGCCCGTCGCTTCCCCGTCGCCCTTTCCCGGCCGCGTGTGGGCCGAAGGGGATTGGCGTGCGGGCGGCCGCGGGGGCACTCACCGCCCGGTCTGCTCGTGGAAGCGAGGAGAGCGGGGGTCGCCCCCCGGCTCAGCGCCGTACGTGCTCCCGCGGGCGCGTGCTCGTGGAAGGGGAAACCCGACGGTGCGAAGAGGCGGCGGCGGTCCCGGGAGTGCAGCCGCAGGGGCGGTGGGTCTTGCCGCCCGGCAGGCCTCGGGCGCTCGCGATGCCGGCTCGGGACTCGGCGGCGTCCGCCTCCGGCGCCGGCCGGCGGGGCAAGGCCGTCCGACGCTCGCCTTCCCGGCGGGAGCGGTCCTGCAAAGGGGGGCGCGTCGGCGAGTCGGCGGTCGCCGCGTGTTCGTCTCGAGCGTTGCAAAGGCCGCTGGGGAGGAGTCGGTCCGGCCGCGAGGCTGGCGCGGCGGCGCTCCCGCGAGGGCGCGGAGCGGTCGCGAGAGGGAAGCGAAGCGCGAGCGGGGGCCGGCGGTCGCGCCCCCCCGCCGAGTCGGTGCTGTGCGTGTCGTCCCGTGAGCGAGGCCGGGCGGGCCGCCGTGCCCCCCGCGGTCCGGCGCGCGCCGCGCGGCTCTCCGCGCGGAGGCCGGTCCGAGCCCGGGCGCCTGGGCCGCCTCCGAAGGACGGCAGGCGAGGTGGCGTCTCCCCTTGCGGGGGGAGGCGGTCGGGGGCGCGGGCTCCCCCGCTTCGAAGCCGGCCTTCGGAGCGTTGCGTGGGTTAAAATTTTTTTTTTTTTCCCACCTCCTCCGTTTCTGTGTGCTCGTACGGTCAGAGCGAGGCGCGCGTCCGCGCGTCCCCGCAAAAGGGGCCGCTTCACGCGAGCGGTCCCGGCCCCTCCGCGCGCGCGGGGTCGGTGCCGAAAGCCAGACAACTCTTAGCGGTGGATCACTCGGCTCGTGCGTCGATGAAGAACGCAGCTAGCTGCGAGAATTAATGTGAATTGCAGGACACATTGATCATCGACACTTCGAACGCACTTGCGGCCCCGGGTTCCTCCCGGGGCTACGCCTGTCTGAGCGTCGCTTGACGATCAATCGCCGTCCGGGGGGGGGGTCACCCCCGCCCGGCGGCGCGGCTGGGGTCGCCTCGCAGGCCCGTTGTCCGCGGCGGCCAGGGGCGGCGGCGGCGGCGGCGGCCGTCGGCCGGTGGTCCGGAGGGGGAAAAGGCGGTCGGGGTCGGCGAGGGAAGCGTTTTCCTCGGCGGCCGGCGATCGCCCTTCCCCGCCGGGCCCGGCGGGCGGGCGTCGTCGTCGCGGTCGTCGGCGCCGCGCAGGGCCTTCGTCCCCCTAAATGCAGACTCGGGGAGCGCTCCGTAGCTCCCCGCTCCCGGAGCGAGCCGCTGGGGCGGAGCTCGTCCTCGCCGGGGGCCGGCGCCGCGGGGCGGCGGCGGCGGCCGGGGGAAGAGCGAGAGACGGCGTCCGAAAAGGCCGCCGAGGGGCCGAGAGAGAGAGAACATAAGGGCGAGCGGGGAGGCGAGGCGCGGGCCTCGCCCCCGGGCTTCCCCCCCGTGCGGGCGGCTGTCTGCGGGTGGGTACCGCGCGGGCGGGACCGTGCCGAGCTGCCGCGCGCGCGCGCGGGGCGCGAGCGCCGGGGACGGGGGGCCACCCGCGTCCTCGTCTCTCGCCCGCCCGCCTCTCTCTG
>JAJEOU010002254.1:0-22040 GCA_021534815.1 Acrocephalus arundinaceus
AGGAGGATTGAAAACGAGGATTTTTGGGGGTTCTGGTCCCGTCCATGGGGAAAAAAAGGGTTTTGTGAGGGGAAGGGGGAGCCTGGGCTCGGTTTGTGAGGGGAAAAGGGGTCTTAGAGGGGCCTGGGTAATTTTGTGAGGTACAAGGGGTGTTTTGAGGGGGACCTGGGCTGGTTTTTGAGGGGAAAAAAGCGGCGATCCAAGAGGAAAAGGGGGAGCTGAGAGAATTTGGGGTTGTTCTGTGAGGGGAAATTGGGGGCTCTGAGGTGTTTTGTGACAGCAAAAGGGGATCCTGGGCCGATCTGTGAGGGGTTAAAAAGGGTCTGGGGTCTGTGTGTGAGGCCTGAAATGGATTTGAGAGATTTTGTGAGGTAACAAGAGTGTTTGACAGGAACATGGATTATTTTTTGAGGGGAAAAGGGGGTCTGAGAGGGAAAACAAAGAGTCTAAGGGGGTCTTGGGACATTTTTGGGAGAGGAAAAGAGGATCCTGGGGTATTTTACGTGGGGAAAGGAGGGGATCTGGTGGGATCTGGATCATGCTGTGAAGAGAAAAGAGGGGCTGAAGGGGTCTGGGATTGTTTTGTGAGGGAAGAGGGGGCTCTGAGGGGCTCAGGGCCCCTCTCTGAGGTGGAAAAGGGGGGTCTGAGGCTCCCCACAGCGAGGTGGTCCTGGGGGACCCCCAATTCTTTTCTTCCACCCCCATGAAGGACCCTGGGGTCTCTATGGCCCGGACCCTCCTGTGGGGTGGGGGGTCCTGAGCCGTGGCCCCCTTCAGGGCCGGGTTTGGGGTAGGGAGAGCGCTCTGGGGTTCCCCTGAGCAAATTTTGGGGTCCCATTTCGGGGTTCCCTGAGGGGCAGCAAGGAAGGTTTGTGTGCATGACCCCAAATTTTTGGTTAGGGGGCTCAAACTTGCACCCCAAAGGGAGAGGGGCACGCAGGGAGGTGCCAGACCCCCACATTGAACCCCCAGGGTCTGGGATCCGCTGTGGGGGGGCAGCTTTGGGGTGTCATTGTGCCCCCCTCAGCTCGGTGGCTGCACGATCGGGGTGTGGGGGCGTCAGCCCACCCCCTTCCCCACCCCCTTCCCTGCTGCGGCCCCCCCAAACGGGGGGGGCTGTGGGGGCGGCGGCAGCGCTGCCACGGGCTCAGAGCCCTCCCAGGGCTTTGGGGGGGCTCTGGGGGGTGAACCCCCCAAATTCCTCCAGCTCTGACCCCCGTGAGCGAGGAGCAGCCCCCCCCGGGGTGGGGAATGGGGGTCACCCCCTTGTGTGTTTGAGGCTGTGAGGGGATTGAGGCCCAAACCCCTTTGGGGGCAGCTGGGAGGGGGGGTCCCCACTTTTGGGGTGGATTTAGGGGGCTCTTGGGGGTCCCTCTCTGCCCCCAGCTTCTGTTGCTGGTGGGAGACCCCACTGCTGGCTCAGCCCTTTTGGGGAGCACCTGGGGGGCTCCTCAGCTCCCCCACCTGTGTGACACCCCCATTTGGGGGGATATTTTGGGGGGCTTCCCCTCTTCTGTGACCGGGGAGCCCCCCAAGCGCTGAGGAGTGACCCCAGCAGGGCGTGTGGGGGCACAGGTGGCCTTGTGTCATTGTCCCCAAGCCCCAGGACAGGGCGATGGCACCAATTCTGTGGCCGTGGCTGTGGCATCGAGCCCCCCCTGCTCGTTTTGGGTGGTTTTCCTCTTATTTATCCGCTGTTATGTAACGCAGAGCAAAATTATTCCTGGCTGGGAAGATTTGGGGAGGGGGCGGCAGCGCCGTGCGGGGGGGGCCGCGCATCTCCCCCAACCCCAGCAGCAAAATCGGGGGGTCTTTCCCTGCCCTCCCCCCCAGCCCCCAATTCCTCCTTCACATGGAGCCCAATCTGGTGGGGTTGGAGATAAAAAAAATCTTCAAAAATACCTAAATTTGGCTGACATTTGAGCGGCGCCGCACGAACCGGCGCTGCCTCCCCGGCTGCCGTGCCTGGGGCTCCCCGGTGCCCGGGCACAGCGTCCCTGGTGACACCGGGGCTGCTCCCAGTGCCACCAGTTGTCACCAGTTCGGTGCTGGCAGCGTGGGTGGCATCGACACCTCCCGGCGCCGGGATCCTCACGCCTGCCTGGTGACATCACTGCTGGGTCTGGTGACATCACTGCTGGGCCTGATGACATCACAGCGTGCCCGGTGACATCACACCGTGCCCGGTGACATCACATCTTGCCCAGTGACATCACCGCAGCCTCAGCGCCATTCCCATGGCCATTCCCATGGCCATTCCAAGGCAATTCCAATGGCCATTCCAAGGCAATTCCAATGGCAATTCCCATGGCAATTCCCAACCTTTTGGCTCCGCCACCGGCAGGACGGGACCGTCCCGCCCCGGTTTTCCCCCCCACCCCGCCCCGCTGCCCATTTTCCCCTTTTCCGCCCCGTTTTCCCCGCCCCGGCGCTCCAGGTGTTCCCCGGCCCCACCCCGCGCTGTCCCGCTGCGGCCTCAGCCCCAACCGGTCGGGCCGGTCCCCGCTCGCTCCCTCCCGGCGTCCCGCGGGGCTCCGGCGGCACCGCCCCGCTCCCGCCGCTCCCGCCGCTCCGGGGTGCCCAGGGTGAGTCCCCTCACGGCGGGCGGGATGGGGAAACTGAGGCAGCGGGGCTGCGCGGGGTTTGGGCACCGAGGGGGACACGGGGCCTTCCCCGCGCCCGGTGATCCCCCGGTGATGCCCCGGTGCCGGTGCCATTTCCCCGGTGTGACCCGTGCCCGGCGGTTCCTCTTTGCCATATTTGCCATAATTTTGGCCACTCGGGCCTCGGCGATAAGAGGAGCCGGGACATTCCCGGAACGCCGCCCGCCTGCCGCCACCGAACCCCCGGGGGGGGATTCTGGTGCCGGGGGTGCCCCGGCCCCGCCCGGAGAGGGTTCGGGGGCTCCGGTGTCGGTGCCGCCTCGAAGCCCGAGCGAATCCCGGCAGCGCGGCCAGATGGCTCCGCACGCTCCCGCCCCGTTGCCACGGCAGTTTTTTGGCAGAAATCCCCGTTTTCCTTCACTTTTCCCACAGCACCGCGCTGGGCTTTGGGGGAGGGGGAAGCTCCAGTCCCCCCCCCAGGCCCCAAAACTCCGCGTTCTCCCCCCAAATCTGGGGGTTCGGTTGCGCCATCGCCGGCACCTCCCCCACGGCTTCCGCCGGCGGTTTCCTTCCCACGGAGGGGGAGGGGGACACCCCGAGATGTGCCCCCACAAAAATAAACCCGGCGAGGTTTTTGGGGGGCCCCAAATCCCACCTGGGAGCGGGTGGGGGGGGCTGGCTCGGCTTCCCCGCTCGCTCACGCGCTCCCGTTATCTCCGGTGTCACCGGAGCGGTGACAGCCCCGGGCGGGGGGGTGACAGCGCTCAGCGCCGGCGGCTCGCTGCCCGTAAGGGAACAGCCCCAAAGTGTCCCCAAAGCCCGGGTGACCTTTGGGGGGGTCTTTAAAGCTTTTTGGGGGTGCGGGAAGGGGAGATTTGTGGCGATGTCGTTCTGGGAGGGGCCGAGGTGTGAACTCTGTCCAGGTAGTTGAGTTTGGGGTAAATCCGTGATCATCGCCCGCTGGATTTTTCGGAGGGGAGCGGGGCCGGGGTGGCCGTGGCCGTGTCCCCAGGCGGGGAGGGGGTGACACGGCGCCGGGCCCAGCCCGAAACCGCGGCGCTTGCGTCAGGTATCGGGGGCGGCTCCCGGCCGGGCCGGGCCGGGCCGGGCGCGGCTCCATCGCTCCGGACTTTGCTCCCGGCTCCTTCCAGGAGCCCGCCGACTCTCCCGGGATCCCCGGGGCGGCGCGGGGGGGACGCGGCCGGGCCCGGCTGAGCGTCCCCTGGCTGTCCCCGCAGCCGGGCGCCGTGGAGGGCAAGGGCGGCGGCAAGGCCAGCATGCTGCGGGGCCGGAACGCCGGCACGGCCGCCGAGGAGCAGCCCCACATCGGCAACTACCGCCTGCTCAAAACCATCGGCAAGGGCAACTTCGCCAAGGTCAAGCTGGCCCGGCACGTCCTGACCGGCAAGGAGGTGAGTGGCACCCGGCTGGTGGCGTGGGGACGGCGGGGCGGGGGCCTGGGACAGCGCGGGGACGGTGTGGGAATGTGGGTGACACGGCGGGGACAGCACGGGAATGTGGGTGACACCATGGGAATGTAGGTGACACCACGGTGTGGGGATGGGATCAGCCCATGGGTGACACGGCGGGGACAGCACAGGCCCGTGGGTGACACCGCAGTGAGGGGATGGGATCAGCCCATGGGTGACACCATGGCACAGGGACAGGCTGTGTCCTGTGGGTGACACTGTGGTGTGGGGATGGGATCAATCCATGGGTGACACCGTGGGAACAGCACAGGAATGTGGGTGACACGGCCGGGACAGCACGGGCCCATGGGTGACACTGTGGTGTGGGGATGGGATCAATCCATGGGTGACACCGCGGGGACAGCACAGGAATGTGGGTGACACCATGGGGACAGCATGGGCCTGTGGGTGACACCACAGTGAGGGGATGGGATCAGCCCATGGGTGACACTGTGGGGACAGCACGGGAATGTGGGTGACACCTCAGTGAGGGGATGGGATCAGCCCATGGGTGACACTGTGGGGACAGCACGGGAATGTGGGTGACACCACAGGGAGGGGATGGGATCAGCCCATGGGTGACACTGTGGGGACAGCATGGGAATGTGGGTGACACCGTGGTGTGGGGATGGGATCAATCTATGGGTGACACCATGGGGACAGCACGGGAATGTGGGTGACACCGCAGGGACCATAGGTGACACCATGGTGTGGGGATGGGATCAACCTGTGGGTGACACTGTGGGGACAGCACGGGCTGTGGGTGACACTGTGGTGTGGGGATGGGATCAGCCCATGGGTGACACCATGGCATAGGGACAGGCTGTGTCCTGTGGGTGACACCGTGGTGTGGGGATGGGATCAATCCATGGGTGACACTGGGGACAGCACAGGAATGTGGGTGACACCGTGGGGACAGCATGGGCCTGTAGGTGACACCACAGTGAGGGGATGGGATCAGCCCATGGGTGACACTGTGGGGACAGCATGGGCCTGTGGGTGACACCTCAGTGAGGGGATGGGATCAGCCCATGGGTGACACTGTGGGGACAGCACGGGAATATGGGTGACACCGTGGTGTGGGGATGGGATCAATCTATGGGTGACACCATGGGGACAGCACGGGAATGTGGGTGACACCGCAGGGACCATAGGTGACACCATGGTGTGGGGATGGGATCAACCTGTGGGTGACACCGCGGGGACAGCACGGGCCTGAGGGTGACACTGTGGTGTGGGGATGGCATCAATCCATGGGTGACACCATGGCAGGGGGACAGGCTGTGTCCTGTGGGTGTCACCATGGTGCGGGGACAGTTGTGGGTACTGGTGCTTGCCGTGGAAGTGCCACCACAGTGTGGGGACAGTTCTTGTCCTGTGAGTGCCACCGTGGTGTGGGGACATCTTTGCATCCTGGGCCTTGCCCTGGGAGTGCCACCCTGGCCCAGGGATGGCCTTCCTGTCCCCAGCAGTGAGTGCCACCCCAGTGTGGGGACAGGTCTGGGTCCTGTGGATGTCACCACAGGGACAGGCCTGTTGTCCTTGTCCCATGGGTGGCACCGCGGTGTGGGGACAGCCCAGGGAGTGCCAGCTGCCACAGGAATGAGTTTCCTGGTCCTCAGCTGTGACTGTCACCGTGGTGTGGGGACAGTTCTGGGTGCTGCTCCTGTGGGTGCCACCACAGGGATGGGCTGCTGGTCCCCACCCCGTGGGTGCCACCATGGCCTGGGGACAATTCTGGGTGCAGATCTGCGCCCTGGAAGTGCCACCATGGCACAGGGATGGCCTCAAGCTCCTCACCCCAGCAGTGCCACCACGGTGTGGGGACAGGGACACGCTCCAGGTCATTGTCCCACAAACACCGTGGGAACTGGTGTGGGACTTTGCCCTGCCAGTGCCACCGTGGCACGGGGACAGGTTCCTGCTCCTCACCTCACCAGTGCCACCACGGCGTGGGGACAGTCCTGGGGACGGTCCTGTCACCGTCCCTCTCATTGTGGGAGTGTCACCACGGCGTGGGGACAGTCCTGGGGTTGGTCCTGTCACCGTCCCTCTCACTGGGAGTGCCACTACGGTGTGGGGACAGTCCTGGGGATGGTCCTGTCACCTTCCCTCACTGTGGGAGTGTCACCATGGTTTGGGGACAGTCCTGGGATTGGTCCTGTCACCTCTCTCACTATGGGAGTGCCACCACGGCATGGGGACAGTACTGTCACCGTCCCTCTCACTGTGGGAGTGTCACCAAAGCTTGGAGACAGTCCTGGGGTTGGTCCTGTCACCTTCTCTCACTGGGGAGTGCCACCAAAGCTTGGGGACAGTCCTGGGGATGGTCCTGTCACCTTCCCTCTCTCTGGGGGTGCCACCATGGTTTGGGGACAGTCCTGGGGTTGGTTCTGTCACCTTTCCTCTCTCTGGAGGTGCCACCATGGCGTGGGGACAGTCCTGGGGTTGGTCCTGTCACCTTTCTTTCTGGGGGTGCCACCACGGTTTGGGGACAGTCCTGGGGTTGGTTCTGTCACCTTTCCTCTCTCTGGAGGTGCCACCATGGCGTGGGGACAGCCCTGGGATTGGTCCTGTCACCTTTCCTCTCTCTGGAGGTGCCACCACGGTTTGGGGACAGTCCTGTCCCCCTGCTCCTCACCCTGCACGTGCCATTGGAGCACAGGTCCAGCCCTTGGGACAGTCTCATCCCCTTCCAAGTGCCACCAAAGCTTGGGGACAGCCCTGGTGTCCCCTTGCTCCTCCCCTCAGGAGTGCCACCACATTTTGGGGACAGCCCTGGGGACCCTCTGACCCCCTCTCCCCTCACAGGTGGCCGTGAAGATCATTGACAAGACCCAGCTCAACTCCTCCAGCCTGCAGAAGGTGAGGGGTGTCCCCGAGGGGGGTGACAGCTGAGTTTGGGGTGACAAACGTGGAATTGTTCCCTCTGACACCCCTAAAATCCCCTGTCCCTCACAGCTCTTCCGGGAAGTGCGAATAATGAAAGTCCTGAACCACCCCAACATTGGTGAGACCCCCCAAAACCCCCTCAGCCACACCCCCACCCCTCCCTGGGGGTGTCCCCCACCCTTGGGGGGTCCCAGGGGTGTCCCCAACCCCTCTGACCCCCTCACCCCCATTGCAGTGAAGCTCTTCGAGGTGATCGAGACGGAGAAGACGCTTTACCTCGTCATGGAGTACGCCAGCGGGGGTGAGTGGGGGGTTTTGGGGTGCCCTGGGGGGTTTTGGGGTGCCCTGGGGGGTTTGGGGGGTCACAGGGACACCTGGGGCTGCCCCTGACCCCCCCTGTGCCCCCAGGTGAGGTGTTCGATTACCTGGTGGCCCACGGGCGCATGAAGGAGAAGGAGGCGCGGGCCAAGTTCCGACAGGTCTGGGGGGGCTGATGCTGCCCCAAAGGGGTTTGGGGACCCCCCACGCTGTCCCCGAGGGGGCTGGGGGTGTCCCTGTGCCCCCCAGCTGGGCTGGGCGCCCCCCCTGACACCCCCCTGTCCTGCAGATAGTGTCGGCCGTGCAGTACTGCCACCAGAAATTCATCGTGCACAGGGACCTGAAGGTGAGGGACCCCACCTGGGACCCCCAAAATGGCACCCAGACACCCCTGGGACCCCCAAAATGGCACCCAGACACCTCTGGGACCCTCAAAATGGCACCCAGACACCTCTGGGACCCCCAAAATGGCACCCAGACACCTCTGGGACACTCAAAATGGCACCCAGACACCTCTGGGACCCCCAAAATTGCACCCAGACACCCCTGGGACCCCCAAAATTTCACCCAGACACTCCTGGGAGCCCCAGAGCGGCACCCAGACACCCCTGGGACCCCCAAAATTGCATCCAGACATCCCCTGGGACCCTCAGAATTGCACCCAGACTCCCCTGGGACCCCCAAAATGGCACCCAGACACCTCTGGGACCCCCAGAACAGCACCCAGACACCCCTGGGATCCCCAAAATTGCATCTAGACACCCCTGGGATCTCCAGAGCAGCACCCAGACACTCCTGGGACCCCCAAAATTTCACCCAGACACTCCTGGGAGCCCCAGAGCGGCACCCAGACACCCCTGGGACCCCCAAAATTGCATCCAGACATCCCCTGGGACCCTCAGAATTGCACCCAGACACCCCTGGGAGCCCGAGAGCAGCAACCAGACACCTTTGGGACCCCCAAAATTGCATCCAGACACCCCTGGGACCCCCAGAGCGGCACCCAGACACTCTTGGGACCCCCAGACTTGCACCCAGACACCCCTGGAGCCCCAGGGCAGCACCCAGACATTCCTGGGACCCTCAAAATTTCACCCAGACTCCCCTGAGACCCTCAGAATTGCACCCAGACTCCCCTGGGACCCCCAAAATGGCACCCAGACACCTCTGGGACCCCCAAAACAGCACCCAGACATCCCTGGGACCCCCAAAATTTCACCCAGACACCTCTGTGACTCCCAAAATTGCACCCAGACACCCCTGAGAGCCCCAAAATGGCACCCAGACACCCCTGGGTTCCCCAGAGCAGCACCCAGACACCCCTGGGACCCCCAAAATTTCACCCAGATTCCCCTGAGACCCTCAAAATTGCATCCAGACTCCCCTGGGACTCCCAGAATTTCACCCAGACACCCCTGTGACTCTCAGAGCAGCATCCAGACACCCTTGGGACCCCCAAAATTGCACCCAGACACTCCTAGCACCCCCAGGACAAAACTCCCACTATCCCTGAGCCTCCTGGGTGGGTACCAGGACCCTTCAGGACACCCCTGTGACCCCCAGAGCGGTACCAGAACCCGCCAAACCCACCCTTGAACACCCCAAACCTCCCCCCAGCCCCCATTAACCCCCCTGGACCCCCAAAATTGCACCCAGACACCCCTGGAGCCCCCAGAGCAGCACCCAGACACCCCTGGGACCCCCAAAATTTTACCCAGACACCCCTGTGACCCCCAAAATTTCACCCAGACACCCCTGAGACCCTCAAAATTGCACCCAAACACCCCTGGTACCCCCAGAATTGCACCCAGACACCCGTGTGACCCCCAGAGCGGTAGCAGAACCCCCCAGACCCACCCTTGAACACCCCAAACCTCCCCCAGCCCCCATTAACCCCCCTGGACCCCCAAAATGGCACCCAGACACCCCTGGGACCCCCAGAGCAGCACCCAGACACCCCTGGGACCCCCAGAATTGCACCCAAACACCTCTGTGACTCCCAAAATTGCACCCAGACACCCCTGGGACCCCCAAAATTGCACCCAAACACCCCTGGGACCCCCAAAATTGCACCCAGACACCCCTGGGACCCCCAAAATTGCACCCAGACACCCCTGGGACCCCCAGAATTGCACCCAAACACCCCTGGTACCCCCAGAATTGCATCCAGACACCCCTGTGACCCCCAGAGCGGTACCAGACCCCCCAAACCCACCCTTGAACACCCCAAACCTCCCCCCAGCCCCCATTAACCCCCCTGGACCCCCAGAGCAGCACCCAGACACTCCTGGGATCCCCAAAATGGCATCCAGACACCCCTGGTACCCCCAAAATGGCACCCAGACACCCCTGAGACCCTCAAAATTGCATCCAAACACCCCTGGTACCCCCAGAATTGCATCCAGACACCCCTGGGACCCCCAGAGCGGTACCAGACCCCCCCAAACCCACCCTTGAACACCCCAAACCTTCCCCAGACCCCATTAACCCCCTGGACCCCCAAAATGGCATCCAGACACCCCTGGAGCTCCAGAGCAGCACCCAGACACTCTTGGTACCCCCAAAATTTCACCCAGACACCTCTGTGACTCCCAAAATTGCACCCAGACACCCCTGAGAGCCCCAAAATGACACCCAGACACCCCCGGGACCCCCAAAATGACACCCAGACACCCCTGGTACCCCCAAAATGGCACCCAGACACCCCTGGGACCCCCAAAATGGCACCCAGACACCCCTGTGACCCCCAGAGCGGTACCAGACCCCCCAAACCCACCCTTGAACACCCCAAACCTTCCCCCAGACCCCATTAACCCCCCTGGACCCCCAGAATTGCATCCAGACACCCCTGGGACCCCCAGAGCAGCACCCAGACACTGTTGGGACCCCCAAAATTGCACCCAGACACCTCTGGGATCTCCAGAGTGGTACCCAGACTCCCCTGAGACCCTCAAAATTGCACCCAAACACCCCTGTGACCCCCAGAGCGGTACCAGAACCCCCCAGACCCACCCTTGAACACCCCAAACCTCCCCCCAGACCCCATTAACCCCTCTGGACCCCCAAAATTGCACCCAGACACCCCTGGTACCCCCCAAAATTGCACCCAAACACCCCTGGTACCCCCAGAATTGCACCCAGACACCCCTGGGACCCCCAGAGCGGTACCAGACCCCCCAAACCCACCCTTGAACACCCCAAACCTTCCCCAGCCCCCATTAACCCCCCTGGACCCCCAAAATGGCACCCAGACACCCCTGGTACCCCCAGAATTGCACCCAGACACCCCTGTGACCCCCAGAGTGGCACCAGACCCCCCAAACCCACCCTTGAACACCCCAAACCTTCCCCCAGCCCCCATTAACCCCCCTGGACCCCCAAAATGGCATCCAGACACCCCTGGAGCTCCAGAGCAGCACCCAGACACTCTTGGTACCCCCAAAATTTCACCCAGACACCTCTGTGACTCCCAAAATTTCACCCAGACACCCCTGAGAGCCCCAAAATGACACCCAGACTCCCCTGGGACCCCCAAAATTGCACCCAGACACCCCTGAGAGCCCCAAAATTGCACCCAAACACCCCTGGTACCCCCAGAATTGCACCCAAACACCCCTGTGACCCCCAGAGCGGTACCAGACCCCCCCAACCCACCCTTGAACACCCCAAACCTCCCCCCAGCCCCCATTAACCCCCCTGGGGCTCTCTCCCTGCCCGGGCCAGGCGGAGAATTTGCTGCTGGACGCCGACATGAACATCAAAATCGCCGATTTCGGCTTCAGCAACGAGTTCACCTTCGGGAACAAGCTGGACACGTTCTGTGGGTCGCCCCCCTACGCCGCCCCCGAGCTCTTCCAGGGCAAGAAGTACGACGGGCCCGAGGTGGACGTCTGGAGCCTGGGGGTCATCCTGTACACGCTGGTCAGCGGCTCGCTGCCCTTCGACGGGCACAACCTAAAGGTGTGCCCACGCTGCGGGGGGTTTGGGGTTCCTGGGGGGGGTTTGGGGGTCCTCGGGGGGTTTTGGGGGTTCCTCGGGGGGTTTTGGGGTCCTTCATGTGGTTTTTGGGGTTCCTCGGGTGGTTTGGGGTTCCTCGGGGGGTTTTGGGGTCCTTCATGTGGTTTTTGGGGTTCCTCGGGGGGTTTTGGGGTTCCTCGGGTGGTTTTTGGGGTTCCTCGGGGGGTTTTTGGGGTTCCTCGGGGGGGTTTGGGGGTTCCTCGGAGGGTTTGGGGTTCCTCGGGGGGGTTTGGGGTTCCTTGGGGGGTTTGGGGTTCTTCAGGTGGTTTTGGGGTTCCTCGGGTGGTTTTTGGGGTTCCTCGGGGCGTTTGGGGTTCCTCGGGGGGTTTGGGGGTTCCTCGGGGGTTTTTGGGGTTCCTTGGGGGATTTGGGGTTCCTCGGGTGGGTTTGGGGTTCCTCGGAGGGGTTTGGGGTTCCTCGGGGGGTTTTGGGGTCCTTCATGTGGTTTTTGGGGTCCTTCGGGTGGTTTTTGGGGTTCCTCGGGGGTTTGGGGTTCCTCGGGGGGGTTTGGGGTTCCTTGGGGGGTTTGGGGGTTCCTCAGGGGGTTTTTGGGGTTCCTCGGTGGGTTTTGGGGTTCCTCGGTGGGTTTTGGGGTTCCTCGGGGGGTTTTGGGGTTCCTCGGAGGGGTTTGGGGTTCCTCGGGGGGGTTTGGGGTTCCTCGGGGGGGTTTGGGGTTCCTCGGGTGGGTTTTGGGGTCCTTCATGTGGTTTTTGGGGTCCTTCGGGTGGTTTTTGGGGTTCCTCAGGGGATTTGGGGTTCCTCGGGTGGGTTTGGGGTTCCTCGGAGGGGTTTGGGGTTCCTCGGGGGGGTTGGGGTTCCTCGGGGGGGTTTGGGGGTCCTTCATGTGGTTTTTGGGGTCCTTCAGGTGGTTTTTGGGGTTCCTCGGGGGGTTTGGGGTCTCTCGGGTGGTTTTTGGGGTCCTTCGAGTGGTTTTTGGGGTTCCTCGGGGGGTTTGGGGTTCCTCAGGTGGTTTTTGGGGTCCTTCATGTGGTTTTTGGGGTTCCTCGGGGGGGTTTGGGGGTCCTTCATGTGGTTTTTGGGGTCCTTCGGGTGGTTTTTGGGGTTCCTCGGGGGGTTTTGGGGGTCCTTCATGTGGTTTTTGGGGTTCCTTGGGGGGTTTTTGGGGTCCTTCATGTGGTTTTTGGGGTTCCTCGGGGGGTTTTTGGGGTTCCTCGGGGGGTTTGGGGTTCCTTGGGGGTTTTTGGGGTTCCTCAGGGGGTTTTTGGGGTCCTTCGAGTGGTTTTGGGGGTTCCTTGGGGGGTTTTGGGGTTCTTCATGTGGTTTTTGGTGTCCCTCAGGTGGTGTGGGGTCCTTCAGGTGGTTTTTGGGAGTGCCCATGGGTAGTTTTGGTGTCCCTCACGTGGTTTTTGGGGTTCCTCGGGGGGTTTTGGGGTTCCTCGGGGGGTTTTTGGGGTTCCTCGGGTGGTTTGGGGTTCCTCGGGGGGTTTTGGTGTCCCTCACGTGGTTTTTGGGGTTCCTCGGGGGGTTTGGGGGTCCTCGGGGGGTTTTTGGGGTTCCTCGGGGGGTTTTGGGGTTCCTCGGGGGGTTTGGGGTTCCTCGGGGGGTTTGGGGTTCCTCGGGGGGTTTTGGGGTTCCTCAGGTGGTTTTTGGGGTTCCTCGGGGGGTTTGGGGTTCCTCGGGGGGTTTTGGGGTTCCTCAGGTGGTTTTTGGGGTCCTTCGGGTGATTTTGGGATTCCTCAGGTGGTTTTGAGGTCCCTTCTGTGGGCTTGCAGTGCCTCAGGTGGTTTTTGGGGTCCCTCGGGTGGGTTTGGGGTCCCTCGGGTGGTTTGGGAGTCCCCTCTGGTGGCTTTGGGATTCCTCAGGTGGTTTTGGGGTCTCTCAGGTTGTTTTGGGGTCCCTTGGGCGGTTTTTGGGGTCCCTTCTGTGGGTGGGGGGTCTCTCAGGTGGTTTTTTGGGTCCCTCGGGTGGTTTTTGGGGTCCATCAGCTGGTTTTTGGGTCTCTCGGCTGTTTTTGGGGTGCCCATGCCTGGTTTTGGGGTCTCTTGGGTGATTTTTGGGGTCTCTTGAGTAGTTTTGGGGTCCTGTGTGTGGGTTTTGGGGTCTCTCAGCTGTTTTGGGGTGCTCACAGATGTTTTTGGGGTGCCCATGGGTGGTTTTGGGGTCTCTATGGTGGTTTTGGGTGCCCATGCCTGGTTTTGGGGTCTCTCGGCTGTTTTTGGGTGCTCATAGATGTTTTTGGGGTCTCTTGGGTGGTTTGAGGTGCCCATGGGTGGTTTTGGGGTCTCTCGGGTGATTTTTGGGATCTCTGGGCTGTTTTTGTGGTGCCCAGGGGTGATTTTTGGGGTCTCTGGGCTGTTTTGGGGTGCCCACAGATGTTTTTGGGGTCTCTTGGGTGGTTTGAGGTGCCCACGGGGGGTTTGGGGTCCCTGGTGTGGTTTTTGGGGTCTCTGGGCTGTTTTGGGGTCTCTCGGGTGATTTTTGGGGTCTCTCGGGTAGTTTTGGGGTGCCCACGGGTGGTTTTGGGGTGCCCATGGGTGGTTTTGGGGTCTCTCGGGTGATTTTTGGGGTCTCTCGGGTAGTTTTGGGGTCTCTCGGGTGATTTTTGGGGTCTCTGGGCTGTTTTGGGGTGCCCACAGATGTTTTTGGGGTCTCTTGGGTGGTTTGAGGTGCCCACGGGGGGTTTGGGGTCCCTGGTGTGGTTTTTGGGGTCTCTGGGCTGTTTTGGGGTCTCTCGGGTGATTTTTGGTGTCTCTGGGCTGTTTTGGGGTGCCCTGGTGTGGTTTTTGGGGTCTCTGGGCTGTTTTGGGGTCTCTCGGGTGATTTTTAGGGTCTCTGGGCTGTTTTGGGGTGCCCACAGATGTTTTTGGGGTCTCTTGGGTGGTTTGAGGTGCCCACGGGTGGTTTTGGGGTCTCTCGGGTGATTTTTGGGGTCTCTGGGCTGTTTTGGGGTCTCTCGGGTGATTTTTGGGGTCTCTGGGCTGTTTTGGGGTGCCCCAGCTGTTTGTGGGTCCCACAGGAGCTGCGGGAGCGGGTGCTGCGGGGGAAGTACCGGATCCCCTTTTACATGTCCACGGATTGTGAGAACCTGCTCAAGAAATTCCTCATCCTCAACCCCACCAAGAGGGGCACCCTGGAGGTGAGGGGCACCCCAACATCGCCCTGGGACCCCCAGGGGCACCCCAGAACCTTGTGGGATCACCCCAACATCATCCTGGGACCCCCAGGGCCTTCTGGGGGCACCCCAACATCGCCCTGGGACCCCCAGGACCTTGTGGGGACACCCTAACATCGCCCTGGGACCCCCAGCTCAGTTCTGGGACCCTCAAGGGCACCTCAGGACCTTGTGGGGACACCCCAACATCGTCCTGGGACCCCCAGGGCCTTCTGGGGACACCCCAACGTTGTCCTGGGACCCCCAGCACCTTGTGGGGACACCCCAGCATTGCCCCGGGACCCCTAAAGGCACCTCAGGACCTTCTGGGGGCACCCCAACATCATCCTGGGACCCCCAGCTCAGTTCTGGGACCCTCAAGGGCACCTCAGGACCTTCTGGGGATACCCCAACATCATCCTGGGACCCCCAGTGTGGTCCTGGGACCCCCAAGGGCACCCTAGAACCTTCTGGGGACACCCCAACATCATCCTGGGACCCCTAAAGGCACTCCAGGACCTTCTCGGGACACCCCAACATCGTCCTGGGACCCCCAGTGTGGTCCTGGGACCCCCAAAGAGACCCCAGCACCTTGTGGGATCACCCCAACATCATCCTGGGACCCCCAGGAGCACCCCAGGACCTTCTGGGGACACCCCAGCATCGCCCTGGGACCCCTAAAGGCACCCCAGGACCTTCTGGGGACACCCCAACATCATCCTGGGACCCCCAGGGGCACCCCAGGACCTTGTGGGGACACCCCAACATCATCCTGGGACCCCCAAAGGGACCCCAGGGCCTTATGGGGGCACCCCAACATCACCCTGGGACCCCCAGAGTGGTTCTGGGACCCTCAAGGGGACCTCAGAACCTTCTGGGGATACCCTGACATCATCCTGGGATCCCCAGCTGAGTTCTGGGACCCCCAGGGGCACCCTGGGACCTTATGGGAACACCCCAACATTGTCCTGGGACCCCCAGCTCAGTTCTGGGACCCCCAAGGGTCCTCCAGTGTGGTTCTGGGACCCTCTGAGACCCCCTGAGCAGCCCCCAGAGCACCCCAAAACCTTCTGGGGACCCTCCCAGTGTCCCCTGGGATGTTTTCCTGCCCCCAAAGTGTCCCCAGAGGTGACCCCAGCCCCCGTGTGTCCCCAGCAAATCATGAAGGATCGCTGGATGAACGTGGGCCATGAGGACGACGAGCTCAAGCCCTACATGGAGCCCGTGCCTGACTACAAAGACCCCCGCAGGACAGGTGGGACCCCCGGGGTCACCTCTGGGGACATGAGGACCCTGTGGTGGCCCCGTGTCCCCTCCTGAGGGCCGTGTCCCCTCCCCAGAGCTGATGGTGTCCATGGGTTACACGCGCGAGGAGATCCAGGAGTCGCTGGTGGGGCAGAAGTACAACGAGGTGATGGCCACGTACCTGCTGCTGGACCACAAGAGCTCCGAGGTCAGGGGACACTGGGGGGTGGCGGGGACACCGAGGGGTGGCAGGGACACAGCGGGGACACTGGGGGACACTGAGGGGATGGCAGGGACACTAGGGAGAGCAGGGATACAGTGGAGACAATGGGGACACGGGGACAGCAGGGACACTGAGGGGGTGGTGGGGACACTGGGGGGTGGCAGGGACACTGGGGGACACTGGGAGGACAGCAGGGACACTGAGGGGTGGCAGGGACACTGGGGGACACTAGGGGATGGCAGGGACAGTGTAGGGAGAGCAGGGATACAGTGGAGACAATGGGGACACAGGGACAGCAGGGACACTGAGGGGGTGGTGGGGACACTGAGGGGTGGCAGGGACACTGGGGGACACTAGGGGATGGCAGGGACACTGGGGGAGACTGGGGGATGGCAGGGACTCTGTAGGGACACTGGGGGAGACTGGGGAGACAGCGGGGACACTGAGGGACACGGGGATGGCAGGGACACTGAGGGGTGGCGGGGACACTGGGGGACACGGAGGGATGGCAGGGACACTGCGGGGACAGCAGGGACACTGAGGGGTGGTGGGGACAGTGGGGGACAGCGGGGACACTGTAGGGAGAGCGGGGACACTGAGGGACACTGGGGGACAGCGGGGACACTGCAGGGACAGCGGGGACACTGTAGGGACACTGGGGGGTGGCAGTGACACTGTGGAGAAAACAGGGACACTGGCGGATGGTGGGGACACTGTAGGGACAGCAGGGACCCTGCGGGGACAGCGGGGGCACTGAGAGGTGGCAGCGACACTGTAGGGACACTGGGGGGTGGCAGTGACCCTATGGAGAAAACAGGGACACTGGGGACAGCAGGGACACGGGGGTGGCAGGGACATCGGGGGAACAGCAGGGACGCTGGGGGACAGCGGGGACACTGGGGGACAGCAGGGACACTGTGGGACACTTGGGGATGGCAGGGACACTGGGGGACAGCAGGGACACTGGGGGACAGCAGGGACACTGGGGGACAGCGGGGACACTGGGACGGCAGGGACACTGGGAGAGACTGGGGGATGGCAGGGACACTGTGGGATCAATGGGGACACTGGGGACAGGAGGGACACCACAGATGCTGTGGGGACACTGGGGACACGGCATGGCAGGGACACTGGGGACACTGCAGGGGACAGGGGGCCCACAGGGAGGTGAGGGGAAGGAACGTGGATGGGATGAGGGGACAATGAGGGGACATGGGGAGGGACACGGTGACAAAGTGACACTGAGAGGGTCATTGGGATGAAGAGGGGACACGGTGACAAGGGGACATTGTGCCAGTGTGGGATCATTGAGCTGTGAGCATGAGGGGACACGGGGACACTGAGGTGACACGAGGACCCAAAGGAGCACGGAGAGAGTGAGGGGACAAGGAGGGACACGAGCAGGGACACTGGGAGGATGGGGTGGGACACAGGGGACACCGCCATGCCCTGCCCCCATGCCAGCGTGTCCCCACGCTCTGCTGTCCCCCCTGTCCCCATCTGTGCCCTGGTGGCACCTCCCTGTCCCCAGCTGTGCCCGTGCCAGCGCATCCCTGTCCCCAGCTGTGCCCTGTGGTGGCACTTCCTTGTCCCCAGCTGTGCCCGTGCCAACGCATCCCTGTCCCTGCCCAGTGGGTGTCCCCCGTGTCCCCCCGTGTCCCACATGTCCCCCATGTCCCCCCATGTGCCCACATTTCCCCACGTGTCCCACATGTCCCCCGTGTCCCCCATGTCCCCACATGTCCCCACGTGTCCCACATGTCCCCCCGTGTCCCCCATGTCCCCACATGTCCCCACGTGTCCCTCATGTCCCCCCGTGTCCCCCGTGTCCCCCATGTCCCCACGTGTCCCCCATGTCCCCACATGTCCCCACATGTCCCCCATGTCCCCACATTTCCCCACGTGTCCCACATGTCCCCACATGTCCCCACATGTCCCCCATGTCCCCACATTTCCCCACGTGTCCCCATGTCCCCACATGTCCCCACGTGTCCCTCATGTCCCCCCGTGTCCCACATTTCCCCACGTGTCCCACATGTCCCCACGTGTCCCCCGTGTCCCCCATGTCCCCACATGTCCCACATGTCCCCCATGTCCCCCTGTCCCCCCGTGTCCCCCATGTCCCCACGTGTCCCCCCGTGTCCCACATGTCCCCCCGTGTCCCCACGTGTCCCCACATGTCCCTCATGTCCCTCATGTCCCACGTGTCCCTCATGTCCCCCCGTGTCCCCACATGTCCCCACATGTCCCTCATGTCCCTCATGTCCCACGTGTCCCTCATGTCCCCCGTGTCCCCAGCTGGAGGAGAACCTGTCCCTGAAGCCGCGGGTGGCCCCGGAGGTGGCCAACAGCTCGGGCCCCTCCCCCGCACACAAAGTGCAGCGCAGCGTCTCGGCCAACCCCAAACGGCGCGTGAGCGACCAGGGTGAGTGACCCCAAAAATGGGGAGGGACACCCCAAAAATGGGGACACTGGGGTCACAGGGACTGGGGAAGGGACAACCCCAAACGGCGCGTGAGCGACCAGGGTGAGTGACCCCAAAAATGGGGACACCCCGAAATGGGGACACCCCAAACATGGGGGGGGGACACCCCGAAATGGGGACACCCCAAAAATGGGGACACTGAGGTCACAGGGTCTGGGGGGACTGACAGCCCAAACGGTGCGTGAGTGACCCCAAAAATGGGGACACCCCGAAAATGGGGGCACCCCAAACATGGGGGGGACACCCCAAAAATGGGGGCACTGGGGGGACAGGGACAGGGGAGGGACAACCCCAAACGGCGCGTGAGCGACCAGGGTGAGTGACCCCAAAAAATGGGGACACCCCGAAAATGGGGGCACCCCAAACATGGGGGGGACACCCCGAAATGGGGACACCCCAAACATGGGGGGGGACACCCCGAAATGGGGACACTGAGGTCACAGGGTTTGGGGGGACTGACAGCCCAAACGGTGCGTGAGTGACCCCAAAAATGGGGACACCCCGAAATGGGGACACCCCAAAAATGGGGGGGACACCCCAAAAATGGGGGCACTGGGGGGACAGGGACCAGGGGAGGGACAACCCCAAATGGCGCGTGAGCGACCAGAGTGAGTGACCCCAAAAAATGGGGACACCCCGAAATGGGGACACCCCAAACATGGGGGGGACACCCCGAAATGGGGACACTGAGGGGACAGGGACAGGGGGAGGGACAACCCCAAACGGCGCGTGAGCGACCAGGGTGAGTGACCCCCAAAAATGGGGACACCCCGAAAATGGGGGCACCCCAAAAATGGGGGGGACACCCCAAAAATTGGGGGGACACCCCAAAAATGGGGGCACTGGGGTCACAGGGACAGGGGGAGGGACAACCCCAAACGGCGCGTGAGTGACCAGGGTGAGTGACCCCAAAAAATGGGGACACCCCGAAAATGGGGGCACCCCAAAAATAGGGGGGACACTCCAAACTGGGGACACCCCAAACTGGGGACACTGGGGGGTGACAGCCCATACTGGGGACATGGGGAGGGACACCCCAGAAATGGGGACACTGGGGTGACAGTGACCAGGGGGAGTGATACCCCAAAACTGGGGACACTGGAGGGTGACACCCCAAACTGGGGGACACTGGGGGGGGGTGACAGTGACCAGGGTGAGTGACATCCCAAACTGGGGGACACTGGAGGGTAACATGCCAAACTGGGGACACTGGGGTGACAGCGACCAGGGGGAGTGACACCCCAAACTGGGGGACACTGGGGAGTGACACTCCAAACTGGGGACACTGGGGAGTGACACCCCAAACTGGGGACACTGGGGTGACAGTGACCAGGGGGAGTGACACCCCAAACTGAGGACACTGGGGAGTGACACCCCAAACTGGGGACACTGGAGGGTGAAACCCCAAATTGGGGACACTGAGGGGTGACACCCCAAACTGGGGGGCTGTGGCTGTGTTTGGGGTGTCCCTGGCGCTGGGGGGGCTCCGTGGGGACAGGAAGGGGGAGCTGGGTCCCCTCAGGGTGCTGGAATGGCCCTGGGGGTCCCTGGGGTCCCTGGGGGTGGCAGTGTGGGTGCCCAGACCCCCATGGGGACGTTTTGGGGGCGACACCGAGATCCCAAATGAGGAGGGGAGGGGTCCCTGCGGGTCCCCCCCCTGACAGCCCCTCCCTCCCCCCCCAGCCGGGCTCTCCATCCCCACCTCGGCCTCGTACTCCAAGAAAACTCAGGCGGCCAACGCGGAGAACAAGCGAGGAGGAGGAGGAGGAGGAGGAGGAGGAGGAGGAGGAGGAGGAGGAGCAGGGGAGGAAGAGGGCGGGGGGCGCCGGGCCGGCAGCACCGCCAAGGTGCCCCCCAGCCCCCTGCCCGGCCTGGAGCGCTCCAAGGGCACCCCCTCCCCCTCCACGGTCAGTGTGGGGCGGGGGGGACACCCTGGGGGGGCTGGAGGGTCCTGAGGTGGGGGGGGAGGGCGGTCCCGAACATCTGGAACCGCTGGATTTGGGGTCGGGGTCTTTTGGGGTGGGGATGGGGGATACCCATCCCTGGGGTCACTGCTGGGGATGTTCCTCAGTGGGGGGGGCCCAAATTCTTGTTTGGGGGGTTTGGGGACCCCTGTGTCCCCCAGCCCCATTTCCCTGTTGGATTTTGGGGGGTTTGGGGATCCCCCTGTCCCCCAGCCCCATTTCTGTGTTGGATGTTTGGGGTGGGTTTGGAGCCCCCCAGCCCCATTTCTGTGTTGGATTTTGGGGGCTTTGGGGTGGCTTTGGGGGTGTTTGGGGGTCTTTGGGGCCCCCCCTGTCCCCCCAGCCCCATTTCCCTGTTGGATTTTGGGGGCTTTGGGGTGGCTTTGGGGGTCTTTGGGCCCCCCTGTCCCCCAGCCCCGTTTCCCTGTTGGATTTTTGGGGGGGTTTGGGGTGGCTTTGGTGAGGTTTGGGGGTCTTTGGGCCCCCTGTCCCCCCCAGCCCCATTTCCCTGTTGGATTTTGGGGGCTTTGGGGTGGCTTCGGGCCCCCCTGTCCCCCAGCCCCATTTCCCTGTTGGACTTTGGGGGCTTTGGGGTGGCTTTGGGGGTGTTTGGGGGTCTTTGGGCCCCCCTGTCCCCCAGCCCCATTTCCCTGTTGGATTTTGGGGTGTTTGGGGGTCTTTGGGCCCCCCTGTCCCCCAGCCCCATTTCCCTGTTGGATTTTGGGGGCTTTGGGGTGGCTTTGGGGGTGTTTGGGGGTCTTTGGGCCCCCTGTCCCCCCCAGCCCCATTTCCCTGTTGGATTTTGGGGTGTTTGGGGGTCTTTGGGCCCCCTGTCCCCCCAGCCCCATTTCCCTGTTGGATTTTGGGGTGTTTGGGGGTCTTTGGGCCCCCCTGTCCCCCAGCCCCATTTCCCTGTTGGATTTTGGGGTGTTTGGGGGTCTTTGGGCCCCCCTGTCCCCCAGCCCCATTTCCCTGTTGGATTTTGGGGGGTTTGGGGATCCCCCTGTCCCCCCAGCCCCATTTCTATGTTGGATGTTTGGGGTGGGTTTGGAGCCCCCCAGCCCCATTTCTGTGTTGGATTTTGGGGGCTTTGGGGTGGCTTTGGGGGTGTTTGGGGGTCTTTGGGGCCCCCCCTGTCCCCCCAGCCCCATTTCCCTGTTGGATTTGGGGGCTTTGGGGTGGCTTTGGGGTCTTTGGGCCCCCCTGTCCCCCAGCCCCGTTTCCCTGTTGGATTTTTGGGGGGGTTTGGGGTGGCTTTGGTGAGGTTTGGGGGTCTTTGGGCCCCCCTGTCCCCCCCAGCCCCATTTCCCTGTTGGATTTTGGGGGCTTTGGGGTGGCTTCGGGCCCCCCTGTCCCCCAGCCCCATTTCCATGTTGGATGTTTGGGGTGGGTTTGGGGTGGGTTTGGGGAGGTTTGGGGGTCTTTGGGCCCCCCCTGTCCCCCAGCCCCATTTCCCTGTTGGATTTTGGGGTGTTTGGGGGTCTTTGGGCTCCCCCCGTCCCCCAGCCCCATTTCCAGCTTGGATTTTGGGGGCTTTGGGGTGGCTTTGGGGGGTGTTTGGGGGTCTTTGGGCCCCCCTGTCCCCCCAGCCCATTTCCCTGTTGGATTTTGGGGGCTTTGGGGGTGTTTGGGGGTCTTTGGGCCCCCCTGTCCCCCAGCCCCATTTCCCTGTCCCACAGAACAGCGTCCTCTCCACGGGCACCACGCGCAGC